>CM060328.1:13935504-13948004 GCA_030674155.1 Stramonita haemastoma
TGCGTGTGTGTGTGTGTGTGTGCACGCGCGAGTGTGTGTGTGTACGTGTGTGCATGCGTGTGCGTGCGTGCGTGTGTATGTGGGCGTGTGTACGTGTACCTGCGTGTGGGTTTATATGTGTGTGTGTACGCGTGCATGTATGTGTGTGTGTGCGTGTGTCTGTGTCTGTGTCTGCGCGCGCACGCACGCTTGCACTCGTTCATGTACGCACTTGTATTCTGTGTGTATGTTCAAAAGCCATGCCTGCCTCTCTGTCTGCCACATGCTGTACACAGATGTTAAGGAACAGACACCATGTACAACATTGTATTCGCACCCTCATACCCTCAACATTCATTTCTGCAATCTCAACTCCTCTTCGTCTTTTTCTCCTCTTCTCCTCTTCTGAAGGAATCGCTGAGAGCCTTGCACTGATCTTTTCAAGTACTAAGAATATTGAACTCGGCAGAGCTCATACCTCGCTAGGTTTGACAGGGTGCATGCTAGGTCATGATCATACACTATTCCTATCATCCATCCCCCCACTGAAGCTGACTTACTCTTTGAGAAAAACGTGGAACGGGTTTTCAACAGAAACGTGTGTGTGCAAGATGTTAGGTATAAGTTCGCGCACTCGTGTGCTTAGTTCGTAGTCTCACCATAAGGTACTTTCGGTGGAGTGGAGTTTGCACCTAAGTTATCTCCAAGGAAAGGGGGGGGGGGGGCGGTGGGGGGGGGAGTAGGGGGTTGGGGTGAGGGGCGAGATGTGGTTATAGCATTGAGCTCGCAATCTGGTGCGCGGGTTTGAGCCATCTTTGAGACGTTTGTTCAATGAGATTTTCTATCTGGAATTAACTTCAGTTTCTACTCTACTTCTTCCCTGAAAGTCATACAGACGAGACTATGAACCGAGGTTCCTGTGTACGAACGCAGGCAGAACAGTTTGTTAACTTTGAAACCCGTTCCAACTTTTTGGAAGAGTAGACCATTGGGTGTCGGTAGGCACAGATGACAAAATGTTCAAATCTGTATACTTTATTTACTTATTTATTCATTCATTTATTTACTTTAATCTTTTATTTTGAGGATAATGGAATAAGCACTCATTTCCTTTAGTTCTGAACATGTAACCTCCACGTGTTATCATTTATTTAGAGGATAATGGAATCAGCACTACTGTCCTTTACTTTTTTGACATCTAGTCCCCATGTGTATACTGTTTAGCAAATATTGTCGTCAGTTCCAAACACGCATACAAATGGCCTTCTCTACCGAAAAGCGGAACAGGCTTTAACGTGTCCTTTATTTTCTCAAACCAAACAAATTAAGCAGATACCTTAGGATGCAGCCACTCGAACCCAAACCCTTGGTTACTGTCAGTGCTACGATATAACCACCACGGCTACCCTCCCCCCCCTCACCTCCCCCCCCCCCCCCCCCCCCCCCCCCCCCACAACCACCACCACCATTTCTGTATAATGATTTTTTTGTTTTTGTTGTTCCTCGGCTAGAACATGGTGAGATTTTAGTGTATGTAACCAGGATTTTTTCCTCAACATGATGGTAGCCGCATTCATTTTTCGGGGATCTATATGATGATGGTGGTGATGATGATGATGATGATGATGAATGATGATGATGATGATGATGATGATGATGATGATGATGACGACGTGTTTTTTCAAACTTAATACTGGTGTACAATATCTTGGCTCACCAGGAAGGTAGCCGCATTCCTACTTCAGGTCTGTAGTACAATGATGATTAAATTGACAGACACAGTGTTTGGGGTCCAAGATCTTTTGCTCACCATGAAGGTAGCCGCATTCAATCTTTGGGGATTTGCATGATGATGATGATGATGATGATGATGATGATGATGATGATGATGATGATGATGATGATGATGATGATGATGTGTGATGGTGGTGGTGGTGTGGTGGTGGTGGTGGTGGTGGTGGTGTGTTGATGATGATGATGATGATGATGATGATGATGATGATGATGATGATGATGATGATGGTTTATGTTTTGTAGACAGGGGCTGGTGTACAAGATCTTTGCCTGGCCGTCTCGCACCCCACAGGAGCCCCCAAGTCCTATGTCACCACCACCTACATGCCCTTCAGTGAGGCCACGCCCGTCTGGAGCATGATCCTGCACGTGAGTGTGCTGACTGTTTCTGTGTTGTGGTATTTTATACGAGATACGATAGCACTCTTGTGTTTTACGGTCCGTGTGTTGCGTTTTGTAATGTCATCTGTCCCACCGGCACCGATGGCTATTTACGAAAGCGACAGATTACGTGTGCCAGTGTTCTGCGTGCTTCGCACACGGGCTCGGTAAAGTCTCACGAGGCTTTTGGGAGTGGAGTCAGCATGATGTGACTGGAGTCTGACGTCGAGGTTTCTGCAGGTGTTTGATGGTATCGCTGTGTGTGTGTGTGTGTGTGTGTGTGTGTGTGTTGTGTTGTGTGTGGTGTGTGTGTTGTGTGTGTGTGGTGTGAGGGAGGGTTCTGTGTGTGGGGGGTGGGGGTGGTTGTGTGTGTGTGTGTGGGGGGGGTTTCTTTGTGTGTGTGTGTGTTGTGTGTGTGTGGGGGGGGGATGTAGGGGGGGTTGAGTGTGTGTGTATGTGTGTGTGCGTGTGTGTATGTGTGTATGTGTGCGTCAGTGGGGGGGTGGGGGGTGAATATATATGTGTGCGTGTGTGGGGGGGTGGGGGGGTGAATATATATGTGTGTGTTGGTGTGTGTGTGCGTGGATGGGTGGGTGTGTGTGTTGTTGTGGTGTGTGTGTTGTGTGTGTGTGTGTGTGTTACTTGCTGGTTGACATGGTAGGCATCCATCAGTCTTGGAAGATTATGGAGTTGCGCTCTAGGCTCTATAGCGCAAAGCCTGGGTAAGTATGGAGGGCAAGCTGTTACCTATGCAGCAGAACCTCACGGTTTACTTGTTGGCAGGTGAACGTCTTAACCATCCTGCCACCTTCCTCTCACTGCAGACTTATAATTGTTGAGTTATTGATTGATCTAGCAATGATAATAATAATAGTAATAATAATAATAATAATTTTTTAATGATAATCTGTCTATCTATCCCTTAGTCTGATGACCGTGGGGGCACCCCTGAAGATTTGACAACCAGTTCCCTCCATTCCTCTCTCGGTTCCGTAATAATGATAATGATAATAATGATAGTAGTAATAATAATAATAATGACAAGAAGAATTAGAAGAAGAAGAAGAAGAAGAAGAAGAAGAAGAAGAAGAAGAAGAAAAAAAAAAACAACAACAACAACAACAACAACGATAATAATAATAATAATAATAATAATAATAATAATAATAATAATAATAAAATAATAATAATAAATATAAAAAAACAACCATGGAATGTATATAGCGCTAATTCATCTTGCTAAACCCCATCCAGTGAAGGTTCCATTCAATCTTGATCCTCATCCTCCCCTGATGCCCTGTGCAGAGCCAGACGCTGTTTCTGGGCACGGACAGGTCGGTGGTGCAGCTGAGCGTGGTGACGTGTGCGGCCTACCTCAAGGTGGACCTCTGCATCTACGACCCCTACTGTGGCTGGGACGCCAAGACCAGTCAGTGTGTCCCCAGCGCCAAGGGACGGAGGTCAGTGTGGGGCGGTTTTCTGATCATGTGTTGGGTGTTTCTTTCCTAGAATAAGCACTCAGAAAGTCACTCACAAAATAGGCACTCTGTGTTTTCACCTCACCTAGGAATCACTGTAAGACTGTAAGTACACACTGGATGAGGAGTCATCCAGCATAGCAGTTTTTTAAAAAGCATTTTGCCTTATAGGCAGCCATACTCCAACTGCAGAGGAGGGTTTTTTTTACCTGATATAAAACGTTAGCAAATCAGTGTCTTATTTTTTCTGTTATTATTTTGTTGGGGGGGGGGGGGGGGGAGGGGGTTGGAAGGGGAAGTGCTCTTTATCATTTGGATGAGACTATAAACCGAGGTCCTGTGTGTGAACATACGCAAAACATCTTGCACACACTTTAAAACCCGTTCTGCTTTTCGGAAGAGTAGGTCATTGTGTGCTGGTGGGAATGGATGACAAAGTTTACAAAACTGTATACAAATGGAGACTAGATGTCATTTTAAAAAGCACATGAGTGCTTATTCCATTATCCTCTAAAAAAAGAAAAGAATAAAAGAACAAATTAATAAATAAATAAATAAACATACAATACATACTACATACATACATACATACATACATACATACATACATACATCATCATACATCATACATACATACATGCCAGGGGACTGTGAGTACATACATACATACATACATACATACATACATACATACATACATACATACATACATACATACATACATACATACATTTATACATACATACATAAATAGATTTAAAAAAAAAAAAAGATAAATGAGAAAATAAATAAATAAATGATGTAAGTTATTGAAAATTTGTTGTGTGTGTGTGTGTTCACAGAGTAATCACGTTCGCTGACATTGATCTGTACAACCACGATTTGGAGCGAGCTATTCAACTCAAAGTGGGAGAGTTATACAGTGAGTAGGATGTATCATGTCTGGTTGTGTGCTGGGCCTAACCCACCTTGATCAACTCTTTTAACTGACACAGAATATGCACTGTGACTCACTCATCACACCTGGGAATTACTGTAACACTTTAACTTGAAACTCGATGAATAGTTGTATGTATGGGTATTTTCATGTACTTTGCTACACTCTGACTTCAGAGAACTTTTTTTTAGGGGGGGGGGGGGGGCATCTTTGAATGGAAAGTTACCCTGTACTGTTGGGATGCCAGGGGACTGTGAGTTAAATAACATCTCTAAAGCAAAAAAAAACCCACCTTAGTTCAAACTGCACAAAGATAACAAACAAATAGAAAAACAAAACAAAACAAAAAATCTCCCCCAAAAAGCAAATATACCCCCCTCATTTCACCTAACCCCCCCCCCCCCCCCCCAAAGAAACAACTAAAACAAAAAACCCAACAAACAAATAAAAAACCGAACAAACCAAAACAACTACCCAAACAAAACCACACACACACACACACACACACACACACACACACACACACACACACACACACACACACACCACAACACAACACAACACAACATAACACAACATAACACACACAAAAACAACAACAACAACAAACACCACACCACAACACAACACAATCAACACACACACACCAATCCCCCAAAAAAAAGTATTACCACCTCTTTCATTTTCTTTTTTCACAGAATACGAAAAAGTGTCCAAGATTTCAGGCAGCTCAGTCAGCCTGAAAGTGGACTACAAACTTCACGTGCCCGGCACCGTCACTTGGATGAAAAACAACACCTTCATCTCGGACGATCGCCACATCCTCGCCCAAGACAACTCCCTCATCATCACCGATGTTCGCAAAGGCGACGAGGGAATCTACGAGGCCATTGATGAGCAGAAGCGAACAGTGGCCAAGTATCTGTTGTCTATCGAGACAAGTAAGAATTGTAAGCTGACCTTTTCATGACTAACATCTTTTTGGCTGTTGTCTCGATGGATCGATGGAGTTGCCTGCTGTGCCTTGGTGGAGCTTTGTTGTGCTGGTGGTGAAGTTTGTTTTTTGGGGGTGGTGGGGTTTGTTGTTGTCTGGGGTGGTATCAATGGTTTGTTTGGTGGGTAGGGTTGGGTGGTTGTAGAATATGATTTATGAATACTTTGGTTTCAACATGATTTATTTGATATATGTATATATATATGTATATATATATGTATTTATTATATATATATATATATATATATATATATATATATATATATATATATATATATATATATATATATATATATAGAACAATAATGATAATGAATATAGTAATAATGATAAGAACAATAATGATAATGTTTCATCGTCAAATCATCATCATTATCATCATACATAGAACTTGTGTAGCATCATATTATCAATACATCGAAGAAAAGGCATCAAACTACACCTTTATTCTTTAGCCCCGCTCTTTGAGGAGTGAACATTATAATGCTTATGCAGACTAGTGTAAGCAAACTTACTTTCCATGATATATACAAATACCCAAAAATGAAAAAAAAAATGTAACAGTAACAAACTGAACTAAACAAAAAGGTGCAATGAAAAAAATGCACAAACACACTAGGCGGCATTGAGACCAAGGGAAGAAATTTTGTATATTACTTCTCCCAATACAATTACTTTATTATCTGAAAACAGAGAAATGATTGTAGAGAGAGTAAAATATTCCTATTCTGTTCTACAGCCACACAACAGTGGTGTACAGTCGTATTTTTGCACGCTTGCATGTGTTGTTTGGGTGGGTACAGCATGCTCTCAATATGTAAAGAGCACACTACCACACAATTCTCCCTCTCTCGCTCGTTCTCTCAACACACACACACACACACACACACACACACACACACACACACACACACACACACACACACACAGAGGCATTCCATCTGTACTAAATTAACTATCAGATGCTACATGGTGAACATTGCAAAATAGATGAAAACACTGTTATTAGACCTATATAGGAAGGAAGGTGGCAGGGTTGTTAAGACGTTCGCCTGCCAATATGTAAACCGTGAGTTTCTGGGTTCGTACCCAGCCTCGCCCTTTCTTCCCAGTTTGACGAAAAAATCGAACTGAATGTCAGTCATTCGGATGAGACTTTAAACCGAGGCCCCGGGTGCGAACGCACGCAGAACATCTTGCGCACACGTTAAAACCCCGTTCCGCCTTTCGGAAGAGCAGGCCATCGTGTGCCGGTAGGAGCGGATGACAAAATTATTTTAAAAAACCAGCATGCACACAGGTGTCGTGTTTAGACATCATCCATGAGGGGGGAAAAATGGGTAGGCGCTGCACTTGTGGCGACGGGGCCCGGGGACAGCCCCGGGGAGAGCAGCCTGAATTTCACGCAGAGAAATCTGCTGTGACATAAAATGATATACAATAAATTTTAAAAACATCTACTTTTATCAGTGACTATCTGCATGTAGCTGATGTTGTCACACTGTTGTAATATTGTTGTAAACGTGTACACTGTGATATGCATTATCTAGTCCGTCTTCAGTTGGATTTTATTTTCAATGATATATTTTTGTGAGCAAGAAAATTCTATCAAAAACAAAAAATCTACAGGCAGTGGAAGGCTGGTGGAGCATGCTTTTAATTTGTTTTTTGCTTTTGTTCTGTCATTCAATTTATGTATTTGTTTGAACTTTTTTTAATAGCTGTAAATTTTGCACAGCAAAAATGTCAAATTTAGCATAAAGAAAGAAAAGATATCAATATAGTATCCAAAGACTGCTCACTTTCTCAGTGGTGTTCATAAATTGCATTATCTGTGGGCGTGTTGATGGCATCATCCCCTGATTGCAGAATACTACGAATGCCCTCCACTATTGAATATCATTTGCATGAAGTGTTTCAGTTAGGTTTGACCTGAGAAAAGTTTGCTTGGGTTCCCGCTCTTCTTTTATGTTTATACACAGTACATTCAATGTTGCATGTTCTATATCAATGTTATATTATATTCATATAGTCGTGGTAAATTTTAAAGATTTCAATCTTTTTTCACAGGTCATATTTCACACTTACGAAATTTTCTCAATTTAGGAATACAGTAAGATCGTATTATTTCCTTTTCTACTGATTTTATGTTGCTTTTTTATTCAGACATTATATACCATGTTAGTCAGTCTGTACTTATGGTCATTGTTTGAGTTGTGACTACCAAGAAAGCTACAGATACAGTGTTTCAAATCGTTCAGCTGGGACTGATTGAAAACTTGTTCTGCTATGAATGGTGAAAAAAGATGAATACTTCTATGTGAATGTTATGTGGAGCTACACAGTGTCATAATAGTACAACAGTTTTAATCAATTTGATATTGATTTTAATCTGTGGTGGATTCTAAAATAAATCTGAATAAAACCATAGAACCGATAATTAGATTGAAGATTGTAACGAAATTTTAGGCTCTCAGGGTCTGTTAATCATGCAGTTTGAGCATAAGAGATACCTTAGCTCTATTACTGTCACAAACATGGACAACACGAACCACATTAGCAATGTCCAGAATCCTGACAAGAGGCCGGCTGACTGTGAGATGGGGGTGTGCTGTGCTGTGTGTTTCAGCCAAGGAGCAGATAGAGCAGAGGTGGATGAGGAAGTTTGACCAGTGGTGTGACGAGTTTGAACGCTACCAGAATGACATCAGACAATGGGTGAGTCCTTGTGTTATCTCATGTTCCGTTTTATTGCTATCTTCGTCTTTATGCATGTGTGCAACGATGGCAAGTATGTGTATTTGCCCTTTTATGTATAAACAAACAAAACTATTCATAGAAAGCGTTCGTCGTTATGTAATCAAGGAGAAGAAATATTGCAATCAATCTGTTCTTATCATGTCATGGATAAGGGAATAATCACTAGTGTACTTTTTTACTTTCAGTTCCTGTGTACAAGCGTTTTGTAATTTTTTCATCCTTTCCCACCAGCATACAATGACATACTCCTTCAAATAGAGGAACGGGTTTTAACGTAAGATGTCCTGCGTGCATTCGCACTCGGGACATCAGTTTATAATCTCATTCAAAGGACTTTCGGGGAAGTGGTGTCGGCTCTGATGTTAATTCCAGAGGAAAAAGTCTTGAATGAGCGTCACGGTGATGGCTCGAACCTGGGCTGTCAGATCGCAAGATTATCAACGTTCTAACCACCAGGCCAGCCTCAAAAAGAAGACAAGAACAAACAGCTATTTCAGATACTAGTAGCTACTTTTTGCACACATTACAAAATGGGGCACAATCACACGCGAGTCATTCAAAGTCCTGCACCTACCTGGAACCCCTTTGAAAGCGGCACCCAGTGGTATTGGTCTTTGATTTTCCATACACAGAATACTATTCACTGAGCTCCCCCCCCTCTCCCTCCCCCCCACCCATGACGAAATGTCTGTCGAATCACAAAGCCGAATTTCAAAAGATGGCTGTCTTGGTTGATCTTTTTTGATGTTAGTCATTGACGAGCGATATGTCTACAAGTTTGAAGCTTTTGTTGTGCTGACAGTATAGGTGGGAGGAGAGAGAGCAGAACATTTTCTACGATCTGTTATGATAACTGTTACATCTCCGGACTCGGAATGCGGCTACCTTAGGGGTGTACAAAAACGGTCGCAGATGCAAAAACTGTCACCATTCGTGAACCTTGGACCTTACTGGACTTTAGCCGAGAAAGGGAAAAAAGAAGACAACTGTTGAGTACTGTATCTGTGTACGAACACTATATCAATCTTTTGAATGACACAAACCAAACAGATTTTCTCATTGAGACTTCCATGTGAATTACAACGCTTGTTTGAGGTAATGATATATGACTAAAATGAACCTTGTAAAGTTAGAATTTCATGCCTTGCCCAACATTTTATTCTCTCTCTATTCGTCTGACAGAAGCTGGGAATATCAACCTTTCAAATCTTGCTTCCTCAGAACTGAAACTGAGCCATGTTTTATCAATTAACTGTCGTGTGTTGCAGGAGCAAAAGTGCAGTTCCTGTTGCGAAGATTCCCAGATGTCCAACATTTTGCCACGGATTGGGGGCAACTGACACAGCACAGACCCTTCCTCCCCCTACCATCTCCTCAACTTGGCCCCCAGTCTGGTGTGGTGGCCCAGGCTTCATCACATCTACAGAGCGCCCTGACAGCACACAACACAACACAACACTGCTTCACCCTGTGGGCTGGTTCATTCAGTGTTGCAGCAGCCGACAGGGACTGCTACCATTATTCTTTTCTTACGAACCCACCGACACCGTCTGGGAGAACTTCACAACGCTTGTGGGGTTTTGTGGGGGGGTTTTGGTGACGATAAGAGCAGGTAGACTGACAATGATCATCCTGCTAATGATTTATCAGAAAAGTGTCAGAAAAGTGGAACTTGGTCATCCTCTTTTCTGCAGATTTTTCTTTGAGAAAAATGGTAAAAACAACAAAGAAGAGTGTGCATGTGTCGACAATTTTAACATGATTTGTGTCAAAACCGCATTGGGGACAAAACTGTGTTGTGTTTTCTTGATGTCTCTTTCACTGCCATAAAATAAAACCAGCCCTCTCTTTCGGACAGAAGCAATAGACCAGTCAGTGCCGTGTACCGCTGTGAACATCGTGATGACCACCAGTCTCCCACATAAATCAGGATTCTCCTTCCTGCTCTCTGAATGTCTCCACAGTGGTCATCTGTCAGTGAACAGCAATACGTCTTCGTGATCACCTGTCTCAGAAAAAACAACCACCCAGATCCTGACCTAGACTTGTCAGAAGTTCCGTCTACACAACTAAATCATACACAAACTGTTACCTTCTTCCAAGATGGTGTATGGTTGTAGAACCTCGAGTGATCTTCAACAGAATGATTCTGGTGTAAAAAGTTGCAGATGGTAGTGTGTTCAAAATACCAGCTGTTGGTTCATCAGTTATGAGCTGTGGGCCCGTGTTGTGCCGGGCAGGGTTTCAGCGGGTATTTCTTCTGATCACACTTGTATCAGCCAGTGTGGCTGTAGTTCAACACACGCTTATGTCTCAAGTCTTCTGTGTGTATGTGGTACCACATCAGAGAAACACAAAGCCAAGGAGAAGACTGAAGAACTGCAGTGTTTCTTCTACTTTTTGTCCGTATTATTTGTCTGTCGGAGTGTTGTTATAGATGTACAGCTGAAGATATTGATATTTTGATTTGTATAAATTGATCTGAACAAGGACGGATGGACATCGTTCAACGATGGTTGATTGTATATAATAACACTTCAACATTTTTTGGTGACAAAGTCCATGTACAGACTATTGGTCTCACTGTGCAAGAAAAGAGTTTTCGTGTATGAACCTGTGCAATTTCTGCAGATGAGAATTCCTGTTCTCTGTCCATGGGCTGTTGTAGCAGTATGGTGTCCTTCCTTGAGGTCTGGAAGAGAAGATAGGCTGAATACAGAGAGATGGCACTGTCAGCAAACAGAGGAAGAAAGCAAGGCATGGGAGGATGCATCGCCATTCCCTGCTTCAGACAAACTTTCTTTATTCTCTCAGTATGTTGGTGGGAGAGATCCACTAGTTGTGCAACACAATAATGGAGATATGTTTAGAACATCAGAAAAAAAATGACAGTGTATAAACCAGCTCATGATTGTAGACAAGGAGATGGCTGTAAGCATGCTATAAAACATGGAGAACAAAGGGTTCCTGCGAACATTGGACAATCGATTCTGCTCTCCGGATGACTTTCGCAGCCTCAGTCTGTCTGTATCTCTCTGACTGTCTCTCTGTCAGACTCTAACTCTCTGTCATCCTGCATCTCTTTCTTTCTTTCTTTCCTTTTACTTTCTATCGTCCTACACCTTTTTTTGTTCTTCCTGTCTTGTGCAGTGTTCCCCAATTTTGATTTCTCTCTCTTCAGCCAAATTTTACACGTAAAAAAGACGTCCTTTAATACGCTAAATTGCTGGTGCAGAAGGTATACCATGAAATGACTGGGTTGGGAAAACAAAACTCTGCACAGTGAGAACTGTACAGTGAAACTCACACATCTGTATCTCAAAGAAACTGCATTTTGTTTGTGACTGGAACATTTTGTTTATGGAGAATCACATCTCTACCGGACTACTCCTACTACTGTCATCCCTTATTTCCAAAGTGACGATGTGTGAAGCATGTTTTCTTCTCCAAGTGATGTGAAAGGGTTGTGTCATACTAGCGTGTGATGTGGCGTGGTGTGGTGTGATGTGGTATGAAGCTTGTGTGTGATTTTGTCTGTCAGGGCTTTGGTATTTTACTGTGTTTTGGTTCCACTGTATTCCTGTTGTTATGGATTAACATGGTCAGCAATCGTGGATCAAATTATGATCACTGAAGTGTGGGTGTATGCGTTATTGGAAGAATTATTTGCACGCTTATATTTGTGTTTCTTTTTTTTTTATCAAATGTGTTTATCTAGAGTCTGACCATTTCGGAATGGCTGTTTGAAATTAAAGAGATGCTATGAGTTTTGGATTTAAAGAAAAAGAAAAAAAAGAGGCTGTGCTTTCACTTCGACAAACTATTGTCACTAAGTGACGCTTTGTGTGTGTGTTAGTGTATGTGTGTGTGCGCGCGTGTGTGTGTGTGGGCGCGCGCATGTGTGTGTGTGTGTGTGTGTGTGTGTGTGTGCGGGCGCGTGTACTTATATATGTACACATGCATAGAAATGTGTCTGTCAGTGTGTTTCCTGTGCTCTGGACCTTGTCAGAGGGTCAGGTCAGGGCGGGCATGTGACCAGCTTCGCAACACGCCACCAGCATAATACAGATTAGTGCCGCCTGGTGATGGATCACTTTGTCTGTCTGTGGGTCTGTCTGTGGTCCTGTCTGTAGGTCTGTCTGTCTATCTATCTATCTATCTATCTATCTATCTATCT
>CM060328.1:13953004-13975504 GCA_030674155.1 Stramonita haemastoma
CTTTACCTTTACCACTGTGTACATGCAGTTTTGTCAATTTTGTCATCCGTTCCAATCGACACAAATGGCCTACTCTTTGTAAAGGGTGAACACGGGACCTCGGTTTATAGTCTCCTCCGAAGGACTTTTGGGGGGAGTGGAGATGTTAACTCCAGAGGAACAATCCCTTTGAACATGCTACACAGTGGTGGTTCGAACCTGGGTCGTCAGATTGTGAGCGCAACACGCAACACTCTAACCACCGGGTCATCCTTTGCTAGATGGAGAGACAGTAGACAGACAGACAGTAGACAGACAGACAGTAGACAGACAGTAGACAGACACCCAGACCCAAACAGGCAAACAGAAAGGCATTTTTCGGACACAATGAAAGTTCAATACGTATAAAAAAAAAATGTATTCGAATTAAGACCATGTTCCTACCATGAATGCCATGAGTGGATAGATATATACATCACATGATGAGATGACATAATATTAATAATTATACCCAAAAAAATCCCAATCCATGTCTACAGTTAAGCAATGTACAAAATACTATACTAGCAAAGGTGGTGTGTGTGTGTGTGTGTGTGTGTGTGTGTGTGTGTGTGTGTGTGTGTGTGTGTGTGTGTGTGTGTGGTGTGCGGGGACCGGGAAGGTTCCCGAAAGGAATGGAACCCAAGGTATCAAAGTCTCTCTTTATGAAACGCCTTGCCCATGGCGGCCAGTTCCGCATTGTACTGGGCCATCTCTCTCTGTATCTGCATCTCCAGGGCTCGTCTTCGTACCTGTTTCAACAACCACACCTTGAAATCAATTGATCGATCAATCAATTAATTAATTAATTTGTTTATTCATTCTTTTATATCGAGGATAATGGAATAATTACTCATGTGCTTTTTTACATCCAGTCCCAGTGTGTATGCAGCTTTGTAAATCTTGTCATCTGTTCCCACCGGCATATATAATGGCCTACTCTTACGAAAAGCGGAACAGGATTTAACGTGTGCGCAAGATGTTCTGGTGCGTTTGCACACGGGGCCTCCGTTTACAGTCTCATCTGAAGGACTGACATCGCACCAATCTGCCTAATCAATCAAATCAATATCAACATCAAGAGAAAATTAAAGCGAGCAAGGCATTATCCAGTAAGCATTAAATCAAGGAAAAGTTTTTTTCAATCTACGGTCTGGTTCATTAGTCAATGGTCTGGTTCATGATCATAACTATGGCCTGGTTAGTGTGTTAATTATATTGTCCATGAGTCAGTGGTCTGGTCACGGCCTGGTCCATAAATCAGGTGTCAAATCCATGATTTAGACACCATCCCTTAGGAAAAATCAGGAAGTCCCCAGGGCGGTTCGGGGCTGTAGGCCTATAATTATGGCAACGTTCTGGCGGCTCCTGCAACGGCACTGGAACCATTCGTATCGGCGTTTCCCTTTCCAATGGACCATTCCAGCGACGCGGAGAAGGGGGGGGGCTGCTGCATGGGTAAGTCTGTCCTCCATACTTACTTACCCAGACTTTGCGCTCTAGAGCACGGTCTTGCGAGACTGATGGGTGGGTTCTATGTAAAGGAGTCAATGGTCCAATTCACGAATCCGTGGCCTATTTTATAATATGTAATCAGAAACCAAAACAACAGAAAAAGAGAGAGAAGAAAAGAAAGAAAGACAGAATGAAATAAAAGGAAGAAGTAAACGACAAAGAAGAAGAAGAAAAAGAAGATGATGACGACTATGATGATGACAGAAGAATCAGAATCACAACACTTTGGTCACACTCCTGTATTAGCTTGCGAGTCACATAGTACGTTGTACAGAGTGCTAGTCGGAGAAATGTTTGGGTGATTTTCACAGATTTGTTTATAGTATGAAAAAATGCACCGAGTACTTGTTTTAGAGATTGAGGATGTAGAGTCCCAGGTAGTCACAGGAAAGTTAGAAATGATCATCACATGATTGCTTGTGCTCCTACAGCATTGATCGACCCTGCACATGCATATTACAGTTAGAAAGCTAGCAGACGACAAAGGAAATTTTTAAAAAAATTCAAAACTACCCAATTTGTGACAGAGGCTATATTTTTTTTCCACAAAAAGTGGTTGTTATTTTTGTGGATGCATTAGTACGTGCGGTATGAATATGAATCATATAGAAAAACAGAAGAAAAGCGCAACAATGTAACCCTACTGTATATCCTTTGGAACACAGGTACGAAACGGATAGATAGACTGTCACAACTCACTGGCAGCTCGACGCCTCCTCCCAGCCACCCTCCCCCCATGACTTTGATCTAAGGGAAACAACTCGAAATAACTCCACTCTAATGCTATAATCTCAATGACGTCCCTTGGTGCGTTGTTGTCCCGTATTGTACTCTGTGAAGGTTTGTGGAGCCACCCACCTCTCAAAATGATAGCTTTCTCTGTTGTATTTTACCGTATCGTATAGTTCTGTATTGTATTGCACTGTATTGTATTACGTTTTATTGTGTTGTATTGCATTTTACTGTATTGTACTGTATTGCATTGCATACGCTTTGCAATCTACAACCGTGTCTATAGGCTTGAAAGTCGGGGTTCAATCCCCAGAGAAAGAAAAAGTGTTGTCGTAAGCACATCCATGCTGTTAGCTGTTGATGTTGTGCATTCCCCAGCTTAATACCATGGGGCCGAAGGGGGGGGGGGGGGGGGGGCATGCACTCTGGACTCAGTCCCACCTGGGAATCACTGTGAGATAGTAATTACACTAGATGAAAAGTTTTGCATGTAATGCGTGACTGTTTTCAAGTACCTAGCCATACAAGCATTATACTGTATTGATTGTATTGTATTGTATTATTGTATTGTATTGTATGTTTGTATTGTATTGTATTGTATTGTATACTACTTTAGGTCACGGCAGATTTCTCAGCACGAAATTCAGTCTGCTCTCTCCTGAGAAGAGCGCGTCACCACAAAAGCATAGCCACCCATTTTTTTTTTTTTTTTTTTCCAGTCTGCAACTACTATACTTGTTTTCCCTATCAAAATGGCTTTTTTACGCTGCAGAATTTTTGTCTAGGCACAAACTCTCTTGTTGGCGTGGGTTCTTTGACCTGCGCTAAAATAGGGGTGTAGGTCTTACCATGATAGCAGCCTTGGCGAACTGGCGGGCCTCCGCCCTGCACTCGTGCATGTTGTTGTTGGCCAGTCTCCAGCTCATTCGCTTCTCCCCTGCTTCCAGGTACCTCGCCCTCACCATCGCAAACTTGTCCCTGCAGACATGGCAGAGATTTACCATCAGTCTGTCTGTCTGTCTGTCTCTGTCTGTCTGTGTCCTCTCTCTCTCTTTCTGAGATGTGCGCGAGCAAGCGCGCGCACGCACGCACACACACACACACACACACACACACACACACACACACACACACACACACACACACACACAAAACACACACACGCACAAGATTCAAGATTTAATTCGCCTTTGACCCCTCTTGGGGCATGGAGGATTTCAGAAAACAAAATCAACTGTAACATACATAATTTGCATTATTAGAACGCGTTCATCCACAGAATTTCACAGAAATAAAAAAAATAGTCAACCTTTTCATTAATGTCATGCAACTTTACTCTTAACTATGAATTTGCTAAGTTTTAATAACATATTTTTTATCAGAAGAGAACAAAATACAAAATGTGAACATGGATCTTGGATACAAATATTCACGAGGTAGGACATTCTTCCGAAGCTCAGAAAACTTTGGACATTCCATTATGAAGTGAAACTCATCTCCTATCGTTTTCATGTTACATTGTTATACAAAGACGATTTTCGCGCGGAATGCCGTTGACACGTCCTGTTTCAATCGGCAAAGAATGGTTGATACACCCGAATCTAAATAATGAAATCACATTGTTATATGACAACTCAACGATGTACTTTTCCCTCTTAAAACATTTTTTTGCAATTGCGATAAAAATACATTTATTACTTCTTTGCAGCTCTTCTGACCATGCCTTTACAAAATTATTCTTTAAACTTAAAGCCTTAATGACGTTACAACATAAACTATCTTTGTTTACAAAAGTCTGTGTTTCCCACACACAGTGAAACCCTGTTTCGATTAAACTTTTATGATTTTTTTTTTATCCATTCAGAGCAATACACACTCTTTGTATATATATATAAATCATACAATACATATAATTTTGAAGAAGATGTCAGAATTGTCAATAATAATATTACATCAAAATCTTATTAACCTTGCACCAATCAGAACAGACAGGCATACACACACACGCACGCACACATACTGGTTAAATACAATTTATATATAATATGTAACCAGTTTCCGCTGAAGAAGGCAAACGAAATATCGAAAAGTTTGGATAAGTTGTCGTCTTGGTTCTTTATGAATACATATTCTGTCTGATAATAAGGTCACAGCCCTACTAATTATTATGGCCCGTGTAGTCGGTCCGCGGGGCTATAAACAGCATGCAATTAAACAAACAACACAAAGTCTGTAAACAGATGAACTGAATTTTTCACTAATCTTTTTGCCTTAATATGTTTGAGGTGGAAAAAAAGAGCAAGATGGAAAACAAACAAAATAAAAAGACCACAGGTCATTTCCAATGCATGTTCCTGCAGCCTGAGTGGTCAGCCACAGCCGTCTGATAACCAGCCTTTTTTTATTTATTTATAGAACTTATGATCAAAAACAATTTGAAATAAAAGCAGGACAATCTTTGATTTTAGGAGGGGGGGTCTTCTTAAAGGGAGAGATGGGCAACGCCCTCAATATGCTGGCCCCTAGAGAAGCTGAGGTCTCTGATGCCTCGCTCCCCTACGACCACATAAGTTAGCGTTGGGGGGAGGAATCATTTTCTAAAAGATGCACCCCAGCCCCCTTCCCCCACACCACACAATCATACTGACATAATAATGACAGAAAACAAGTCTCGGGGATAAACCCAGCACAAGTCCTGATACTGAATCAATACACGGAGAGTGGACCAAGCCTGAAGTTATGTCAGTTATTAACGTAAGCAAAAGCCAAGGCCTTCATTAACATATTGTTATGCTATGAATAGTTATGTTGATTGAGACTAGACGTCTTCAGCCATGATAAACTCTTAGGAAAACAACCCGTACTCTCCTTTTACGGAGAAAAAGTCTACTGAAGTTGGCGTATGGCTGCCAATGTAACCAGGTTTTTGAAATCATCCATACTCCGAAAACTTTAATCCAGTGTGCATTTTTTAAAAATAAATATCAGGGATTCAGAGTTGGGAAAAATGAGACGGTGCAGAATTAGTATTCTCAAAGATAACTCCAGAGTGTTAAGCTGGGGAACCCGCAACAACAACGACAACATTTACAATACAACTGGGAGACAGACAGACAGTCGGACAGACAACAGTCAGACAGGCAGTCAGACAGACATACACAGGTGAGGGAGACGGTAAGGGAGACAGTGGGATGTGAACCTGGCAATGTGCACTTTGCGCACGTGTACGTGCACGCACACAAACACGCACACACATGCGCGCGCGCGCACGCACACACATCGCAGAGTGAGAGTGAGAGAGAGAGAGAGAGAGAGAGAGAGAGAGAGAGAGAGAGAGAGAGAGAGAGAGAGAGAGAGAGAGAGACTTACCCACTAAGGATACGACAATACTCCATTAAAGCACGAGAGTACTGAAAAGACGGAGGATAATCGGTAAATTAATGACCAGGCATGTTGTCATTTTCATCATTATTAACATTTCAGATTTTAAGGGCTCCCTTCACCCCCTCCCTCCTCCCCACCGAGCCTTTGCATGACTCTGTTTCTCTCTCTCCCCCCCTCCCCCCTTTCACCCCCCCCCCTCTCTCCTCTCTCTCTCTCTCTCTCTCTCTCCTCTCTCTCTCTCTCTCTCCTCTCTCTCTCTCCTTCAACAATGCTTCTTATCCTCAAAATATTCTTTCGTCTCCTCTCTCGGATAGCCTAGTGGTCAGAACATTGCACTGGCAAATTGAAGACCCGTACCCGGGTTCGAGTCCGGTCGAGGAGATTTTTCTCCTGGAGTTGACATCAGTGCTGACTCCACTCTCCCCAAAAGTCCTTCGGATGAGACTTTAAACCGAGGCCCCGTGTGCGAACGCACGCAGAACATCTTGCGCACACGTTAAATCCTGTTCCGCTTTTCGTAAGAGTAGGCCATCGTGTGCCGGTGGGAAGAGATAACATATACAAAACTGCATACACACGGGGACTGGATGTAAAAAAGCACAAGAGTGCTTATCCAAGTATCCTCGATATAAAAGAATAAATCAAATCAAATCAAATCAAATGTCTCTCTCTTCTCTGTCTCTGTCTGTCTGTCTCGTCTGTCCCCTGCTGTCTGCTCCTCTGTCTTCTGTCTGTCTTCTCTCTCTCTCTCTCAGCTGAAGTTGTAAATGCTTTGGGCTTTGATACTCATTAGGTAGGGCATCTTAAACAATTGTTCATGAATAACTGGCACCGAGTTATAGATTCATTTATTCATTTGTTTATTTTATTTATTCATTCACTTATTTCGAGAATAATGCTATAAAGAATTTTTGGGGGGAAGGGAGGAGGCACTCATGTTAACTTCAGGGGGAAAATCCCTTTTAAATTAGTTGGGCTGGAACCTGGGTCGGCATATCGCGATCGCAAAGCGCCACGTTCTAACCACCAGGTTATCCCGTCTCCCTGTAGATGGCGTGTGTGTGTGTGTGTGTGTGTGTGTGTTGTGTGTGTGTGTGTGTGTGTGTGTGTGTGTGTGTGTGTGTGTGTGTGTGTGTGTGTGTGTGTGTGTGTGTGTGTGTGTGTGTGTGTGTGTGTGTGTGTTTTTACTTTTTATTTATTTTATTCTGTTATATCGAGGATAATGGGATAAGCACTCTTGTGCTTTTCTTTTACATCCAGTCCCCGTGTGTATGCAGTTTTGTAAATGTCATTTGTTCCCACCGGCATACGATGGCCTACTCTTACGAAAAGCGGAACAGGATTTAACGTGTGCTCAAGATGTTCTGCGTGGGTCCACACACGTGACCTCGGTTTAGTCTCATCCGAAGGTGTGTGTGTGTGTGTGTGTGTGTGTGTGTGTGTGTGTGTGGTGTGTGTGTTTTGTGTGTAAATTCCGAAACTGACTGTGACTATGCTGGCATACGTGGGAAGCATAAATAAACTTGTTTCAGTACTTAAAGATGATGATGATGATGATGATGATGATGATGATGATGATGATGATGATGATGATGATGGTGATGATGATGATGATGATAACAATAGTACAATGACCATAATAATATTAATTCGCGAAACAATATAACGCTCAATTTTGTAAAGCAAACAAATCACAGCATTTGCATTCAATTATTCACGCATATGCGACCGTTCACAAAATAGAAATTTAAAATTTACTCTGCTCTGACTTTATAGGCCTATATTCTGCTACCAAGGTAGCTTTCAATCAAGTTAGATCTGTTATATTGCAAGTTTATGTGACAGAGTTTTCACACGCCCGTATGCAAGGGCGTGCGCGCACGCGCGCGCGCGCGCACACACACCACACACACACACACACACACACACACACACACACACACACACACGCTGAATCGTTACCTTTGGGAAGTATTAAACTGAAGAACCAACAAATTATCTGCATGTGTATTTTACTACAGTGATTGTCCTGGTCTTTAGCCAGGTAAAGATCTTGTTCAAAAACCTCACCTTAATGTCAGCAAACATAGACAGATCTAGGCTTCAGCAAAATCGGTTTCGAGTAGATCTAACTAAAACTCATATTATGTAACCTGTATCTAGGCAAGTGTAGATCTTGATTTAAAAAACAAAAACAAAGCCAAAAACAAAGCATGCACTCAAACTCTGCGTTCACAATTTTACCTCGTGTTCAGTAACATAGACCCACACCTAGCAAAAATTGTTGACAATGGAATTTAAGTGCCTAGGCCTATCTAAAAAATTTAGATAGAAAACCCTAGCCTACTCTATCCTGTCCCATCTGCCTCACCTCGTTTTCCTTTCTGTGCATAAGTTCTGCCTTGTAGCCATTGGTTTTTCTGGGAGGACCTTCATATCTCAGCACTGTTTCATGCATATGCGTCATTTTGACAGAAGAAGAGGAACAATCGTGGATCTAAAACGCACACTACGCCTGGAAGAGTGACTTTCGTCTGGTACTTTCAGCGATAAAGGGAGCAACATTACTAACGGCCGGAAATCGTCATCTGCTGCGTGCAGTCAAGTTGGCCGCCCGTCAGTTTTTTTTGGGCTACGTTCAAAATGAAAGGTTTTAAACCTGTCAAAGGATTTGGAATGGGTTTTTTCTCGTTTTTATTTTGTTCTATGATAACAGTCTTATGCTTACAATTTGAGGGTGGGTTTTTTATACTTACTGTATAATAGTCTATATGTATATTTTTTTTTCTAAAAGCAATCATTTGTAGTTGATGTAAAATGCAACAACAAAAAAAGCCCAGTCTTTTAGTCAATTTTGTTGTTGCTCTTCCTATTCTATTTTTGTCATAATTGTTCTTTAGTTTGTTTGATTGTTGTGCACATAATCATCAAGGTTTTTTCTGTTATTTAAAAAAAAAGTTGGATGTGGCAGGGAAGAAGTTGGGGGCGGGAGGGGGGGGGGACGTAGAGGGGTGGAACGTTGCCATATAGATGTACAGCCCTGAACCGCCCTAGGGACTCCAACTTCCCGATTTTTCCTCATAGATGGTGTCTGAACACAACACCTGTGTGCATGCGATATTTTTTTATTTTTTTATATTTTACTGTCATCTGTTCCTAACTGCACACAATGGCCTGCTCTTTTGAAAGGCGGAACGTGTTTTTGAAGTGTGCGCAAGATGTTCTGCGTGCGTTCGCACACAGGGCGTCGGTTTAAAGTCTCATCCGAATGTGTATTTCAGTAGTGCTTGGTATTGTCTTTGCTATGTTATTCAGTTTTTCTGTAGTGATTTCTATACGAATATAATTATGCATTACTGTTTACAACAACCAAACTCACATGGGCACCATCATTAGCAAACGAAGATGGAGATGGATTGGGCATATACTCCGGAGAGACACACAATCTATCGCAAGAACAGCACTGCACTGGACCCCAGACGGCAAGAGAAAGAGAAGAAGACCAAGAACACACACCATTGGGTGTTAAGGATCATGAGATGTATATGATGATAATAATAATAATAATGTTTGCAACAAGTCATGTATGCAGTTATAACGATGCAAGACTGAATACAATTTTTTGCTTTTCGCACTTACTAAAAAAAAAGTCAAAATCGTATTGTCTGGTGACTTCTGTCTTAGTCAAACTGAAAACGAATAGGGATTTCTTACGTTTTGATTGCACTGTCGAAGAATTTAAGATACAGGTTTTCTTCGTGCATTCAGAACAATTTTCAGTGTCAGCCTTGCTTTACTGACTGTAACAAATGTTAGAAAAAAATAGTTGGGCTATTCTCTTCTAGCCGCCGCTGTAGTGTAGTGGTTAGGGCGTTGGACTCGTAATCTAAAGGTTGCAGGCTCGATCCCAGCTTTCGGCTATGGCGTTGTGCCCTTGGAAAAGGCACTTTACGGCTATTTTCTCACCCCACCCAGGTGTAAAAGGGGTACCAACCTTGTGTTGAGGGTTAACCCTGCGACAGACTGGCGTCCTATCCAGGGGGGAGTCTATGACTCTCAGTCGCTTAAAGCCACAGAAACCGGGATAAGCATCGGCCTGATGAGCCTTAGGCTCGGGACAGACTTTAATTTTTTAACTTTTTTATTCTCTTCTATATCACAAAATATCTTAAATTTAGAATCTAAAACTGTAATTAATCTAATTGTTTTGTCGTGGACAAGATTCACAAAAAAGCTGATTGTGAAGGTATTGCAGAGGGGGGGAGGGGGGGAGGACTTGCAATCACATTTAACGTAACACATTCATTTTAATCCTTGTGTATATCCTATTCGTCTGAAGTGCCCCCCCCCCCCCTCCCCCCTGTCCATCCTTTTTTCTCCAATCACTGTCTCGGCATCAGTTTTAACAGTGCTTGTCCATCACTCTCCAGCCAAAACTGTCCCCACACAGCAAAACACGGGTAACTTTACTTTTGAAAGTTTCAAAAAGAGAAGAAAAAAAAAAACCGCCACATTTCTGGTTCAATCTCAAGCATTTTTGTAGAATGTTGAAGAAGTCTGTGAGCTGTCTGGACTCAACAGGACTTGAAGCGAGGAATGTTGTTTCTACTGGATTACGGTATCAAACAGGAAAAAAAGGATTTTCTCCAAACTTTGAAAAATAGGCATAACAGTATATTTTTTTATGTCGGAGCGGAAAAGCACCCGCAGTAGGTTTAAACCACAAAGTCCCAATCACCGCTTAAAATACGATTTATTTATTATTTAACATTTGGCTGCATAGTCTTTATTACATGATTTAGTTCTGTTTTGCGGTGTATATTCGTCTCCGTCATTGCCTGCGTTTGTTATGCCCGTCTTCCTCCATTGGAAGAACAGTTTCAATCCCACCTTGTTATTGTTGTTGTTGTTGTTGTTGCTTTTCTCCTTCTTCTTCTTCTTCTCTTCTTCTTCTTCTTCTTCTTCTTCTTCTTCTTCTTCTTCTTCTCTTTGAACCCTCAGACAGCATCTAGTTGTCTGTCATATGAGCGAAAATGGGTTGCGCTGCCGTCAAGTGCCTAACAAGTCAGGCCCAGCGCATCCAGCTTCGGGGTGAGAGAGAATGTTTATCTTTGAAATCTTTAAGAAAAAAAGGAGGAGAATAGACCCATAAAACAGAAAAAAGACAAAAAGGAGGTAACAAGAAGGAAAGTAGCAAGGCTGAAAAGAAGAGAAGGAGAAAACAGGGAACTCCTAGCACAGAAGTCCCAGAAGGTGGGGATGCTATTTATACTGACAGCCCCCCCCTCCCCACCCCATCTCGCTCTTCTCAACATCCCAACAGGGGAAAATCCAATCTTACTGTTTACAACTCTGACCTTGTTGTTGCTCTCATCACAGATTTTTTTTTGTTAGTTGTACAACCTTCTTTACGGAATAAATATTATTCTATAAAAAAGAGTTGATCGATGGATGAAAAAATGGATTCTACTCTCTCTCTCTCTCTCTCTCTCTCTCTCTCTCTCTCTCTCTCTCTTCTCTCTCTCTCTCTCTCTCTCTTTCCCTAGTGGGGGTTGAATATCGCTCACTGGCTGACAAGACGTGTTTTTCAGAGCTCTCTAAAATTTGCAATTAATTTGTTAAAATCTTAGTTAATTAATGACAACAGGGTGTAATTTAAAGCTCTATCGAATGTATGACTGTCTTTTCTTGTGGATTCTGTTAAAAAAATTGTCAAAAAAGCTTTCACACCATCAAATCGAGTGAAAGGACTTCAAATGCACAGTTTTTCTGCTAAACTGGCTGTTAGCACTCTGCTGCTTATGTTACTGATGGCAGGAGTCGAACCCAATCCTGGTCCATCACCTGGTAAGACAGAAGCAAGCAGCAAGTATGGGGATGATGATTGTACATCGCATACAAGTAGCAGCAATTTTCAACTGCAATTCGATCATGTGTTTAGTGCTATAAACGAATTTTCCCGAACTGTTTCATACATGACAAGTAAGATTTCTGATCTTGAACAGATGCAAAAAGAAATGAAAACTCACTTGGATAAACGTCTGGATGACATGTCAAGCTTTGTGCACAGTAAGTTCACTGAAATAGAGGAGGAACAGAATATCCTACATTTGGACGTTGATGCTCTTGCAAACAGGTGTGATGAACTAGAATCTTACATCTCACACCTTGAAAACAGAACTGTGAAGATAGAGAAGGAACATCAGATCTCTGACAGCTTGCATCGGCAATACAACCTGCTCTTCTTTGGTCTATCCCATCGGGGTGACTCATGGGAATCTTGTGAAGCCAAAGTGAAAGACTTGATTTACTATGATATGAAGCTGAAGGAACCAGTGGGAATAGAACAAGCTCGTCCAGTCGGGTCAGCCATTCTGGTTCGTTTCCAGTCGGTGAAACAGCAACAGAGGGTACTGCAACATGCCAGAATACTGAAGGATGTTCGATCCTCTGTGTATGTACGAGAGGATTTCTCCACCACAATACGACAGAAACGACCTGGTTTGGTACCTTTATTCTTTGGTACTGTTGTACAAATGCGCCAGGATGGACTAAGAGCCAGACTACGTAACAACAAGCTGGTCACAGAACGTGGAACCTACGTATTTGACCTGGAGAAGCAGGAGTACCAGAAGCTGGAGAGCAGACCAATGCAGCAGGGACATCAGACGAGGGTTTGGTGGACAAGCAGAGGCACAGGTGGTCACCAGATGGAGGGTCAGCGACAGCAGAGGCCCAAGGGTGCAGGACAGGCAGCAGCAGCATCCAGATATGAAGGCAGCCACTCATCAGCCCACACTTTCAGACAAAAACCCATACCAACATCCGCAGCACTCAAAACCACAGACAACACATACACCAGGCAACAAACAATAGACAAACATACATTCCATCAGTTTTAAGAAACAGACATCCACTGCACACACACACACAGCATGCAGGTCGTGGATTTGGTCGTGGCAGAGGACGAGGATCACCAGAATTGTCTTCAACCTATACACCACGCCAAAGGATGGAGGGGATGAATCAAAATGATTCCCCACATGCATCAGATAATGAAGAAATGGACCACACAGGTTTTGGGTATAGTGATGGGGATGACCTGAATGATAATGAAAGCACTGACTTAGCCAGAACTGAGTGGAGATGATGGAGAGGCCTGCCCAAGTCAAATGTTCAGGTACCTTTTAAACTGCTCAACCTTAATGTAGCAGGACTGGCTGCCAAACTAGTAAGCAGTGACTTTATTAATTACATTAATTCTTTTGATGTGGTGTGCCTTTCGGAAACCTATGTAGATCAAGAATTTGATTTTTATCTATTTAAGGACTTTAATGTATTTAACTCCCCAGCCAAAAAGCTTAGTAAGCAGGGAAGAAGAAGTGGGGGTGTTCTTGTCCTCGTGAAGAAACTTTTTGCCAAGTATTTTGAAGAGATTTCTGTAAATTATTCAAATGTGATTGTTCTGAAAATGTCTAAGGATTTATTTAATTTAGACAAACCTGTCTTATGTTTTTTTTGTTTACATCCCTCCACGTGATTCACCTGTGTATGCCCTGACAAATGATGGGGTAGGAATAGAAATCCTTGAACATTGTGTTGCTGGTGTATTGAATGCAGAGTCTGACATGTACATACTCATGACTGGAGACTTTAACACCCGTACTGGGCAGGAAAATAGTAAGATTATGACTGACTGTTTAAACACCAGCAGTATAGAAGAAAATGTATTTGCGCGTAATGCGCGAGATGAGGGGTTTAATGGATTTGGAACTCAGTTGTTATCATTGTGCGATATCTTAGAGTGCTCTATACTTAATGGAGTAAAGATGTTTGGTTTTGATGACTGTGAACTTACATTTCAAATACTGGATCGAGTATTGTCGATTATTTTATTGTATCAAACAATTTGTGTCACAAAGGGTTTTTGGTCTCTCTTGTTGTGGATACTACATATGTTGAGTCAGATCATTTACCTGTTATTTTGATGTTGAAGAGTGTTATCAATATATATTCTGACAGCAACACAGAGCAAAATGTTCAATCGTATGAGAAGCTTATGTGGGATGAGGAAAAGGTTGGGGTATTCTTAGAGTCGTTAACTTTAAACATCAGACAAGGTAAAATTGAAAAGGCACGGACACTTATTAAGTTTGACATTGACAAGGCATTAGAGAAATTTAATGAATGCCTAAAAACTGCAAGCAAATGTATGATTAAGAGGGTTAAGAATAACAATACTAAAGGAGAAGCTCGCTGGTTTGATAAAGAGTGTTTTGACTTGAGAAAGGAAGCAAGGGCAAAAAATGCGCAAATTCAAGAAAACCTAACTTGCAGCAGATCGTCAAAATGCTGTACAGGCTAGAACTGAATATCGTAAAGTTTTGAGAGCTAAGAAACAAAGTTTTAAGTCAGGTACAACACAAAATCTAGCTGACAACATAAAAGATCCAAAACACTTTTGGAGAGAAATTAATATAACTCTAGGTCTTGGTAAAAAGAAACAGGTACATAATCAGATTACTCAAGAAGACTGGTTCAATCACTTTAGTGAGATTTTAATGCTGGTTATAGCTCAGAGGAAGAAACATTTCCAAATGACACTTTCCTTTTGGTTGAGGAGCTTGATAAGCCCATCTCCAAGGAGGAAGTCTTATCATCAATAAAGAAATTAAAAACAGGAAAAGCTTGTGGTTTTGACGATGTTTTCGCAGAAATGTTGAAGTCAGCAGACAAATTTCTGTTAGAGTTTATTACTGAATTTTTCAATGAAATTTTTTTGTATGGCAAGTATCCAACTATCTGGACCACAGCTATTGTAGTGCCAATACATAAAAAGGGATCAATAGATGTAGCTGATAACTATAGAGGAGTCTCACTGCTGTTATGGGTAAATGTTATACTGCTATTCTAAATAAGAGACTTTATAATTGGCTAGAAGACCATGAAAAAAATCCAGAAAACCAGGCTGGTTTTAGAAGGGGTTACTCAACAACAGACCATATATTTACTTTGTACTCAACTATTCAGAAAAGCTTATCCAAAAAGAAAGGAAAACTGTATGTTGCATTTGTAGATCTGGCCAAGGCTTTTGATTCCGTTCAACGAAGCATAATGCTAAAAGCTTTGAGCGAAGCTGGCACGTCATCTGTATTTTTAAATTCTATTAAAGCAATTTACAGAGAAGTGATGTCATGTGTCAGAGTAAACAACAGCTATACAAACTTGTTTAAATATCCACGGGGTCTGCGCCAAGGCTGTGTTTTAAGTCCCACTCTGTTTTCTGTAGTAATAAATAATTTAGTAAAATATCTAGAAGATCAAGGAAAGCATGGAATACAACTTCTACCAGGTTTATCTGAATTATTCATTCTACTTTTTGCAGACGATCTTGTGCTATTGTCTAACACACCCAATGGATTACAAAACCAGATTGACTGTATGCTTAAAGTATGTACTGATCTAGGACTAAAAATCAACAGAGATAAGACAAAAGTTATGGCTTTCAGAAAAGGGGGATTTCTAGGTAGGAATGAGAAGTGGTTTGTCAATAGTGTTCCTCTTGAAGTGGTGAACAAATATGTGTATCTAGGCTTTACTTTTACAACCACCATGAGTTCTAATGAAAGTGCTAAAGAGCTTGCGAAAAAGGGCAAAAGAGCATTATTCAATATTATCAAAATATATAACCAGTATAATAGTATGTCCAGGAAAACGTTTTTTCAAAATATTTGACACTAAAATTCAACCAATTCTTCTCTATGCGTCTGAAGTTTGGGGCATTTTGTCTGAAAATCATCTAGTTGAGTCAGTACATTTATTTGCGTGCAAAAGATTTTTGAATGTTTCCAGCCGAACCCCAAATAAAATGGTATATGGTGACCTCGGGAGACATCCTCTACAAATCAACTGCCGTATGCGTGCAGTTAAATATTGGTTTCGTTTACTTAAAATGGATAATACACGGTTACCAAAACAAGCCTATCAAATGATGATAAACTTAGATGAGTCTGGTAAAATAAACTGGGTTTCTAAACTTAAACATATGTTGCAAAGTTTGGGATTTGGGTATGTCTGGATAAATCAAGGAGTTGATAACGAGGGGCATTTCTTGCTATCCTTGAAGCAAAAACTTCTGGACGTGTACATGCAAGAATGGATGACAAGTATTTGTAACAGTAACAGGTTTAATCTTTACTCGTGTTTCAAGTCTTCCCTTATTCCAGAAACTTATCTAGACTGTGTGCAGCAAAAGTGTTTTAGAGACATCCTTATTCGAGTGCGTTTCGGAATTAGTGACCTTCGGATTCATAAAAATCGTTATTTGAGTGTAGAAGGCACAAACAATGAATGTCCATTTTGTCAAGCACCAGAAGAAAATGAACTCCATATGTGTTTTCAGTGTGATACATACTCTGCTTTGAGACCAGACATGCTAAAGGGCATTCCCACTCATTTTCAGAAAGAAAAGTTTGTGAGCCTTATGGCCACTCAGAACATTTCACTAATCAGACAGCTAGCATGGTTTCTGTACAAAGCTTTCACACTGAGAGACAGTAAACTCAGTCTCCTGTCTACCTAGAATGTGACAACTCTTGATGTGAATCATTAATTTTTATGGTTTTGTGTTTGCTTTGCTTTTTCACCTTTCACTATTTTCATTCTTTCTTGATAAAATTTATATGCATTCGTGTGTTTGTAGACATTGATGTACCCCATGAAAATGGGCAGAGGCCTAAATTCATTAAAAAAATGTCATTGTCATTGTCATTGTCTCTTTCCCTAGTGTTTTGGTTTGATTTTTCTGGAGGAAAGGCAATGGGTTGGTGGAGTGAGGGCAAAGGGTGAGGTGTAAAGAAGCTGTCAGCTTATCCATTTACCCTCAATAAAAATTTTCGTTTTTGTCTTTGTCCTCTCTCTCTCTCTCTCTCTCTCTCTCTCTCTCTCTCTCTCTCTCTCTCTCTCTTCTCTCTCTCTCTCTCTCTCTCTCTCTCTCTCTCTCAGTGGCTGGCTTAAAGCATTACGAGCGCGCGTCGTCCCAAGGCCATGATGATAATTATTCTAGTGGCATGTCTTCAAGGGCTCATTAGGCATGGTTCGTTTCTTCCATTTTTATCCTGTCTCCAGCTTTCCTGCGGGACCGAAGTGGTTCAGTCTACAGACATCTTAACAGCTCCAGGCCCCTTGGGGATGGGAGGGGGGGGGGGGGGGTAGGGGGGTGTCATCATGATGAGGTTGTGGGTGGAAGTGGGTGGTGGTGAGGAGATGGAAGGTGATGGGTTTGTTTTGGTCTGTTATATTAGTTTCGCCTCTTGGCGGTCGTAGCTTGTTTCATGGGGCTGTGTTGTATTGTGATGTGTTCTTTTTGTACGAAAGTCTTTAGCATAGTATTGTAGCATATTGCATTTCCCTATTTTATATCATGGGATATTATTATACCACATGGTGTCTTATCACAATGAATGATAGGGTATCATATCGTATTTTATACAGTATTGCACATTGTATTGCATTGGGTTGCATTGTATTGTGTTATATTTTGTTATATTTTGTTGTGATTTGCCCCATTTTTATTGAGTGAGTCAGTGAGTAAGTGTGAGAGGAATTAGGAATTAAGGTAACTCAAAAGAATTATCCAAACTTAGGTAAGAAGCATCAAGAAAAGCACCATATTATTTTGCAAGTGATTGTAGGGTAGGGTAGGGTAGGGTAGGGTAGGTATGCTATTGGATAAAGTTTGTGATTGTCAAAGGTTTGGGCTTTTTTTCTCAGACAGCTCAAGAAAGACAATAAAAAAAAAAGACAACAACAAAAGAAAAAAGAAAATGAATGGGGAAGACAGACAGAGAGAAAATAAGAAAGGCAGAGCAGAAGAAAGGAATCAAGAAAGAAAAAATGAAGGAAATTTGAAAAAAATATGAATAAGGAAAGAAAAACAAACAAACTAGAATTATAAGATGGAACGAACGAAGAGTGAAGAAAAATAATTGAAAGAAAAGAAAATTTGGATGGAAAAAAGCAACAATCAAAATAGAAAAAAATGAATGTATTCTGAGTGAGCGATTGAATCAAAGTATTCATGAATAAACGAAACTAGAAAAAAGTAATGAATGGAGAAAAAGAAAGCTAAAAAAAATACACAAAAACATAGATACATATGCATGTATATATTTATAAACTATATAAAGGGGATCTTTTTCTAGTGAAAAACTCGCACTTGTGTCCACCAAACACTAGGTTCACCTTTTACATCATAACAGCCCGCCACCACCATCATCCCCATCCCCACCAAACCAAGATGCCAGAGTGACTATCCTGACGTCTGGAACCTAAACCCTCTGTGTGTCCCCAGCAATACCAGAGACAAGGTGGGGGGGGGGGGGGGGGTATTGGGGGGGGGGTATTGGGGGGGGGGTATTGGGGGGGGTATTGGGGGGGGAATGGGAGGATGGAAGACAGGGCTTCTGTCTAACTAAGTGCCCTGTCTGCTGCTGTGGAAAGGGGAGGGGGGTGGATTTCCCTTTCACATCACTCAGTACAGTGTCTGTTGTTGTTAATGTTGTGCACTCTGACTTACTCCTAATCCCACCTGGGAATCACTGAGATTGAAACTGCACACTGACCGAGAAATTTGCGTGTATGACTTTTCAAGTAACTCGCCATATAGGCAGCCACACTCCGACTTCAGAGGATTTCTTTTTCCCTTAAAATGGAGTACAGGTTGTTTTGTCATGAGCTTGTCATGGCCGAGGGCAATCGCAATATATTAACAACAGAATATATTAGTGTCGGCCTTGGCAATTAGCTGACATCAATAAATGACACAGCTTTTGGCCTGGGCCAAACCTCAGGCTCTAAGACACTGGTTACAGTGCGGTGTACAAACCATGAGATGCTGAACCGGGTTCCAATCCGGCTCAAGGAGCTATTTTTCCCAGAAGATAACATCAGTGCCGACTCCACTCTCCCAAAAGTCCTTCGGATGAGACTATAAACCGTGTTCCCCTGTGCTAACGCACGCAGAACATCTTGCGCACACTTTTAAAACCCGTCCCGCTTTTCGAAAGAGTAGGTCATTGTGTGCAAGTGGGAACGGATGACAAAATTTACAAAACTCCATACACACATGGACTTGATGTTAAAAAAAAGCACATGAATGCTTATGAAATTCAATAATCCTCGAAATAAAAAAAAAAAATAAAAAGGGGAGAGAGGGTAGAAGGTGTAGCAAACAAGCTTCAAAGTAATACTATGCCTTCTTCATCAAAGACTTTTTCACTTTTGGTGGATGAAATGCACATGAATAGAGAACAGGAGAGTGCTGCCAGCTTTTGTTTAAATTATAATCTGTTGGATGTTTTGGTGTCATTTTTTTTCCCAAACACCTCATCTTGGAAAAGATTTGGAGTCAGGCAAACCAGAAAAGATTTCAAGGATTATACAATAGTTCGGGTTTTGCTAGTTTCAGAGAAAAGAAAAGCTTTTGTAAGTGACAAAAAAGTCTACAACAAAAACAAGGTAGATGTATTAAAAAAACAAAACAAAGTAAGTAAAAACAAAAAAGGAACTCAAACCACACAAAAACCAAACAAAGCCGAACAGCAAAAAAACACACACAAAAAACACAAAAATGAAATAGAAACAAGACACACGAAGAGCAGACAAGAAAGCTAAAACAGGAGAGACATTAGACAAATGAGAAAAAGGGGAGAGAAAAGGGCAATTGATTAAAAAAAAGAAAGAAAGAAAGAAAGAAAAGAAAGAAAGAAAGAAAGAAAACGAAATTACAACAATTGTAACATCACACAAGTAAAAGAAAGGAGACTGGAGGAAGAGAAGAAAATAAAGAAAGAAAATGACAGGGGGAAAAAAGAAAGAGAAAGAAAGAGAAAGAAAGAAAGCAACAACAGAAGCATCACACAAACAAAAGAAAGGAGACTGGAGGACCAAAAGAACTGACAGAATAAAATGGGAAAAGTCACAGGGAGAAGGAAAGAGAAAGAAACAGCAGAAACAAGCCACAAACAAAAGAAAAGGACAGAGGAAAGAAGAGAAAACAAAGAAATAAGATGACAGACAAATATAAATAAAGACAGAAGGAAAGGAACAACAAAAAATTACACTTGTAAACAAAAGACAGACATACAGAAGGAAGAAAAAAAGAGCATGACAGAAACAAAGGAGGAAAGACGAAAAGAGAAAGAAAATAATGAAAGTGAGAAAAAATAGAAAGAATGAATAAAGACAGAAAAAAGAAACAAAGAAAAAAGGAAGGAAGAAAGAAAGAAAAAAGAAAGAAAAAAAAGAAACAACCAAATAAGCAAAGACACAAAGAAAGAAAAAACGAACGAATGAAGGAAAGAAACAAAGAAAAAAGAAAGAAAGAAAAGAAAGAAAGAAACAACAGAAGCATCACACAAAGAATAGAAAGTAGAATGAAGTAAGAAAAGGAAATTTTAAAAAGAAAATGACATAAAATAAGAAAAAAAGAAAGAAAGAAAGGATGGAAGAAAGAAAGAAAGAAAAAACCCTGAAAGAAACAACAGAAACATCACACAAACAAAAGACAGGAGTCTGAAGGAAGACAAAAATAAAGAAAGAAATTGACAGGAAAAAAGAAAAGAAAAGAAAAAGAAAAAACCAAACAAGAAAACAAATAATCACGTTAAGGAAAGATGGAAGAAGTGTAGAATGAAGAGAGTGACAGACAAATAAGGGGACGGGTGGAGAATAAAGACAGACTGACAGACAAACCCACTGACAGGCAGGCAGGCAGGCAGGCAGATAGCCAGACAGTCAGAAAGAGGGAGATAAAAGAAGAAAGGCAGACACACAGAAACTTTCAAAGACTTCAGTCTTTATGCTTCAAAAACTTTGATTGATACTTAGGAATATAGATTTTAGAAAGCAACACCCCCCCCCCTCCCCACAGACACACACATGCAAGCACGTACGCACACACACACACACGCACGCACGCACGCACGCACGCACGCACACACACACACGCACACACACACACGCACACACGCTCGCACACACGCACGCACGCGCGCGCGCACGCACGCACGCACGCACGCAAACACGCTCGTACAGAGACAGAGAAAGAGATGGGGGGGGGGGGGGGGGGGGGCTAGAGAGATATTTATTTATTTATTCTTTTATATCGAGGATAACAGATAGAGACAGAGACAGAGAGAGACAGGCAGACAGACAGAGACAGACAGAAACAGACAGACATAAAGACAGACAGACAGACAGAGACAGACAGACTGTGACTGACAGACAGAGACAGACTAAAGGGACAAAAGAGAGAGGGGATGAAAAAGGAGAGGCTGAAAGGAGGAGTCAACGACAAAAAAGTAAGTCATCCTGCCCCCCCCCCTCCTCCCCGAATACACCCAGAATATGCACTGTCTTATTTATTTCATCCAAGTACCAGTGTGAGACTGCAGATAAATAGGCTATGAATGAACACTTTGCATACATGTATAATTGTTTTCGAGTACCTCGACATACAGAGCTCAATCTTCGACCTCAGGAGATTTGTTTTGTATCCTTTAATGGAGAGTACTGTTTGTTATGTTAAGAGCTTGTCAATATGGAGAACATATCTGTACAGGTTGTTATGATAAGAGCCTTGTTATGGTTGAAGATAAAGTAAAAAATCTCAGTAAAGGTTATGTTAAGAGCTTATCATTATTGAAGACAATCTCTAAACATGTTTTCATGTTAAGAGCTTGTCATTATTGAAGACAATCTCAGTACAGGTTGTTATGTCAAAAGCTTGTCATGGCTGAATTACAATCTCAATACAGGTTGTTATGTTAAAAGCTTATCATGGCTGAATTACAATCTCAACACAGGTTGTTATGTTAAAAGCTTGTCATCGCTGAATTACAATATCAATACAGGTTGTTATATTAAAAACTTGTCATGGCTGAAGAAGACAATCTCAACATAACATTCCAAGGCATAACAACATAACAATGTAAACATCGGCACTTAGGCGCTTCAATAGTTGACAAAACTTTAGGCATGGGTTAAACAGTTGTTTTTAAATACTTAGTCCGGACAAGTCCATGGATATTTGTTTCGCAAGTTTAGAAACAACGCCAATTACAACAACACCATATGACTAATGACCTTCCTCCACGAAATGAGTTGCATTGCACCTGACCCACTTTTCCGCTTGGAGCCATTTTTAGGCAGGTGGGAAACAGGTTGCTAATTTTGAGATTTTTATCGCTTGTAAACAAATATTATAAGCTTTCAGCTACTTTGTACTGAAGTAACAAGGAGTAGTTTTATTTCATTTTTGCTTGCAAAACATGTTTTTAAAAAAGACACCCTACCCCTCATTGTGATCACCTATTTCGATGCGAAATTAGACAATAATTTCTCGCTTTTGTCACTTGTGGAGTCTATTATTTCAAAATGTAATAGCTTGTCATAGAATGGTCGGGTTTTGAAAATTGTGTTTTTTCTTATTGATAGAAACGCGATTTTATTATAAACTAACAGCATGCTGTTAACAACTAAATAATGGACCTCAGGTGCTTTGCGACTCGTTCTAATGTGGAGGGTCGCATTAAAAAAAAAAAAAACAACACTCGCAAGATGATGCAAGCCGTTGCATCTTGGATTCACCAAAAACATGTCAGCCACTTTTATGAAGCCACACCACCTTCAAGGAAGAAACATTATTTTCGGGGTTTTTGTGTTGTTGTTTTTTCATCTTGAAGCGCCACACTGACAAGAAAGACAAGACAAGACCTACTGTTCTGTATCCGACATCTTTGCCCCAACAACAGCGAGGGACTGGAACCGTCTGCCACACAAAACCAGACT
>CM060328.1:13980504-13988004 GCA_030674155.1 Stramonita haemastoma
TCATGCAGTGTTGACTTTGCAAGAGAACTATGACGTGTGACGTGACCAAACCACGTCAGCTTCCTCCTCTTTACAAGAGCTAAGATGGGGCTCCTGTTGCATTGCTTAAGAAAAAAAAAGAGATCATTTCTAAAAGTGCGCATTTCTTAAAATCAAAATTACTTCTCAGATAGTTGAGTAGTAAAAAACAACAAACAACAACAACCCAATGTTCTTATAATAATAGTTGTGTTGGTGCTTTGCTGTTGTTGCTGGTTTTTTTTAGTTTAGCGAACAATATATAAAGCAGTGAAATTGGAATACATATTTCTTAGGAATAACATTCATCTGGTCACACTATAAAAGAGATGTTACAGCACACACTCTGGGGCTATCTGCGATTAAAAAAAACAACAACTAAGAAACACACAATTTCAAAAGTATGCGGGTTATAGTGCAAAAAGTATGCACCATACAGCAATTCCTGTACTCAAAATGGAAGACATGAGCTTTCAGAGGATATAATGTTAACACAGATCGCAGACTGATAACAACTTAAGACTGGATGAAATTTGATGGATGTAAAGTGTTTCCAAAGTTTTCCCCTCTTTCTGACCTTCTCTGCAAAAACTTTACTTTCAAACCGATTACCGAAACACTATGTCGAGGATTTGAAAATAAACTTAAGAAAATCTGGTCTAGCTAGGCTGACATGTAAAGTTTTTTTTCGATAAGAAGTTTATTTAAAGTGAATGTCTGATAAAGTGAATATATTCATGTACGTTTGTCGAAGTATCCCCCTCCCACCCCCCTAAGAAATCAGCCCTGTTAAGGAAACCTTCGTTTGGTATGCGCATTATAGTGGACGGGTTAGCTCAGTGGTCAGAGCACTCGCTTTCCCCAAGCTAAGGTTAAGCAGCATCGATCGTGGTTACCACTTGAATTATTATTATTATCATTTATTCTTTCATATCGAGGATAACAGAATAAGCAATCATGTGCTTTTTTCATCCGGTCCCCGTGTGTATGCAGTTTTTGTAAATATTGTCATCTGTTCCCACCGGCACACGATGGCCTACTCTTACGAAAAGCGGAACAGGATTTAACATGTGCGCAAGATGTTCTGCGTGCGTTCGCACACGGGGCCTCGGTTTAAAGTCTCATCCGAAGTACTTTTCGGGAGAGTGGAGTCAGCACTGATGTTAACTCCTTGAGAAAAATTTCCTCGACCGGACTAGAACCCGGGTCGTCAAATTGCCAGCGCAATGTTCTGACCACTAGGCTATCTGTCCCGGATAGCCTAGTAGTAGTCGTGACAATTTCACTATCCGTCACACATCCGAATGGGTGATCGAGACAGACAGACAGACAGACAGACAGACAGACAGACAGACAGACAGACAGACAGACAGACAGACAGACAGAGAGAGAGAGAGAGAGAGAGAGAGAGAGAGAGAGAGAGAGAGAGAGAGGAGAGAGAGAGAGAGAGAGAGAGAGAGAACACTGAACACTGAACACTGAACACTGAACATTTTAATTGTACTTCGGCCTTGGGCCACAATACAAATGAAAGGGATGAAGGGGAATAGTTATGTATAAACAAAAATTCCAATCAACTGTCCAGTAATGCAACACATTCAAATATATTACATACGACTAAGAACATCCACCTCAACACAGTTATACCTGAAGTGATCACCGTTATCATCATCATCAACGCAGTCACTGCATGACTAGAATCGTTGTCGTTATCCTCCTCCTCCTCCTCACAGTCTTGACTAAAGAGCCTCCTCACTATCGGTAATTACAGTTACACCACCATTATCTTCATCACCCTCAACATCATGTTTACGCTATAAATTAGCTCTCATAAACTTAAAATCACTGTCTCTTCTCAAGTTGTATCAGTATAAACATGACACTTTCCAAAAAATCTTATTTTACAATGCAATAACCAAAATATACACACACCCACATACACGTGTGCGCGAGCGCGCGCGGACACACACACACACACACACACACACACACACACACACACACACACACACACACACACACACACACACACACACATACCACACTCGCTCGCACGCATACACACACACACACACACACACGCACACACACACACACATACACACACACACGCGCGCGCACACACACACACGCACACACACACACACACACACACACCATACTAAACGTTACAAAAGCGGTGCTTAATACCAAGGGAAACACCCTTACTCTGAAATAAATTGACAACTCTCATCAAAGCAACATCAAATTCCAGTCAGCTCGTTCTTTCTTTTCTTCACAGAGTGGAAAATATACCTTGAAACATTGTGCATTTGATTATTGTTCGACACTTGTAACAACATGTGGATTGGGGTTCTGACTAGATCCCCCAGAAACTTAGTTCTTAAGTCAGAATAAATGGGACACACAAAAAGAAAATGCTGTTCGTCTTCCACTACTGACTTGCAAAATGGACATGATTTCCTCTGAAGTACATTGCTAAAGCGATGCATGTTTGCATTAAGAGGGAGAACATTGAACCTGGCTTGTGAGATGGCAACTCTGAAGCAGTAGGTATCCATATCAGACACATATTTTTCTTTTTCAAAAATAATCTTAAAAGATCTATAGTTGTCAAATCTATCACGGTCTCTTATAGTGCCTGACCATTCTTGAATGTACAAATCAACAAGTCTCTGTTTAAATAGTCTGAGAAACATTTTTACCTGACCCACACCCTGCTGCTGCCAAACAAAACTAAATCCTGTCATGCATAAAATTTCCCTAATTTTCGACACCCAACAATCTTTACCCATTTTATCTAATTCCAATAACATCTGGTAAGCTATATGTGGCAATCTTTCATTCTTCATTTGTAATAATCTAAACCAATACCTTAAGACGGAAACAAAAGAATTAACATAAAGAGGAAATCTTCCTAAATCACCATAAACCATTTTATTTGGAGTTCTAACTGGAACACCTAAAAACCTTTTGCATGCCATAGAGTGGACCTTTTCTAAATGGTCTAATTTGGTTAAACCCCATATTTCAGAGGCATACAGAAGAATCGGTTGAATTTTAATGTCAAAAATCTTAAAAAATGCTTTGGCAGTCGAGAGAGAGAGAGAGAGAGAGAAGAGAGAGAGAGAGAGAGAGAGAGAGAGAGAGAGAGAGAGAGAATGACAAAGGTTTATTGGGTAAGCGAGATGCCCATTCACAAGGGGACAGTGGGAGGGGGACAGGGCACAAAACACATATCGTATACTGAGAACTTAATACATTTCAGACCAAAAAATCATCATGGCATGGATTCCACAATATGGTTACATGGTATATTAGATCCTATTTTTCATTTGCTTTGGTCAGCCCTTACAAAAGGAACTGGTAAGGGGGAGGAATTTCCACAGCACTGTACAAATCAAGAGTCGACATCTTACAACAAACTTGTCTGCTACAAGGAAACCAGGTAGGTCACTAGAGCCATATCTGATTAACTGTGAAAACAAAAACCATAGGAAAACATTTTGTAAATTTCGTACAAGTTGCCATGATTTGATGATAGAGAAAGGAAGATATAAGAAAATACCAAGAGAGGACAGAACTTGTCAATACTGCAACAAAATAGAAGACGAGTTTCATTTACTGGATGAGTGTATCTTATATACTGAACAAAGAAAAAACGTATTGCTAAATATGAAATCTGGTGTCAAAGAATATAGGAATGGTATAGACAAATTAAGCAATGTTTTCTAATTGATAATCATCAAGTTGAAATCATTCAATATGTTTGTGCCTGTTTTGAAAAAAGAGAACAATTGAAATGATAGAATGCAACATGGTTTTGCTTTGTGGTGGTTTTATGTGGTTTTTGCCTGCATATCATTTCAGTCATGCTGACCAGTGAATAATATGTTGTATTGATGAATTATGTTGAGTTTATTTTGTTGTGTCATTAAGTCCATGTGACTTTTATGGCAATAAATAATTTCTGATTGATTCTGATTCTGATTCAATGTCTCTTCTTCCCTTTTAATCATGGCTTGTGCAACTTTGCACCCCTAACACACTAGGCCTAACACGTGATAAATTCGTGATGATCCAGGTGGCATGTGGCGTACAGCTATCCCGTCTCTCTGTCTCTGTCTCTCTCTCTCTTACACACACACATACACACTCACACTCTCACAGACATACACACACCCATCCACGCACGTGCACACACAACACACACACACAACACCCCACACACACACACACACGCACGCACGCACACACACACGTTCATACACACATACACACACTACCTACACACACATGCACATCCACATGCTTAAACACACACACACCTACACACACACACACACACACACACACACACACACACACACACACACACACACACACACACACACACACACACACACACAAACACACAGAGAGGTTATCCAAGCAAGAATCGAACTGCGTCCACAATCACATGCATCACATCAAGTCCAGCACCAATACGATCTTTCAGTTTCTCCCGGTCAGCAAGGGACCACAGTTTCAACTTGTGGTAGACAAGTCTTTCCTCGCTGGTCATCAGCCTGGTGTCCTTCTTCACGAACCAAAACAAATCCGGGGGCTGTGTCACCAGCAGCAGTCCATTGGCAACGAAACACGAGATCGTCAGTTTCACATATCATCAACGTGTCTGGATGCCGTTTGCTGGTGAACACGGGACGAAAGTCCTGGTTCCTGCGTGTGTCCCTAAGCCTCCGCTGCAAGGATCTGTCCCTCAGTTCAGCCACACAGTCCTTGATGACATGGGCACTGGTTCCAGCAGCCTGAAGTTTCGCCAGAGGATCGTCACAGTGCGAGATTTCCGCTGTACACACGTCGGCAAGGTCAATGTCACGTTGCACGTCAGCACGCTTTTCGTTGCCTGACTCACTTGCTGAATAACGAATTTCACGAGCGCATTCTTGCGACAGTGTGTTGTTAGCAGAGGGTGGTGTGTGTCGGTGTGTAACACAGGGAAGCTTGAAGGATGTGTGGGCACAAATAAACATTGCAAATGTCCGTCTGTCGTGACAATTTCACTTTCCTCCAGTTCAACTTGCCTCTGTGCTGTCCTCCTCTCCTCCATCCTCCGTCTGTCTTTGTTGACCTGACTCGGCGGCTTGCTTCTGTAGCTGTGGGAGCTGACAGGGCTGTGCTGTTGCGCTACGTTGCTGTTGCTGGCTTGGCTGGCTTTCAGTCGCAACACAACGACTGTTTTTTTCTCCGCTTCCAGTGACTTTCCAGGAAGTCAGGCGCGGTTGTTGGAGCAGGGCATCCAAACTCACTTCCAACGCTGTTGGCAAACCGACAACGGGCATGGTGTTGGATGGAAATGTATTTTTTGACAAATTACTTCACAGCAAAATTTTCTACATTCCTATCTTCAAGGGAGATCACCCACCGTCCCCAAGAGAGAGAGAGACAGAGACAGAGAGATTTTACTCATTTTTTTTATATCGAGGAGTATGGAATAAGCAATGATATGCTTTTTTTTTACATCCAGTCCCCTTGTGTACGCAGTTTTGTATATGTCATATGTTCCCAGCGGCACACGATGGCCTACGTCTTACGACAAGCGGAACAGGATTTAATGTGTGCGCAAGATGTTCTGTGTGCGTTCGCACACGGAGCCTCGGTTTTTAGTCTCATCCGAAAGACTTTTGGGGGAAGTAGAGTCAGCACTGATGTTAACTCCAGAGGAAAAATCCCCTCGACCGGGAATCGAACCCGGGTCGTCAAATTGCCAACGCAATGTTCTGACCACTAGGCTATCCCGTCCTCATAGAGAGAGAGAGAGAGAGAGAGAGAGAGAGAGAGGAGAGAGAGAGAGAGAGAGAGAGAGAGAGAGAGAGAGAGAGAGAGAGAGAGAGAGAGAGAGAGAGAGAGAGAGAGAGCAAAGAGAAGAGAAGTGTGGGAAGTTGCAAAACTGGTAGTGAGGAGCAAACAGATTAATGAAGACATCAGGACAACACAGCACTGCGGCCTGGGTTAGACTGTGATGTGATTCTCCAGTGGGAGAGTCAGCTATGAGAGCTGAGGGACAGGGGGACCTTAAAGACACAGGGAGAGTATAGGAAGGGGGGGGGGGGAGAAGCTTGGAGAAGGAGAAAAAGAGGGAGATGAGTGATGAAGAGAGAGATGAGTGATGGAGAGAGAGAGAGGGCGGAGGGAGGGAGGGAGAGAGAGAGAGAGAGGGAGGGAGGGAGGGACCATCAAGAGGGCATGTACCCATTTACAGCTGGGTGAACTGGGGGACTGTACTGAAGCCAAGGCGCCCAAACGGTCACCCATCCACTTGGCAACCACGCTCAATGCTGTTTAACCTTAGCTGGGGGAAAGTAAGTGCTCTGACCACTAATCTGCTCCGTCCCCGTTTCCGTCTATAGTAAAAAAAACAACAACAGCAAAACAACAGAGAGTTACACCATAACCCGATTGTTTGTACCACTTGTACGTGTGAAGCTCTTCGGTTTTGTGGCTGTTTAGCAATGTATTTACCCCACTGGTTTTGTGTGGGCCAGTGCTAGGGTCTTTGTTGATTGTCAACATGATCACAGTAACGGTAGTTATATAGTTTCGCTTTTCGTAAGAGTAGGCCATCGTGTGCCGGTGAGAATAGATGACATTTACAAAACTGCATACACACGGGGACTGCATGTAAAAAAAGCACATGAGTGCTTATTCCATTATCCTCGAGATAAAAGATAAAAGAATACAAAAAAAGAAAGAAAGAGAGCAGCCCGAATTCCACGCAGAGAAATCTGTTGTGACATAAAGTTGTAAAAAAAATGTTAGGTACGGCTGAGGTGGAGAAATTAAAACAAGCAGCGTGGACACAGCAGGATAGGATGGTTACAGGAGATGAGGTATCTCCCTCCCCTCCATCTGCCCCTCAAACCACCGCCCCCCCCCCCCCCCAAAAAAAAAAACTTTTAAAGCGACACCGAAACTCGTTTCTAAGCTTACATTGAATTATTAACTCCTGTTCAAGGTAAGTGAATTGATTGGCGTTTCTGTCCGTTACAAAAATGATACATTCTCTTTTATTTGAACCACCCAAATTTGCCACTGTGTGTGTGTGTGTGTGTGTGTGTGTGTGTGTGTGTGTGTGTGTGTGCGTGTGCGTGTGCATGTGCAAGCGCTCGCTTGTGAGCGTGCTTGCATACACAAGAAACGAAACTAAAGTTTATCTTTTCTGTTTCTTTTTTTGTTTTTTTTTGCCTATACATTTATCTCTGTTTATCATGTTTGTTTTCAGGTGCTTGAGTGTGTTGTAGGTTTACTTTTTTTCTCTCTGTTTTTTCATTTCTCTTTTCTTTGTCTCAGACAGTAGCTTTTATTTACTGATCTTTTTTGCTTTCATTCCTGATTTGCAGTTCATTTTGTGCTTGTTCACTTGTTTGCAATTGCCTCTTGGTTTGCTTTTCTTTGTTTCACGGCAGGCAAAAGCAGGGACTA
>CM060328.1:13993004-14003004 GCA_030674155.1 Stramonita haemastoma
CTGACATAAGTCAAGAAACAGAGAGAGGTGAAAGAGAGACTGACATAAAGACACGTCAAGAAACAGAGAGAGGTGAAAGAGAGACTGACATAAAATCACGTCAAGAAACAGAGTGAGGTGAAAGAGAGACGACATAAAGACACGTCAAGAAACAGAGAGAGGTGAAAGAGAGACTGACATAAAGACACGTCAAGAAACAGAGGAGACAGAAAACCCTAGAAGTAGATCAACAGAGCTAGAAGCTCTGATAGAAAGACACATCAAGAAATAGACAAAAGATGAAAGAGAAACTGCGGTAAGGCACATGAAGAAAATGGGACAGAGGTAGACAGACAGAGACACTGACACAAAGACACATGGAGAAACAGAGATGGCGAAAGCACTCACACAAAGACATGGAAAAATAGAAAGAGGTGTCGAAAACACTAACATAAAGACACATGGAGAAATAGAGGTGACAGAGACACTGACACAAAGACACATCCCCTAAATAGACAGAGGTGAAAGACAGAGACACGAACACAAAGACACATCAAGAAATATACAGAGGCTACAGAGACAGTGACACAAATACACATGAAGAAACAGACAGATGACCGAGGGGACACTGTCACAAAGACACACAAAAGGACTGCAACAACAAATCGTGCCGCTACAGACAATTTGACATAAACAGCACACACACAAATGACCATTATATCAAAGCTGTTTTCTGGCATACTAAGAAAAGAATATATAACAGCAAAAAAAAGGCAGCCCCTTGACAGGAATTCACAAGGGAAGCGGAAAGTGGGTCGACCAAAACAGACCTGGCGCAGAGGCATCGAAGCAGAGACGAAGGCAACAGGAATGACATGGGCCGAGCTAAAGAGGATCTCCCAGAACCCAGTCCGTTGGAGAGGGTGTTGTTGCGGCCTTTTGTTCTCCAAAGAATTCATAGGCATACGTCAAGTAAGTCAAAGAACACAAAAAATGACATATCAAGAGAAGTGACAGATTGTGCCGCGACAGGCATTTTGCACAACAGCATACAGCGACTAGACTTTATCACAGTTCTTGATTAAACCACTGACGCTGGGAGCAACAACAAAGTGAGAGGCTGTATGATCAGTGGCTTTCCCACTCATGGAATTCCACTTTACAGCTTAGTCTTTAGTGATAGACTATGACTCTCTGACTAGGAGGCTTGACTTGCACAGTCCTTATGTGCTGCCGCCCTGGGGGCTTGTTGGCCTTTGGAGAAAATCTCCAATGCTGAATGTCCTTATGCCCTCTTAATCTTGGCCGAGAGAGTGGGGATGTACTGTGGGCAAGGCATCTCCACTATAATCAAATTTCTGCCCAGTTTCTGAAACAGCAGCTGCCTCTTCTGCTGTTTTGGAGGTCATCGTCGAACACGACGGACAAACAAACAACAACGACAGCAAAAATAAAAACATACATGCTGTAAGAGTTGTTTTCTGACATAAGTGTATTCAGCAAACATATCAAAAGCAAGAACCACACAATTTGACAAAATCCAAAGAAGTGACAGATCGTGCCGCGACAGGCATTTGGCACACTAGCATACACGTGAATCCCCATGTAGCATAGCGGAAGTGTTTCTGACTGGAGATGTTGCTCCAGGGATCAGATTAGGTGACCTTCCCTGCCTCCACACGTTGTCTTCTGGAAACACTGCTTTCCTCCCTTGCATAAAACATCTTGGCTGTGTGTGTGTGTGTGTGTGTGTGTGTGTGTGTGTGTGTGTGTGTGTGTGTGTGTGTGTGTGTGTGTGTGTGTGTGTGCGTGCTTTCTCTTGGGGGCAAAACAGCGGGGAAAAAAGCCTGGTCTCTTTATCTTTAGCTGGGAAAGACGGTTAGATAAGGGAAACGATGACGCAGAGGGGTGGAGTGGGGAACGGGGAAAGAGGAGGAGAGAGAGAGAGAGAGAGAGAGAGAGAGAGAGAGAGAGAGAGAGAGAGAGAGAGAGAGAGAGAGAGAGAGAGAGAGGAGAGAGAGAGAGAGAGAGGAGAGAGAGAGAGAGAGAGAGAGAGAGAGATCAATGTTTTCCTTTTTAGAAACACAGGTTTGCTGTTTTGTTTTGCTGTGTGAGCGTTTGACGACGACGACGACGACGACGACGACGAAGAAGAAGAAACAGCTGAATATAGGCAGTCTCCCACCCCGTGAGTTGTACAAGTACAAAGCCGACATGACAGTGGTGTAACAGCCTTCTAGGTCTATTTTTCCTGATATCGAAAGAATCAAAAGCATGTTTAGGAATATTGTTTTCCTCTTACTTTTTTGTATGCCCGTCTGTTTCTCTGTCTGTGTGTGTGTCTGTCTGTCTGCAGCTGTCTGTCTGACTCTCTACCTTTCTCATCATCTGTCTGCTGCTCTCAGAGTGTGTGTATGTGTGAGTGTGAGTGTGAGTGTGTGTGTGTGTGTGTGTGTGTGTGTGTGTGTGTGTGTGTGTGTGTGTGTGTGTGTGTGTGTGTGTGTGTGTGTGTGTGTAGGTGTGTAGGTGTGTGTGTGTGTGTGTGTGTGTTCGTGCGGGGGGGGTGTATGTGAGTGTACGTCTGTCCGTCTGTCTGTCTGTTTATCTGTGTCTGTCTGTCTGTCTGTCTGCCTCTGTCTTTGTCTGTCTATCTGTCTGTCTGTCTCTCTCACTCTTTCCTTTCTAACTTCATACCTAAAAATGTATACAAAAACAACTCTCAAAAATAAAAAATCAACTACCGATACCTGTAACATATCTGATGACACTAATCTACACAATGCCAGGCACTAATCCAGCAACATCCAAATCCTCTACGAAGACATTTATTCCCTGTCTAGTCTTTCATGTTGTCACTTCAGCCCTCCCACGCTCCCCCTCCCCCCTCCCCCCACCCTCCTCTTTCCTGTTTGTTTTCTTGTATTCCCCCTTCTACTGAATAACTCTGTGCTCACAGCACTCGCTTTCCTCAAGCAAAGGTTAAGCAGCATTGAGCGTGGTTACGCACTTTGACTTCAGTATAATCCCCAAGTTCATCCAGCTGTCAATGGGTACCTGCCCTCTTTAGAGTCAGGGAAGGTAAAGCAGCGAGAGAGAGGAGATGAGCGCCGCCCTCAACATGCTGGTCCCTAGAGAAGTGAGGTCTCTGACTTCTTGTTCCCCAACGACCACATAGGTTATGCTAACACCTTTACCTTACCTTTAAATCGTGCTCCGTATTTCAAATGAGTAGCCCATTGAGTGCCTGTGGGAACAGATGACAACATTTACAAAACTGCATACACATGGGGACTAGATGTAAACAACAACAACAACAACCTGAGTGCCTGGTCCATTATCCTCGATATCAAGAAGGTATACACACACACACACACACACACACACACACACACACACACACACACACACACACACACACACATATATATATATATATATATATATATATATATATATATATATATATATATATATATATATATATATATATATATCCTGTTTCCTTCTGTAGTAGTTTGAAGAAGGGTGTCTAGCAAAACTTCCGAATCATAGTGCATCGGTTGCCCTAGCACTGTTGTAGCTTTGTTTTCTTAGCTAATACCAACATATCTTATTTAAACTAGTACACTGTGTGATTGTCTGACCGTATTACGTTTATTCATGATATTTATGTGAGCCTTCATCACATGGTGAGTCACACGTACCAGAGATCAGTGTTTAGTCAGCTGCATTTTATCACTATGCAGAACAAAATCTCCTCAGTGTAATCAAAGAGAAGGCAGAAAATGGGATAATTCTTTAAAAAGTTATTACAAATGGAAATAATGTTTTATCTATATTTGTTTATTTATCTGTTTATTCATTAACTTATGTATTTGTTTATTTAGTCATCTATTCATTTATTTATTCCTTTATTTCGAGGATAATGGAATAAGCACCCATGTGCTTTTTTTTTACATCCAGTCCGCAGGAGTATGCAGTTTTGTAAATTGTATCATCCATTCCACCCAGCAAGCAATGGCCTACTCTTCCGAAAAGCGGGACAAGTTTTTTTTAACTTGTACCCAAGATGTTCTGCTTGCGTTCGCTTTCGGGACCTCAGTTTATAGTCTCATCCGAAGGACTTTTTGGGAGGAGTGGAGTCGACACTGACGTTAACTCTGGGGAAAATACCCCCTTGAACGAGATTCGTACCCGGGTAAACAGATCACGAGCGCAATACGCATCACTCTAGCCACAAAAGGCAATCCCGTCCCCAGGAATGACACAATAAGAAATGAAGAGTTTTGCAGCTTAGTGAACGGTCAGGATGAGATTCAGCATCCTTCATGCAGGACCCATTTGAAAAGCAAGAACAAGAGCACGCAGATTAACCACTGGAGAAAGTACACGTCCAAGACTGGACCGGCCCTGGTATAACAGGGTGTCTGCAAAAGGCTGAAGACAGACAGACAGACAGACCAGCCTGGAGAAAACTGTCCCCAAACACGCCTTTCCTGCGCCTCCTTGATGGCATCTTAGTCAAGGGACTGACTCATGCGTATGGATTCCCTGGGGAACAAGGGGCCGCTACACACCCCTCAAACGGACTCGATTCTGGGAGACCCTCTTCAGCTCGGCCCACGTCATTCCGGCTGCCTTCGTCTCTGCTTCAATGCTTCTGCGCCAGGTCTGTTTTGGTCGACTCACTTTCCGCTTCCCTTGTGGGTTCCAGTCGAGGGCCTGCCTGGTGACATCTGAAGCAGGCTTGCGGAGCGTATGGCCGATCCATCCCCATTTCCTTTCCTTGATATCCGTCTCGATTGGAGCGTGTCTGGTCCTGTCCCACAGTTGTTCGTTGGAGAGGATTTCTGGTCACCTGTTACCGAGGATGTTCCTGGGACATCTCTTGCTGGGTGTTGGTCTTTGCTACACGACAAGAGACTGATGGTGATAAACTTTACCATTTCCAAGAGCACCAACGGCTTCCATGAATTCTTGAAAAGGGTAGAGGATATAAAATGTACCCTTATTTGATAGGAAAGTAAATATGGGCACAATCAGATGTTCAATTCCCCTCAAAATACTTTCTACAATATCAATTCATCAGTGCCAAACAACACAATGATAAATTCAAACAGAGTGACAAATCACGCCGACGCAGCGTAGGGTGGCAAACACACATGAATCATCATAGTGCAGCCAAGCTATTCTCTCCTTGAAAATGTCACCCTGGGGATCCATTCGAAAGACCCAGTGCATCAGTGGATGCTTTGTCTTTAGGCCGAGATTGCTTCCTGCCTCCTCAGCACGTAAAAACAAACACAGCTCCCTCCGGGCATGCTTTTTGGCTGTGACAAAATGAAAAAAAGATAACACGAAAGTTGGCATCATTTCATTAAAAAAAATTATTACTTATTTATTTACTTATCTATGTATCTATTTACTCATTCATTCTTTTAATTCGAGGATTATTGTGTGTCTACAATTTTACGACTCTTCACAAAATGTAATATTAGACAAAAGCTTGAGTGCATGGGTACTTGCACGCCTATGTTCAAGTGTGTACATGCATGTGTGTGTGGAAAGGATCATGGAATAAAACACTCATGTACTTTCTTTTACATCCACTCCCCAAATGTGTCTGCATTTTTTTGAAAATTTGTCATCCGTTCCCACTGGCACACAATGGCCTACTCTTCCAAAAAGCAGAGGGGGTTTTAACGTGTATGCAAGATTTACGGAAGAATGTAGGAGGAGAGGGAGATGCTAGATGTTACAGGATTGTGCTATACCCTGAGGCATGGGAGTCAGAAGGGCAGAAAAAAGAGAGTAGTTGATATGAAATACAAGCTAAACTAATATTCACACATGCACGTGTTTGATTTCTTACTTGATTTATTCTTTTATAGTCTCATCCGGAGCATGTACGTGTATGTGCACGTATATACACACACACACATACACACACACCTACGCCCATTCAAACACGCACACACGTATGCACACACACAAGCATACACACGCCTACGCGCACGCACGCAAGCGCGCGCGCGCGCGCACACACACACACACACACACACACACACACACACACACACACACACACACACACACACACACACACACCAAACAACACACACAACTCTCTCTCTTTATCTCTCTCTCTCTGTCTCTCTGTCTTCTTCTGTCTGTCTGTCTGTCTCTGTCTCTCTCTCTTTCCCCCTCTCTTTTTCCCTCACCTCTCTCTCTCCCACTCACTTACCTCTCTCTCTCCTTCCCTTTTTCTCCTTCCCTCTCCCCCTAATACTCCTCTCTCTATTGAATACAGACAGACACAAGCATGCCCCGTATGCGAACGCACGCAGAACATCTTGCACACACGTTAAAACCCGTTCCGCTTTTCGGAAGAGTGGGCCATTGTGTGCCGGTGGGAACGGATGACAAAATTTACAAAACCGCATACACACGGGGACTGGATGTAAAACAAGCACATGAGCGCTTATTCCATAATCCTCAAAATAAAAATCAATAAATAGTTTAAAAAAAAAAAATAACGGCACAGCAGAGAGTGGGAGGCTTTTCTGTCCGCATGTGACATCCCTTTGTCATTGCACAGCCAAGGCCGGTAAGCCTGTTCCAGGCAGTGACGAGGTTCTGGGCCTTTGCTTCCATTTTCTCCTAAATCCAGTGCACCTCTGCAGTTTGTTTATTTTTTCCCATTCACAGCTTCTATATAGATGTAGAAACATTACAATGCACGAATTTCTTTATAAAAATAGTTTGGCTTTTTTAAAATATAATTTGGCACACACTTATTCATTGAAAAATTGCGATGTACATGAATTTCTTTTTTAAAACTTACAAAAATATTTTCCATATTATGCATTTATTTATTTTATGAATCCCTAGAGATGCCGTAAGCATTGTGTGTATGAATTCCTATTTTTGTCTTTTCTTTGATATTAGTACTATGATATACATTCATTTAAAAACTACTAAAAATATCAGTATCCTAGCATAATCTTCCCTTTTTTAAAATAGTATTTTGACATATAATGCATTGTTTTTTATGGGCTACTTGAGATGTTAAAACAATGTGATGCATTGTTTCCTTTTTTAATACAGTATTTTGATATAAATTATTCAACACATACACACACACACACACACACACACGCGCACGCGCGCGCGCGCGCGCGCGCGCACACACACACACTTCCTTGAGACGAAAGCTATTTTAGAACCACAAAGACAGGCAAACGGGTACAGACTCCGAATTGGAGCACAAAAGCCGGGATTAAGCAAAGCGACAGACAGAAAAAATGTTAATAGCCAGGTAAAGAAAAAAGCATTACACAGACAGACAAACGGACAGACGGACATATGGACAGACATGCGGACGGAGAGACAGATAGACAGACAGACATGTATACAGACAGAAAATAGCTAGGTAAAGAATAAAGCATTCACAGAGAGACAGACAGACAGAGGACAGACGGGCAGACAGACGATAGTAGAGATAGATGATAGATAGATAGATAGATAGATAGATAGATAGATAGATAAATAGATAGATAGATAGATAGATAGATAGATAGATAGATAGATAGATAGATAGATAGATAGATAGATAGATAGATAGATAGATAGAAGACAGACACATAGACAGACAGACAGACATATAGACTCAGCGACAGACAGATAGACAGACAGACATATAGACACACAGACAGATAGACAGACAGACGACAGACAGGGTACGGGATAGCCTAGTGGTCAGAACATTGCGCTGGCAATATGACGACCCGGGTTCGATTCCCGTTGGAGGGAACTTTTCCCCTGGAGTTAACATCAGTGCTGACTCCACTCTCCCCAAAAGTACTTCGGATGAAACTGTACACCGAGGCCCCGTGTGGGAACGCACGCAAAACATCTTGCGCACACGTTAAATCCTGTTCCGCTTTTTGTAAGAGTAGGCCATTGTGTGCCGGTGGGAACAGATGACAATATTTACACAACTGCACACACACGGGGACTGGATGAAAAAAAGCACATGAGTGCTTATCCCATTATCGTCGATATAAAAGAATATAAAAAAACTGATAATAAAAACCGAGACAGCCAGGGAAAGCAGACAGCGGGCTTCCTGGCATTTTCTGTCTGTCCGAGTGTTGACCTCTGTCATTGCACAGCTAAGGCCAGTAAGCCTGTTTAGGAGCAGTGACGAGTTCTGGCCCTTTCATTCCCCACGCCCCTACACACAACGCATCAGAGTGTAAAAATCTCTAACCGTTGGAATTAAAAATCCATTACGACACATAATTTCCTATGACAAATTGATGCCAAAAAAAAGAAAAGTTAAAGTCTGTCCCGAGCCATAAGGCTCATCAGGCCGGTGCTTATCCGGTTTCTGTGGCGTTAAGCGACTGAGAGTCATAGACTCCCCCCTGGATAGGACGCCAGTCTATCGCAGGGTTAACCCCCAACACAAGGTTGGTACCCTTTTACACCTGGGTGGGGTGAGAAAATAGCCGTAAAGTGCCTTTTCCAAGGGCACAACGCCATAGCGGAATAGCTGGGATCGAACCCGCAACCTTTAGATTACGAGTACAACGCCCTAACCACTAGGCCACAGCGGCGGCTAAATTGATGCCAAACATAGCTTTATTCCTTAAGTCGACATGTAGCACAGTTTTTCTTAGTATTTTCCTTGTTGTTGTTTTTTTTTGGTTGTTGTTGGTTGCCTCGGTTTATAGTCTCATCCAAAGGACTTTTAGGGGGAGTGGAGTCGGTACTGGTATTACCTTCAGGGGAAAATATCCCATTGAAAGGTTGAAGACTTTAATCCAGTTAACGACAGGAAAATTACTTACCGACACCACACACACGGGGATCTTGGTTTAAAGCCTCATCTGTATCAAACTTTCCAAGGAGCAGAGTCAGTATCGATATCAAATTCATGAAGATCTCCGGAGTTGGAATACGGCTACCTTTATGGCGGGTTTAAAACGGTTGCATACGCAAAATCTCACCGTTGGTGAACCTTAAAGCTCTAGCCGAGGATTGACAGCTGTCAGTTCTAACCACTTTCAGCTTTTCTCAGCTGCTATCCATTCCACTCCATCCCAGCCCAGCCCAGCTTGGGCCAGCTGGATCTAATCATAGCAGGAACTGTTCACACTTGGACTAGGTAAAAGGAAGGAGCGCGCTAACTGTAGCACTGGGCCCTGGACACTTAACTGAGGTCTGCTTGATTTGTGTGCTGTGGAACCAACCCCCAAAAAAAATTCGGCTGGAAATATTCATTGCAAAAACACCTCAGAAACTAACGCACAGCAATGCATATCCTCAGAGAGAGAGAGAGAGAGGAGAGAGAGAGAGGAGAGAGAGAGAGAGAGAGAGAGAGGAGAGAGAGAGAGAGAGAGAGAGAGAGAGAGAGAGAGAGAGAGAGAGACAGAGACAGAGACAGAGACAGAGACAGAGACAGACAGACAGACAGACAGACAGACAGACAGACAGAACCAGAGAGACAGACAAACAGACAGACAGAGACAGACAGACAGAGACAGACAGAGACAGAGAAAGAAGAGAGAAAGAGAAAGACAGAGAGACAGAGAAACATAGAGACATAGAGAGACACAGAGACAGACACACAGTGAGCCAAAAACTGGGACTACAGAGAAACAGACAGGCAAACAGACAGACAAGTAGACAGACAGACAGACAGACAGAGAAGCAAGAGAGAACAGACAGTTCATGCCGAAAGTTGGGATCGCTTACCTCTTCTGTCCGCCTGTTGATATCAGCCTGCCTGTCATTGGCCAGCCAAAGGCCAGCAGTAAGCTTGTTGAGGGCAGAAAGGAGATTCAGAGCTTTCCCTGCCCCATTTTCTCTGAGCCCTGTGCCAGTTTCAGGGCTTATGTCTTCACTGCTAGCTGTCTGTCACGGCTGACAAAATGCACTGTGACACGCGCTCGCTTCGCTGAGTTTTAGCTCTTTTGGTGCATGGTTACAGACTTCTACTTTTTGTTCTGCCCCT
>CM060328.1:14005504-14008004 GCA_030674155.1 Stramonita haemastoma
AAAATAGATACTCTTTAAACGAGATGGTTTATTTACAAGAGAGGCTTGTTATTGATCTGTGCCTGAGTCTGTGCTGTAACAAACACAATGGGAAGTTACTGGGTTTAGGTTTATATTACCGTGTGTATGTATGTACATGTGGTAAAGTTTCTATGTAAACTTCTTAAAGGACAAGAAGTGAATGGGCTGCTTTGAGGCCTTGAATGCGGTCAGACGTTCTTTGGTCCACATTTCCAGACAGAAGGTATTCCATGTCTTTGACTGCAGTAGGTTATGGAGTACAAAACTCTTTAGGAGGATGGGATAGCCTGGTGGTCAGAGTGACGCGCTCATGATCTGCTGACCCAGGTTCGAATCTCGTTCAAGAGGATTTTTCCTATGGAGTTAACATCAGTGCCGACTCAACCCCCAAGCCCCCTAAAAGTCCTTCGAACGAGACTATAACTCGAGGACCCGTGCTCAAGCGCACACAGAGCATCTTGCACACACGTTAAAACCCGTCCCGCTTTTCGGAAGAGTAGGCCATTGTGTGCCGATGGAAGTAGATGAAAAAGTTTACAAAACTGCATACACACAGAGGCTGGACGTAAAGAAGCCGATGAATGCTTTTCCCATTATCCTCGAAATAAAAGAATGAATAAATAAATAGAAAGATAAATGAATAAATAAATAACATTTTTGAACGGTGTTGTGTGCGCAGATTTTCTGTCTGTGTTGTCTGCATATAATTGTTCTGTTTGTTTTATTGTACAGATTCTGTTCGTACTAGGGGCACCATTGTGTTGTAGGTTCTCTTCACTGACCCTTCTGTGTGATGTCGTAATTACAATACTGTCTTTGCATTACGTGCATGTCAGTATCTGTGTTAACGTGCACAAATAATGTGTGCTGATTCTGTGTTTGATATGTGCACGGGTTCTGTCTTTAATGTGTGTGCTGATTCTGTTTTTCTTCTTTCTTTTTAATTTTTATTTTATTCTTTTATTTCGACGATGATGGAATAAGTACTTATGTGTTTTTTTACATCCAGTCCCCGTGTATTTGCAGTTGTGTAAGTTTTCTCATCGAAGCGAGAGAGACAGAGATACAGAGACAGATAGAGACAGAGACAGAGAGACAGAGACTGAGAGACTGAGAGACTGAGAGAGACAGAGAGAGAGAGAGAGATGAGAGATGGAGAAAGAGAGAAAGAGAGACAAAGAGCAACACAAAGCAGTACACATAAGCCTTAAAGGAGATCGCTAAATTCCGATATACATTTGCTATTGATTTGTGTGTGCTTTCTTCGCTTTACAGGCTTGCCGTACTGTCAATGTGAAGCCCTACATGTTCCCACAGACAGACTGGAGGTTGCAGGAAACAGGTTTATATATCTGTGTCTGAACACTGGCGAAAGTTTTCAGCCACAGTTCTATAAGAGTGGGGGAATATAAATAAATGGCTACTGTAATGCCTGACTGGAGTCAGACTTTTCTTTGGTCCAGTTTTCAGAATGAAGGAATTTCACGTCCTGGGACTGCCTTTAGTGACTCAGTACCACTCTTCGGTTGAACAGATTTTGAATCTGGAACTGGCACATTACTTTTGTTTTATTTTTAGGAAAAACAAATTGCATTTGTTACAAAATTTTAGCAAGGATATTGTGTGGATGGTAAAGGTGTCCCATAACTTATGTGGTCGTAGGGTCGCAAGGCGTCAGAGACCTCAGCTTCTCTAGGGGTCAGCATATTGAGGGCGACACCCATCTCCTCTCCCTCGTTATGTGCTTATCCGGTGAAAATAATTATAGAACTCGTATGCTGTCTTCCTCGCCCCCCCCCCCCCCCCTTCCACGCCAGGTGCCCTTGTAGGAATGTCAGCGACCTATCAGTATAAATAGCTTCTCCGTCTTCTGAAAGTTTTGTGCGAGGAAAAAAATCTATTTTCTATCCCTGTCTTCGTTTCTGCTTTGTTCCTTTCCTTCCTGTCCACTCTTACTTGTCTCCTTTCTGCCTTCTTGGTCCATTTCCCTGTCTTTTTTCCATAGCTCTCATGTGCTTTTGTTCATCCAGTCCCCGTGTGTATGTGTTTTTGTAAATGTTGTCATCTGTTCCCATCGGCACACAATGGCTTACTCTGTCGAAAAACGGGAACTGGGTTTAACGTGTGTGCAAATGTTCTGCGTGCGTTTGCGCACGGGACCTCGGTTTATAGTCTCATCTGAAGGACTTGTGGGGAGAGTGGAGTCGGCATTGATGTAAACTCCAGGGGAAAAATCCCCTTGAATGGGATTCGAACCCGAGTTGTCAGATTGCGAGTGCAATGTTCTAATCACCAGGCATAATTATGATATGACCGACAGCTGTGGTTGTTGACTAAGCGTTCGGCGACGAAGAAGAAGCAGATGAACAGATTTTGAGTCTGGAACAAGTACATTGCTTTTTGAAGGGTAAAACTATCAATATGCATTTATTTAGCAAGGATGTTAGGTCCTTGTGTGGTGAAATTAATTCCAGAACTC
>CM060328.1:14010504-14015504 GCA_030674155.1 Stramonita haemastoma
AGAGAGAGAGAGAGAGAGAGAGAGAGAGAGAGAGAGAGAGAGAGAGAGAGAGGAGAGAGAGAGAGAGAGGAGAGAGAGAGGGTGTCAAGTTAAGTCAAGTCAAGTCAAAATGATTTTTATTGAGGGTAAAAGATTAAGTTTACAAAAACTTTTTTTCATCCTGCCCTCACAAAACAAATCATGAAAATTGACTTCTAAAACATTCAAAGACAAATATCAACCGTCGTTGAAAAACTAAAATAAATGAGAATTTCTTTCCTACAAATCTCTCAAGATAAAAAAAACAACAAAAAACCAAGACAGTACAACATATTAGCTCAGTCATACATACAAATGATAAAAATGCTAAATGACATGGGCATGAATAACAACAAGCAGCCAAATGTGAGGTAGTATCGAACATAAACGCGGACTTATTATTTGTCCATCAGATGTTTCCTCAAAAGTTTCTTAAACATTTGTTTTGAAGGAACTGATTTAGAAAGGAGGTAGGTTATTCCACAATGTTCTTTCTGAATATGCAAGGCTTGGTTTATTCAGATTATCATGGGGCCTGGGCAGAAAAGTCTATGGGTAGGGCTGTTTTTATTGAACGCAAATTTTTCCACAATTTTTTTCGGGGCTTTTCTGTTTAATATATTGAACATACATAGATACTTGTTGAACTGCAGTCTGTCTTTGAGTGGAAGAGTGTCTAGTTCTTTGTAGTTGGTGGTGGTCAGTGTATTAGGATTCAATCGGATTAGTTTCACAGCTCTTTTGTGCAGGCGGTTTATGTGCTTTAGGTTTGTTTCACTTGCACTGTCCCATAAGGTAGAAACATAATTTATAAGAGATAGAATATGGGCTGGAAAGAATAGTTTTCGTGACTGTAGATTTAGAAAAGTTTTGATTTTTTTAAGTTGATATAATCTTACTGAGATTCGTTTTCCTAATGTGGCTATGTGATCTGACCAAGACACATCGTTGTCGATTACTGCACCCAGTACTTTGTGTGAAACTACTTCTTCAATTTGTTGTCCATGGAGAACGCAAATTCTGTCTTTTTTGCCGAGTGGTTATAAACATACATTTTGTTTTATTAGAATTAAGAGACATATGATTGAATTCTGTCCATTCGATAAGTTTATTGATATCTGCCTGCATATCATTCACAAGCTGGTTTGGATCATCGTTGTTACATTGAATTGATATATCATCAGCAAACATTTGACATGAACAATGGATATGTAGAGGTAGTTCATTAATATAAATGGAGAAAAAAAGTGGTCCTAGTATTGATCCCTGTGGTATTCCATATTTCACGGGTAATAAAGTTAATCGCCAAGGCCCGATTTCAACAAGTTGATGACGATTACTGAGAAATGAGTCTAAAAATGATAATGCTTGGTTGGAAATGTTATAGCATTTTAATTTTTTGATGAGGAGAGAGTGGCTAATAACGTCAAAGGCTTTCGTTAAGTCTAGAAAAAGGACTCCTGTGATTTCATTATTGTTGATATTTCAAAGACAATACTCAATTAGTTGTATTTAGGCTGTATGGCAAGAATGGTTTTCATAAAATCCTGACTGGTTTTCATTCATTAGATCATATATTTTAAAATGGGAATGTAAGTGAAATTGTATATATTTTTCTAATGGTTTAGGTAGGACTGACAGTATGGGTATTGGTCTGTAGTTCGACCGCTTGGTTGGGTCTTCTGTTTTGTGTAAGGGTATTACTTTTGCTCATTTGAACTTCATTGGGAAGTAATTCTTGTGTGTGTGTGCGTGTGTGTGCGTGTGTGCGTGTGTGCATGTGTGTGTGTGTGTGTGTGGGGGGGTGTATGTGTGTGCACTGACATTGTCATTGAGAACAAAGAAAAGAGAGAGAAGAGAAGAGGAGAAGAAGAGAGAGAAGAAGAGAAGAGAAGAGAAGAGAAGAGAGAGAAGAGAAGAGAGAGAGAGAGAGAGAGGAAGAGAGAGAGAAGAGAAGAGAAGAGAGAGAAGAGAAGAGAGAAGAGCAGAGCAGAGCAAGAGAGAAGAGAAGAGAAGAGAAGAGAAGAGAAGAGAAGAGAGAGAAGAGAGAGAAAGAGAAGAGAAGAGAAGGAAGAAGAGAAGAGAGAAGGAGAAGAGAAGAGAAGAGAAGAGGAGAAGAGAGAAGGAGAAGAGAAGAGAGAAGAGAGAAGAGAAGAGAAGAGAAGAGAAGAGAAGAGGAGAGAGAGAGAAGAGAAGAGAAGAGAAGAGAAGAAGAGAGGAGAAGAGAAGAAAGAGAAGGAGAAGAAAAGAGAAGAGAAGAGAAGAAAAGAGAAGAGAAGAGAAGAAAGAAGAGAAGAGAAGAGAAGAAGAAGAGAAGAGAAAAGAGAAGAGAAGAGAAGAGAAGAGAAGAGAAGAGAAGAGAAGAAAAGAGAAGAGAAGAAAAGAGAAGAGAAGAAAAGAGAAGAGAAGAAGAGAAGAGAAGAAAAGAAAAGAGAAGAAAAGAGAAAACAAGAGGAGGGAAGACAAGAAGAGAAGAGAAGAAACGAGAAGAGAGAGAGAAAAACGAGAAGAGAAGAGAAGGGAAGAGAAGACAAGAGAAAAAAAGAATACAACACAACACAATACAACGCAACACAGCACAACACAACACAATACAACACAACACAACACAGTACACGCAACGCAACAGAAAACAGAACAACACAACAGAACACAACACAATGCAACACAACAGAATAGAATATGTTATATTCAGTATCATAGTAGTAAAAGAACAAAATAAAATAAAGAAAGAAAAACCGTGTGTGGAATTTTAGTCGTTATCTGTGACAGTTGAAGTCAGAGAGAGAGAACTCAATTCTAAAACTGCACTGGGTCTTAGGGGAAAATGGGAAGCAAAGGCCCGCAATCTCGTTACTGCCCTGTGCAGGCTTACTGGCCTTTGCTGTGCAATGACAGGGGGATGTCAACACTCAGACAGCGAATGCAAGTAATCTCCCTTTCTGCTCTACCTGGCTTTTCTCTGTATCTCTCTGTCTGTGCAATGTTTTCTGCTCTGTTTTGTTTCTTTTAACCAGTTTCTGTCAGTCAGTCTGCTTCTGTGTTTGGTTTCAAAGGAACGTGTGTGTGATCGTTCGGTTCGGTGTTGTGTGTGGTGTGTGTGTGTGTGTGTGTGTGTGTGTGTGTGTGTGTGTGTGTGTGTGTGTGTGTGTGTCTGTGTGTGTGTGTGTGTGTGTGTGTGTGTGTGTGTGTGTGTGTGTGTGTGTGTGTGTCCCCTACCTGGCTTAAAAATGTTTTACAACACTCACTGTTATATCACAGCACAGAAATACATGGACTGTATAACACTGAATTCAATACATATTTTCTATTACACTCACACCAAGTAAATCCAAATACAAAGCAAATTTCATAGTATCTTTAGTTGAAAAGTCGAAAGTTGATGCAATGATTATAAGCAAATCTGTACCTACGATTTTTTCAGACGAACACTACTAAACGGAAGGTTTAGCTTTGAAAGCAATAACTCTAAATGTGTTTGTACACTTAGTCTGAACAAATGTTATTCATGGCTCAAAATTATATTCTTTAAACATTGCGGTGCCATAAACTACAATTACATACTCTTTTCACTGTTTATTAAAAAAAACAAAAACGTGGCTATCTTGTGAACCCATGAAAGTGTGTGTATACTGTCTCTTTGGAAAATTAAAACCTTAATGTCAGTTTCAAAAGCCTATCGGTTGTTGGAATTTCCTACCCCAACTAAAAGTTCTTGAGCTACGACGCATTGTACCATTTTAAAAAGGGCTATAACCGCTTTGTACGTGTATTATTCGGTGCGTTTGCTATTGTGTCAGTATTGTTGGAATAGGATAGCTCAGTGGTCAGAACACTCGCTTTCCTCAAGCTAAGGTAACTTTTGCAGAATTGAACATTTGTTACCAAGTGGATGAGTGACTTTTTGGGCGTTTTGGCTTCAGTACAGTTCCCTAGTTCCCCCAGCTGTCAGTGGATACCTGCCCTCTTTAGGGTCATGGAAGGTAAGGCAGCGAGGGATAGGAGATGAGTGCCGTTCTCAATATGCTGGCCCCTGGAGAAGCTGAAATCTCTGACATCTCGCTCCTCAACGACCACATAGTTCATGGGACACATTTACTTTTCCCAAAATTATTACAACTGGTGTCCCTTCTGATTGACTGTTTATGTTGTCAGAAAAGAAATTACCTATGTAGAGGAAGGTCCCTACTTTTTGTATCTGCACTCATACCAGGAATTCCTCACTGGTCACAGTCCTTGCACAGTTACAGAAGGACGCTATAGTTGAGTGGTTATGACCGTTCGAATTCAATCTCATGGGTCTATGATGTTGCAGGTATGAATCTTAGCAGCGTCTGGTGAATCAAGGGCAGGGATTTTTACGATCTCCAAGGTCCAATTCAGGTGCAGACCTACCTGTGCCTTAAATCCCTTCATGTATATACACATCCAGAAGATCAAATTTACATATTAAAGATCTAGTACTTCAAGCCAGCGTTTGGTGGGTCACGAAGACACAAACATACCTAGCATATACCCCCGAAGTCGGAATGCAGCTACCTTGATGGCAGACAACAACTGTCGTATGCACAAAATCTCACCATTGGTGAACCTCGAGTATCTAGCAGAGATATGAGAGGATAAAACATATCTGGGTGTGGCTGGTGCGGACAGAGTGAGGTGAGCGGTGTGGAAACAGCAGGACAGGAACATCACGGAACATCAGGCTACAAAACGCGCGCACGCGCTTGTGTGTGTATGTGTGTGTGTTTGCGTTTGTCTGTCTGTGGAAAGAGAAAGGCAGAGAGTGAGAGAGACAGACGGACAGACAGACAGACAGACAGACAGACAGACAGCAGGCTGACAGACAGACAGACAGACACGACAGAGAAAGACAGAACAAAACAGAAACTGACTTACAGAAACAGACATACACACAGACACACAGGAGACAGACAGACAAAGAAGCAGGAACATAGAGAGACAGACATTATTGACAGACA
>CM060328.1:14033004-14108004 GCA_030674155.1 Stramonita haemastoma
ATTCACTGAGATGTCTATTGAGTCTTTCTCCAAGAGGGTTTTGAAATGTTGAAACCAACTGTCAACTGATATATTATTCTTTGGTTGACTATTTCTAAATGATGCCTTCTTAACACTTTTCCAGAACTGGACTTGAGAAGAGATTGAAGACATCATGTCTGCAAGTAAAGTCACATTATACTGTTTTCTTTTCCTTTCTAGCATATATTTATATTCCCTTCTTAAGACACAGTACAAATTTTTGTCTTCATTCTTTAATGTTTTCTGGTAAGACTTCAAAAGTTTTCTGACCCTGTATTTCATACTTTTCCATTCATTATCAAACCATGTAGCATTTGATAGACCTGTTTTGACCCGTATCTGTTTTTTCATACATTCAGCACTGGACTTTATGCAATCATTGAACAAATCTAGAGCTTCATTAATGTTCTCATCAATCATCTGTAAGGCATTTAAAAAGTGTTCACACATATTCTCATTACAAAGATTATCTTTATAAGCTGAGAGTTTGTTTTCATCCCACACAAACTTTTCCACAACAGATGGCTCCTCAGCTACTGCATAAGTTTTATATAATGGATTAATATGTAATTCAAAGGAAGGTGATCTGAATCTGAACGCTCAGCAACAAACAATTGACATGAGTCAAAAATTTGAGAGAACAAATCATCTGACACTAAAAAATAATCATTAACACTGCATCCACCATCAGAAATATATGTGTAGCGTCCTTGCTGGTCGCCATTACATATACCATTTAAAATTTGTAAACTAAGTGCAGTACACATATTCAATAATAATTTACCATAATTGTTGATAACAGAATCTTCAGAATAACGATTACTACAGAGAGACATGCTTTTACTTTGAAAATCTGGAATACAGTCATTTACTACATGATGACAAGAAAAATTTGATGTCCTGCTGTTTAAGTCTCCACACAATATTATATCTACTTCATCCAGTGTCACCACACAATTAGCTAAACATTCTTCCAACATGGCAATTCCGTTATCATTGTCAAACATGTTATAAAAAGGAGAACCTTCAGGTGGAATATACACACAAACAAGCAATACATTTCTTGAAGTACACAAAAGAGATTTGTCACAGAGAAAACAACAAATGTTAGGGTATGGTACATCTAAATATTTCACAAGAGCAGCTAACTCATGCTTAATCAAACAAACTACTCCCCCTGATCGCCTCCCTTGATGGCTAACTTTAACTGCCGACTTACAGAAGGCCTTATAGCTACTAAAAACATCTGACTGGATATTTTCCAGGAATGTTTCTGTCAGACAAATAAAATCGAAGCTACGCACATACGATAGGAAATCTCCATCAGAGAGTTTTGACAGCAACCCATTAACATTCCAGGACAAAAATGAAAAAGGTTTATTTGTTCTATTCCTATTTCCACAATTCAATTGATCTACCACATTATATAGAGTGACCCTTTCATCAATTTCATTTATATGACAAGATGCGGAACTAATGTTTTCAACAGTACTATGATCATCATCTTTATTTGAACACTGTCCAAATCCAGCTGACTCATCGTTAGGCTTAGCTTGTGCTAGGCCTAGGCCTAGACTGAACCCGTCTTTGTCTTCAACAACGACGCCACGCGCCGTGTCTTCCACACTCGCAGTGTCTTTCTCGCTCACTAGGCTTACAGCACAAAGCCGTGAGCCTATTACGTCAGTATCTATCTGAGGCGGTGTACGTTTACTTTTGTCCCTACCCTGTGTATTGCCTCTATGGACAGATGTGTGTATGGGCCGGCCAACACGCTATTCATTTCTTCCTAGATCATTGACGGTCACCTTTTCACCATCAATGATCAAATGATCAAAGATCATTCTCACATTTTTTTCCTTCTGCTCGGGCACTCTTTAAATATGGGGTCAGTTTGCGTCTAACTTCTTTAACTGCAAGGGAAAAATCTTCATCTACAAAAATCTTTGAACCTTTCAGCCGAGTCTTTGCCTTCAGTATTCTAAGCTTATCTTGAAAGAAACAGCACCTAGCAATAACAGGAGAGTTGGGTTTAGAGTTTATCCTGTGCACTCTATCAAACTTGATATCAGCTATATCCATTTTTTCTGACAGAAGATTTTTCACAATCTTTTCACAATCAGCTCCAGTCTCATCAGTTTTCTTTTCTAACCCATGAAAAATCACATTATTTCGTCTTGACTGCCCTTCTAACTCCTCTGATTTCTTTTCTAGCTTTTCAACTCTATCCTTCAATCCTGAATTTGACTGTTTTAAGTCTACATTTTCTGTCCTAAGGTTGTCTAACTCTTGCTTCAGGCTACTCAATTCTTCTTTCAAAGCACCAACACTGTCTGTCAATACTTTTATCTCATTATTGAGACTGTCAGTGGTAGTTTTTATCAAGGTCACCACTTTCTCGATTTTGGCCGACATGGTGTTGAAGGATGGTACCTGAGTAGCAGCAGTAGAGGAGGAGTCCTGGCCATGGTGTATGTTGGTAGGCGTGTTGGTGGTCACATCAGCGGTCACATCAGCGAGAGAGACAGAGAGAGACAGAGAGAGAGGGAGAGACAGAGAGAGTCAGACAGACAAGACAGACAGACAGACAGACAGACCGACAGACACACACACACACACACACACACACACACACACACACACACACACACACACACACACACACACACACACACACACACACACACACAAAGAGAGACAGACAGAGACAGAGACAGAGACAGACAGACAGACAGACAGACAGACACACACACACACACACACACACACACACACACACACACACACACACACACACACACACACACACACACACACACATACAGAACAGAGACAGAGACAGACAGAGAAAGCGTGTGTGTTCTTTCACTCTCTTTGTTTTATTCTAACTTCTTCCATTTTTCTGTGCACTGTGTTTTTCAACAGTGGCATGTTTGTGTTATGATGTATGTCTCTCTCTGCTCAGTACCTGGGAGAACAGGAGTGACTGGGTTGTTTTGGACTGAACTAGACTACACTAGTTTGGGGGGTATGTCGTATTATGCTGCTTTGTAATACATTGTACTTTATTGTGCTATATTGTAGTGTATACCACTTTAAGTCACAGCAGATTTCTCTGCGTGAAATTCGGGCTACTCTCCCAAGGGAGATCGCGCCGCCACAAGAGCTGCGCCACCCAATTTTGGAAATATTTTCCTGTGTGTAGTTGTTTCTCGATCAGAGTGGGTTTTTTTGAAAGAATTTTGTATGGAACAAATATCTTCTTGCCGTGGATTCTTTTACGTGTGCTAAATAAGGTCATCGGTTCCTCCGTCTCATCCGAAAGACTAGCACCCAGACCGCACGGTCTAGTGGATGGGCGGAAAGTTTTGGTCGCAAACAGGGTTCGAACTGCTACACATTATGAACCTGGATTTTTCTTTTTTTTCAGTCAGGTAATTCGCCTCTAGACCATCGATTCTGTAATCTTCAGAGTTGCTATGCATTAGAAAATGTTTTATTCTACTGTCTTGGACTCAATTGAAATGTGTCCGATTGTTATTGTGATTTATTACATTTTGTTGTGCTCTGCCGCACAATGTTGTCTTTTGAGTCTCCATATACATCGTAGTTTGCTATTGCTTTTCAAACTAGTATAAACGTTTTATATAATGTTTGCTTACTCTTTAGCTTATTTTAATCTTCGTTTCCTCGGCTAGAAGAAAGTTCACTAATATTTAGGTTCACTAATATCATGGTTGAAATGCTACCGGTGCTTTTTACCCACAATGAAGGTAGGTGCGCTCATACTTCGAAGTGTTTTCTCTTTTAAAAATGATTAACGCGGTAGAGGGATGGCTTCGCTGGGTTTGACCCTGACACTCCAAAATTCCTGAAAACTATCGTGAAGTACTCAATGGATTCTTCAAGAATTAAGAGAGAAGTAAACATTTGACTCTCACACTTCAAAGTGCCTGAAAAATGTCGTGAAATATTCACTGGATTCTTCAAAGATTTAAGAGAGAGGTCAAGACAATACCAGTAAAAATGCAGTCGTGTGCAAAGTATCTCAACAATCATATGTCTTGGAATGTTTAAGAAAGGGCAGGGATGGGATACAGAACTTAACAACATCGTCTGTTCTTTTTAAAGGAGGTTTCTTATCACTATTTTCTGTGTCTTGATGCAAAGGAAGACAACTTAGAGAATCAACTAATGTAAACGACTCAGGAAGAATTAAACACTGACTAATGAATGAAAAGGATCAAGCCAACAAGAAAAGAAAGAAAGGAAGGAACAAAGAAAAGAGGCAAAGGAAGAAAGGCAGAAAGAAAGATTAGAAAAAAAAACGAATAAAAGAATGGCAGACAGAAAAGAAGAAAGAAAAATATATAAAGGAAGGGGGAAAAGAAGAAAATTAACAACAATATCAACGATTAGAACGAGCAGACACTCAAACAAGCCAGCAAAGATAGGGGAGCTAGCTACACACAAAAACATGAATTATGTCAACAACATGCACGTACATAAAAGTAAGAATGCTTAAAATTAATGTAAAACATAAACAAGTCCTGTTTTCCTTTGCCTGTTTGTTTCTGTTGCTATCTTAAAACTAGCGATTGGTATCGCTTTAAGAGCTTTTCTGTGCAACCTACAGTTTTTACCTCTTAGGGAAATAGGAAAAATAATTAAATGCTTGTTCTTAAGCGAGAATAATAATAACAATGAGAAGAAGATGAACTGCAAAGAAGAATACCAAAGAGAAATTGCGAAAAAAGAAGAATTGCGGCGAGGAAGAAGAATTGTGATGAAGAATACCAAAGAAGAAGAAGAAGAAGAAGAAGAAGAAGAAAAGAAGAAGAAGAATGCGAAGGAGAAGAAGAAGACGAAGAAGAAGAAACAACAACTACAATAACACCAAAAAATACAACAAGAACAACAACAACAAAAGCAAGAACCGCAGAGCTAAAAGTTTTTGTTATGAAGAAAGATCGAAAGCGTATATTATAAAGCATCTCAAAGTTCGTGTGAGAGTTGATTCCTTGAAACTAGACAGAAATACCCCGGATGTATTTAAGGCAATACTAGCGGATTAAACTACGTGGTATGTTAATTAAACAAGTGCTGACCTGATTTCTTGCAGATAGGTTGGGGTGGAAGGGGGTGGGGTAATTACAGAATGTTAGGCACACTGACATTTTCAAAGGAGAACTAAACTCCACAGAAACATACCCCAGAAAGTTGAAAACCAGCTGATTAACCCAAGCTAACGAACGGATAACTTTACATGAATACAACCCATAGAATTCAGACTGAAACTAGCGAGAGAGTAAGTTTTATTTCCCTTCTTCAAGATAAGAGTGTCATGTACACTGATCTTTATCCCTTACTGCACGTGATGCCATGTTCAAGTCCTGGTTTGCCTTTGTGTGTTTCTTGGGGTTTTTTTTGTTTGTTTGTTTTACTTTTTAGCTATTTTATTCCCTTCCAACAGCGTCTTACATTGTAAACATCACTGAGGTGTCACTCTCATGTTTAAACCAGGACGCACTGACATGACAGAAAGAATATTTATTTGAAAAAACCCACCAGGACAAGCGAAGAAACAGGCCAAGACAGGGAAAAAACTGAGGACAGAGGACAAGATCAAGTAGACAGCAGATTATATAGCCTAATAGTATAACATAATTATAAGGAAAATGTTAAAAGAGAGTATTTTCGAAATGAAGCTGTATGAAAATAGCCGTTTGTTCAAGGCATATTAACTTTGCCATCGCACTCTGAAATAACGTTATAAACAAGATTTACCGCTGCTGCTGCTGTTGCTGCTAGTGACTGCTTACAAAGGAAAAAAGACACTGAAGATAGAGAAGAAAGCCGCATGCTTGTGAAGTTGGAAGGTCGAACTTGCATGTATGTAAATAAATATTCTGAAATTGGTGTCAATGTTTATTGGAAGCCAATAATATCCACATGCATTTAAGACAACACTAGCGGATTAAACTACCTACCTTGTACGTCTGTTATGGAGGCTTCTTGTAGATAGGAGGAGGAGGGAAATCTAATTATGGAATACTTCACATTGATATTTTCACAGGAAAACTAAGCTGCCCTGCAACATACTCCAGAAAGTCGAAAAATACCAACATAGATTTAACGGAAGGAAACGTTTACCGGGAAACAACCTCTACAAGTCAGACAGAGAACAGTGCAAAAGCTCTTTCTCCTTTGTCAGACACAGTGTGTGAGATGAAGCAGCGCTCTTGATCCCTTCTCGATGCACGTGATGCCTGTTACATGTCCCGATGTGTCGTTCAGTGTCTGCTCTTTTTGTTTTTATCTCTTATTCTGTTTCTTTTGTCCGTCTGTACCTGATGTCTGTCTGCGTGTCAGACAATGTATATATCCTCAGTAGCATTTAAGGTAACGAGTTTCTAATTTTGATAACAGGGAAAAAATAGATCACGGGTTGAAATTTTGGTAGCGCCTCAAAGATAAAACACGGAACTTTATCTGATCTTTCACTTCAACTGAATGTTACTGCCTATCTTTTTATTTATTATTTTATATTTTATCTATTCTTTTATATCGAGGATAATGGAATAAGTACTGATGTGCTTTTTTAAATCCAGTCCCCGTGTATATGCAGTTCTGTAAATGTCGTCTGTTCCTACCGGCACACAATGGCCTACTTTTACGAAAAGCGGAACAGGATTTAACGTGTGCGCAAGATGTTCTGCGTGCGTTCGCACACGGGGCCTCGGTTTAGTCTCATCCGAAGGATGAGTGCCTGACTCTATTTGCATGTTCATAATGCTTGCTTATGCATCCGTCAGTCTCGGAGGACTATGGAGTTACACTTTAGGCTCTGGAGCACAAAGCCTGGGAAAGATAGCATGGAGGACAAGCTGTTACCCATGCTGCAGACCCCCTCCCTCACCCACTACTCTCCACGTAGCTGACACGGTCCGTTCGAAAGGCAAACCCAGTTAGGAATGGTCCCGGGACCGTCGCAGGAGCCGCCAGAACGTTGCCATATACAGCCCCGAACCGCCCTGGGGACTCCAACTCTCCAATGTTTCCTCAGGGATGGTGTCTAAACACGACACCTGTGTGCAGGCCGGGTTTTTTAATTTTGTTATCATCCGCAGAAATTCAGAAAACCCGTCATGTTTATCAGGGTTTGAGGGAAAAAAATCTGGCAACATTCACACCTCTTCCATTATAACTGTTGTTTGATACAGCTTGTAGAACACTGGCGACGCTAGGCGGAAAACTTGCAGCTGTAGTCTAGCAGATATGGAATATTTCGCACATATTGACACCTTCAGTGCCAAAAGCAGGATTCACTGGCTTGACAAAAGAAAACTGAAAAACCCAGACAGTGTTCAAACAAATAAGCAGAGGAAAGAATTTTTTTTTAAGAAGAGGAAAGAAAAAAAAACTAAGGACAAGCAAATAAATCATTAGGATAGCGGACACAAAGCGTGAAAACAGAAAACATTTTATTTTAGAGTTACCAAGAGAAACGTCTAATTTGGAGCCATGTCAGTATAGCGGCTTATGTGTCTGAGACTTAGTTGCCTAGCTATCTAAAATAACAAAAAATGCGTCGCTGGTGCTGCTACTGTGACTACTGTTGCTGCTGCTTTTGGTGTTGTTGCTGCTAGCGTTGCTGCTGTTGCTGCTGTTGTAGTTGTTGCTGTTGCTATTGTTCCTACTGCTACTGCTGCAGTTGTTGCTGCTGCTACCTTCACTAATGCTGCTGCTGTAGTTGTTGTTGTTGCTGCTGCTGAAGAAGAAACTACATTACGGAAAAGAAAACAAGTGCAAAGAAGAAGAAAGTGTGTTTTTGCAACGAGAAAAGCTGAACAGACATGTAAAACATGGCAAGGTTCGTGTCAATGTTGACAATTCTCTACCACAAAGAAACATTCATACGCACATAAAGCCACACCTAAACCAGTAAGGTAAACTACGTAGCTTGTGAAACACCTGTGAAGTGAATGTCTTGCTGAAGAAGAAGATGAGGTGGATGGTGGGTGGTGGTGTGGGGGGGGGGGGGGGGGGGGCTGGTAAATCTAATTAGAGACTATTACGCACACTGACTTAAGCAAAACAAAACACTCTTCTGAAGCATACTAAAAAAGAAAGTGGAAAACTTGCAATACAACACAGGTTAACGCTTGGATAAATCCACCAGCAGACAATTCAGACTGACTGACATCAGTGCGAAAGTTCCTGGTACTTGCTCTATTTTCAGACACAGTGTCTCAGACAGGGATCTTTACCCCTTATCAATGCACGTGATGATGCTCCTTGCCTGTCCTGATTAATTTGTCATCGTCTGATCTGCTTTGTTTGTTCTTGGGATTTTTTTATAGGACAAATGTACCTTTATGTTGATTTATCTGTCTGCTCGCTAGCCTGTCTATTTGTAGGTCTATCTGATTTTCCGTCTGTCGGTTCATTTCTCTTTGACTGCAAGGGAAAAAATCGAAAAGTTTTTACACTCCATGATTAAAAGAAAAAGCTCTTGGTAGTTGACTTGAAAATTAACAGTAGAGGCGTCTAAAAAACCCAATGCCTGACTTTTATTTGCGAGTACACATATGCAGGAAAAACGAATACATGTAAAAGTAATCATGTGATATATGTCAAGGTATGAAGGACACGACAATACATAGCAACAGTTCAAGGATCATCCAATTCAATCCATCATACAGTTTATACCCCCCCCCCCCCCCCCCTGCCTCCAATCACAGAGGTCACACCAGAGCTGTCATGGCGCCAATTATTACAGCTGAGATTAGAACTGTGCCGCTCTATGCGGGCTATAACGATATCTTCTCTTCTCTCATTGGCTTTACACCGTCAGACATGTCTGGGAAAAATAATGGAATGTACTTTCCAGCTCCTCTCGTGGGCCGTACAGCTTGGTTTGTAGGGCTATCTCCGTCAGCCACATAATTTTCCTCAGGTTGTAGTTCCTCGTATCAACGCCCTAAACAACTATAAGTGTAAAACCAGGATGGTCGTTGCGTTGTGAGGTTTCAGTTGATTTCAATTCAATTCAAATACCTTATTATCTTACAGAGAAATTCATATTGGTTACAAGCCATACATAAAAGCAGTAAAACAAACAAATTCACAACAAAAAATAATCAAAACGGCACGCACGCATCACAAAGAAAAAAAAGCAACATAACATCGACAATACCTAAAACATCTACAGACTCACTGGTGTAAAGCCACATGCGATCATGTGCGTGCCAGCATGCGCATGCATCCCCACGTTCTTATACAGCCCGCACACACACACACACACACACACACACACACACACACACACACACACACACACACACACACACACACACACACACACACACACACACACACACACACACACACACACACACACACACACACACGGGACGGGATAGCATAATGGTCAGAACATTGCGCTCGCAATTTGACGACCCGAGTTCGACTCCCGTTCGAGGGGATTTTTCCCCAGGAGTTAACATCAGTGCTGACTCCATTCTCCCCAAAAGTCTTTCGGATGAGACTGTAAACCGAGGCCCCGTGTGCGAACGCACGCAAAACATCTTGCGCACACGTTAAATCCTGTTCCGCTTTTCGTAAGAGTAGACCATTGTGTGCGGGTGGGAACAGATGACAATATTTACAAAACTGCATACACACGGGGACTGGATGAAAAAAGCACATGAACGTTTATTCCATTATCCTCAATATGAAAGAATAAATAAATGAATATAAAAGAATAAATGAATAAATAAAACACGCACGACACACACACACACACACACACACACACACACACACACACACACACACACACACACACACACACACACACACACACACACACACACCACAAGATGGGACCTTCACACACACTCGCACATATTTTAGGGCATAAACAAATTGGTATAACAGATTGTATGGTTAGACAAATATCAACGCACTTAATAATATAGTCTAATAAAAATTTGAACAGTTTAAACAATAATAAACATAATGAAAAGTAGCATTACCTGTGCCTCAAATGCCCCCCATCCCTTCACCCTCTGAGCTCTGTGTATCTTTTACCGCCCTCTGCAATTCAAGGCTCTATCAGTGTATGTCATACACTTTGACCTGTAGGCAAAACGGACCACATATGAAACATTTCGTACATATTTTACACCTTCCTGTTAAAAATAAAGTCTTTTAATCGAAAATTACCATGATAAGGCAGGTAAACGGAAGGACAAAAACTATTTGGAGACAAGCCATACTATTCTGAATGAAGGTATTTTAGAATATGTTTAGTCTTGTTCTATTTGCAGCCGAGAGTACCGTAGACATAGGTCTTGATCCCCTATCAATGCACGTGATGGCAGTCATGTACCCGTTTCGTTATCGTCCGCTCCCTTGCTTTTTGGCTTGTTTCTTTGTTTTGTTGTGGTTGTGTTGAGTTTTTTCCAGTTTGCCATATTGTTACTTTTGTGAACTTATGTCTGTCTATTACATGTGTCTGTCTACCTGCTTATCTGGTGATGTGTTTTCATGATTTTGTGCACGTCTCGTCCATTTCTTTCTCCTTTTAGTTCCTTGAGCACGAAAGTCAGCAGAACACCTGGCCGCCTCGACATCAACACCAATAGAACAATACCGATGTCTTCCTTGAGAAACTGCACACTTAGAAATGAAATTAAAACTTTATTATAGGAAAACATTACGGAAAAGATATATTTATCTGAAATGAGTGATACCTACCAGACTACAAATAGTCTGAATTTCTTGGTATCGTTTTCTATTTGCAGACGAGATTACACAAACATAGTCTTTAGTCTTTTTCAATACACGCCATATCAGTTTCGGGACCTACTTCGTCATTGTCTGCTGTTTTGTTGCTTTGTTTTTCTTTTGATTTGGCAACTGTTTGACTTTCTCTTTAGTTGTCCGTCGTGTTTTTGTCAGTCTGTCTGCCTGCTTGTCAACTTCTGTCCACTTGTCCATCGTGTTTCTGTCAGTCTGTCTGCCTGCTTGTCTGAACTTCTGTCCACTTGTCCGTCGTGTTTCTGTCAGTCTGTCTGCCTGCTTGTCTGAACTTCTGTCCACTTGTCCGTCGTGTTTCTGTCAGTCTGTCTGCCTGCTTGTCTGAACTTCTGTCCACTTGTCCGTCGTGTTTCTGTCAGTCTGTCTGCCTGCTTGTCTGAACTTCTGTCCACTTGTCCGTCGTGTTTCTGTCAGTCTGTCTGCCTGCTTGTCTGAACTTTTGTCCACTTGTCCGTCGTGTTTCTGTCATTCTGTCTGCCTGCTAGTCTGTTCAAGTATCTTCATCTGTCACGTAATGATGTACCAGAACTATTAATCCTACCGACCCAGGAACAACAGAGAATGATGTGTTCAAGTCCTCAAAACGCCTGGAAGATTCAGAGTTTAGTTCTTTCTTTAACTGTTTTTCAGGCTTATATTGTCCTGCAAGTGTTTACCCTCTATCTCTTCTCCATGTATAACAGGCAAAAAGTAAAAGTGCTTAATAACCTATGTGATCGTAGGGGAGTGACAACATCAGAGAGTGAGCTGGCCTTGAGTAGAACGATTTGCTAAAGAAAGCAGAGGACCATGGGGAGTGGAGGAGGATGGTTGCAAAATCTTCATTGGTGCCCCCACGGTCCATGGGACCACGGGATAGGTGAAGATGAAGGTGAATAAATGACAAAGCTGACAGGGAGTAAAGGATGGATAAATGTATCTGTCTGATATTCTTGCAACAGACTGAAGAACCAGGGAGAGCTAGGTGTAACATTGACTATTCGCAGAACATTGAGCATCACAGACATCATCGTTATCCGTGTTCAATACTGCTAATGTCAGTCATGTGCTCCGCTTCGTCACCCTCTGCTCTTTTTGCTTCCTTTGTTTTCTACCTTTACCACCCTCTTTTCTTTGTCTGTCTGTCTGTCTATCTGTGTGTTTGTCTGTCTGTCTGTGTCTATCTGTGTGTTTGTCTGTCTGTCTGTGTTTCTGTCTGTCTGTTGTCAGTGTATCTGTCAGTCTGTTATCTGTCTGTCTGAGTTTTGTCAGTCTGTTAGTCTGCCTTCCTGTTAGTGTGTATGTCTGTCGGTCTGTTGTAAATTAGTCTGTCTCTCTGTCACTCTGTCTGTTTTTGTTAGTCTGTCTGTCTGTCTATCTTTCTGTCTGCCTGTCTGACTGTCTTTGTACCTTCAATCACCAGGTAGATAAGGTATGTTTGAGTCTGTAACACGTGAAGAACTAAGGGTGTACATTCTTATCGTGCTGTATTCATTGGTGGATCGATGGTCTAGAGGTAACGTCCCCGCCTACAAGGCAAAATGTGCGGATTTAATCCCATTTGTGCCCAAAATGTTCCCTTATTCAGGAGACCGTAAGTAGTGGTCTGGGTGTAAGTCTTTCAGAGGAGACGATACACTGGGATCCTGCATGCAACACGCATTCATAGTACTGAAAAAGGCACATGGCAACAAGAGAGTTATCCATCGCAAGATTATCTAGCAAAAACATAACCCTAATATGGAAACAACATAACGCACATGCAGACAGACACATCAAATGGATGGCGCTGGTCCTGTCGCAACGTGCCATCCCCTGGCAACAGCAGTCCTGAATTGTACGTGTCAAAGTTAGTCTTGACTGAGAGAAGTATGCAATACGATACAATATAGTACAACACAACACAATACAATACAATACAACACTGTACAACACAACATAATACAATACAACACAGTACAACACAACACAATACAATGCAATACAACACAGTCCAACACAACACAATACAATACAATACAACACAGTACAACACAACATAATACAATACAATACAATGCAAGGCACTATAGTGTTTCCAATCTTCTTCTTCTCTTCTTCTTCTTCTTCTTCTTCTTCTTCTTCTTCTTCTTCTCTTCGTCGTCGTCGTCGTCGTCGTCGTCGTCGTCATCGTCGTCGTGGAACGCTCAGACAATACGTTGAGAGGCCCTGACAAATGCCGTGGTACGCTGAAGGCCCTCCAGGGGTCCGTAAAGCTTGTCCCTCATCGGCAGGTCAGTAGGCCAGATATCAGCCTTCAATGATTCAGTGATTCAGGAAATCTCGATGCTGACAGAGATGAACGGAAAAATAAATATTGTGTGTAAAGGTTGCCATGCAAGACAGACTGACAACAGTGTGAACTTTGTTCCATCTTTGTTCCAGTATCCAGACAGCAGTATCGGAGACAGGCAGTATCAATCCATTCTATTGACTCCTAATGTCAATGGTTATTTGTTTTGTCATTGTTTTAGCAGTGTTGGGGTCTGTCTGCTCCTTTGTATTTTTGTTCGTTCACTGTCAGTCTATCTATTTATGAGTGAATGAATGAAAAAATAAATGAATGAATTAGAAATGACAATGTATGAACAAAGGAATGAATTATGAATGAAGGAATGGACAAATGATATGAATCAACAAATGAGTAAATGAATGAATGAATTGATGAATGAATGAATGACTGAATGAATGAATGAAAGAATGGATGGATGAATGAATGAATGAATGAATAAATGAATGAATGAATGAATGAATAAATGAATGAATGAATGAATGAATGAATTAATGAGCGAATGAATGAATGAATGAAAGAACAAACGAACGAACGAACGCACAAACGAACGAACGAACGAACGAACGAACGAACGAACGAATGAATGATTGAATGAATGAATGAATGAATGAATGAATGAATGAATGAATGAATGAATGAATGAATGAATTGATGATGAATGGAAACCGCCGAATAGATGAGGCAACAAGCAACTTTTTGTCAATGATTTAGAAAACCTCGAACATGACATAGAGGAACTGACAGTTAGATCAATTTGAAGTCAGTAATACAGTGTAAACTGAAAACAGTCCGAACTTTTTTTGGTCTGTCTTTTTTTTCCTATTCCCGGACTTGGATGTCGGAAATAGTTATCCTGGTTCGTTCTGTTTACTTCTGGTGCCAAATGCTTGCTCTGTTTTGTCAGTGTTTGCAGGTTGGATTTTTGGGGGTTTGTGTACTCTTCTGCGCATCTTTGTCTATTTACTCTCAGTCTATCTATTGTTGAATGAATGATTGAATGAATAAATCAATCAATCAATCCATCAATCAGTTTGTCAGTCAATGAAAACCGCCGATTAGATTCTTCTTCATCGAACGCTCAGACACCAACTATTGTTGTCTGTCATACGAGCGAAAAACAGTTCCACTGCCGTTAAGCCCCTGACAAGTCAGGCCCAGCCATCCGACTTCGGCATAGAAGAGAATTGTTATCTTTTTAAGTCTTTCTGAAAAAAAGACCAGGAGAATAAACCGAGAAGGCAGAAATTAAAGAAGGAGGTCACAGGAAGTAAAGGAACAAGGAACAAGAGAAGGATAGAAAGGAAGAAATTACTAGACAGAATTTCCGGGTGGGAATGTTATTTATGCTGACAGGACCCCGGCATCCCCGTGAGGGAGCCAGGTAGATGAGGAGGCAACAAGATATTTTTGCCAGTGATTCAGAAATAAACCTCAATGGTAGCTTACATGAACTGAAAGATCAACCCAGCCAAAAGTCAGCAAAACAATGTAGACTGAAAACTGTGAACTTTTCGTCCTTTTTCCTATTTCCAGTGTGGGAACAGGGATCCTGATTCACTCTATTGACTCGTGGCGCCACTGCCTGGTTCTGCTTTGTCCTTTTGCACTCTTTTTAGTCAATCTACTCGTCTGATCTGTGCCCATATCTTGTCAGTCTACCTATCGATGATATGAATGAAGGAATAAATGGCTGAATGAATGAATGAATGAATGAATGAATGAATGAATTGAATGAATGAATTAATTAATTAATTAATTAATTAATTAATTAATTAGTAAACGAACGAACAACCAAATGAACAAACACACAAATGAACAAATCAAAGAAAAGGGTATGAAAGAATAAAGCAATGTATGGATTGATGGTGGATGGTTGGAAGAATGAATGAATGTGAAGATATGTACAAAACGTAATATAAAGGTAAAGGTGTCCCATAACCTATGTGGTCGAAGGGGAGCGAGGTATGAGACATCAGCTTCTCTAGGGGTCAGCATATTGAAGGAGGCGCCTATCTCCTCTCCCTCGCTGTTTTACCTTCCTTGTCCCTAAAGAGGCAGATACCCATTTACAGCTGGGTGGACTGGGGGACCGTACTGAAGCCAAAGCGCACAAACGGTCACCCATCCACTTGGCAACCATTATCGATGCTGCTTAACATTGGCTGAGGGGAAAGCTAGTGCTCTGACCACTGAGCTATCCTGTCACCGTCCTGTATACAAAACCTATACGTGAAAGAAATCGATACCAAAAAGCCTGTGACATTATCTTCACCTATTCAAGCTCTTAGCATAACACTCCGCGCTCTCCTTTGAAAGGAGAAAGAACAACCTCTGAAGTCAGATCAGAGTGTAGCTGTCTAACACTGCAGCAATCATTAGAGAATAGGATTCAATGGTATTAGAGAAAGATACGACAGGTGACCTCTTTGGGTGCAATGGGAGACGGGACAGCCTGAAATGAAAAGTAAATTTCAACCTCTGTTGATAGATCAAAAAATCATTGAAGAAGTTGACTCACACAAAATTCTGGGTGTAATTATCGATAATAATCTTACTTGGACTGACCATGTGATGGCACTAGGAAAACGTCTTACAAACAAGGTACGTCAGCTATCAAAAATAAAACACTTTCTAGATAGTCATTCACGCAAACTCTTTTTTGTGGACACATCTTGCCTATAGTTGACTATGCCTCATCTCTTTGGGACAACTGCAGTGAAACTAATTTGAAATTCATTCATCGATTATATAAAAGAGCACTAAAACTTGTCCTATTAAAATCAAGCTCCATAACCATCAATGATTATAAGCTAACAAATATTCTTACATTCCAAAACAGGCTTTATCTCAATAAAGCTTTATTTGTACAAAAAGTTGTCAATGGAAATGCCCCTCCCAAGATCACCAATAGATTCAAAATTAATGAGCACAGGCATAACCATCTACTAACATTTCCCAGACCCAGAAACAATCTTTACAAAACAAGCTTCCTATATTCAGGTAGTGATTTATGGAACAAGCTCCCAAAACATTTAAAATGTATCAAAAATAAAAATCAGTTGAAAAATCAGTTGAAAAATCACTTAATGCGCTTATGCAAAAATGTTTAAGAACTACACATCAATCCAATCAACCATACTTAGAACAGACTAAAGATATTGGTACTCTCTGCTCACCCCGAAAAATCTTTCACGTGTGGCTCACTGTGACTGAAAAATCTACACTTTGCTTGCTATATATGTATGTGGAAGGGGGAAAAGGTGGAGAAAGTTTTTTTATATATATAATATAATTGTGAACAGGATAGGGAATAAGTGATGTATGTAAACACGTGTATATTCTGCAAATTCAAAAGGAGAAAACCAAACCACTGATCTGATGACTAGATTGGATATTTTTTTCTGTGCATTTTTTTTTTACTTACCCAGTTTAATAGTTTCAGGATAAATATTTAATTTTTTTATATTTTATCAATTATACTAATGGGACTATTAACACTAATATATTTATATTTTTTTGATTAGTAGAAAGGCCTTACTTTTTTGTTCTGGTTGTTGTTGTGTGTGGTTTTTTGTTTGTTTGTTTGTTTTTGGTTTTGTTTGTTTGTTTGTTTATTTGTTTGTTTTGTTCATATGTGTAGGGGTTTTTATTTATGAATATAATCATAAATCATTATTATAATTCTTCTGTTTGCTGTTTGTGTTTTCCCCCTTCCTCCTTGATACCCCCTCCTCACCTGTTCCCCCCCCCCCCCCTCCATTTTTTTTTCTTTTTTGAGTGTGTGGGGTTTGTGTGTGTGTGTGTGTGTGTGTGTGTGTGTGTGTGTGTGTGTGTGTGTGTGTGTGTGTGTGTGTGTGTGTGTGTGTGTGTTTGTTTGTTTGTTTGTTTGTTTTTTGTTTGTTTTTTGCTTTAGTTTTGTTTTGTTTGGGTTTTTTCGTTTATTATGTTTGTTTGGTTGTCTGTTGCTTTTGTTTGTTTGGTAGTTTTTTGTTAGTTTGAATGTTTGTTAGTGTATATGTTATTTCCTCTCAGTGGAGATTGGTATTATCATATGGTATTGTTGCGTTTTTTTTTTGTTTTTTTTGTTTTGTTTTGTTTTTTCTTTTCTTCCTCCTAACATATAAGTATGAATTGAAGTGTGGAGATAATGTAATCTGACATAAGTTGCTTATTGACTTTTCAAGGATTTTTAAATATATTTTTTTAAGTCTTAAATAATGGTTGGTGACATTGTAACTGATATAGCTGTTTGTTTGACACCAAATTTTAAATGTGTGCATGCCCATATGTTTGTTATGTTATTTCCACTCAGTGGTGATGGGGATTATCATATGGTATAGTTGCTTTAGTTGTTTTTTCTTTTCTTCCTTCTAAAATATAATCCGTGTGGATTGGTTTTTTGATGTTTTGGTTTGATTGTTTGTTTTTTGGTGTGTTTTTATGTGTTTTTTGTTTGTTTGTTTGTTTTGTTTTTCTTTTGTTTGATTGTATGTTTGTTAGCGCATATGTTATTTCCTCTCAGTGATGATGGGTATTATTATAAGGTATTGTTGTGTTTGTTGTTTTTTCCTTATCTTCTTTTAAAAATGTAAAGTATAAATTGAAGTATAGAGATATTGTAATCTGACATAAATTGCTTATAGAATTTTTTTATTTTGTCTATTTTTTTGTATTTATTTATTTTTTTTAAATTATTTTTTTTTAGTCTTAAATAATGGTTTTTGGTTACATTGTAATTGATATAAGCTGGGGTTTTTTTGTTTTGTTTTTGTTTTTGGACACTATATGATTTTTAAAAAGACTTTAAATGTGTGCATGTACCAACGAGTATACGAGCTGAGTGGATGAGCGCAAACCGTGTGTGTGTGTGTGTGTGTGTGTGTGTGTGTGTGTGTGTGTGTGTGTGTGTGTGTGTGTGTGTGTGTGAAGTCAAGTCAAGTCAAGTCAAGTCAAGTCAAAATGATCTTTATTGAGGGTAAAAGATTAAGTTTACACAACTTTTTTTCATCCTGCCCTCACAAAAAAATCAAGAAAATTGACTTCTAAAACAATCAAAGACAAATATCAACCGTGGTTGAAAACTAAAATAAATGAGGATTTTCATCCAAACAGAATCTTACAAGATAACACTGAAGACAGTAACATAAACTCAAGTCATACAGACAAAATAATGGAAATACAAAAATAACATGGGTATGAATAACAACAAAGCAGCCAAATGTGTCGAACATAAGGGCGGACTTATAATTTGTCCATCAGATGTTTCTTCAAAAGTTTCTTAAACATTTGTTTTGAAGGAACTGATTTTAGAAAGGGAGGCAATTTATTCCACAATGTTCTTCCTGAATATGCAAGGCTTGATTTATAGAGATTATTATGGGGCCTGGGAAGAAACAGTCTATGGGTAGGCCTGTTTTTATTGACAGCAAATTTTTCCACGATTTTCTTTGGGGCTTTCCCATTTAATATATTGTACATACATATATATTTGTTGAACTGCAGTCTGTCTTTGAGTGGAAGAATATCTAGTTCTTTGTAGTTGGTGGTGGTCAGTGTATTAGGATTCAAACGGATTAGTTTCACAGCTCTTTTGTGCAGGCGGTTTATATGCTTTAGGTTTGTTTCACTTGCACTATCCCATAAGGTAGAGACATAATTTATAAGAGATAGAATATGGGCGTGAAAGAATAGTTTTCGTGACTGTAGGTTTAGGAAATTCTTGATTTTTCTAAGTTGATATAATCTTACTGAGATTCGTTTTCCTAATGTGGCTATGTGATCTGACCAAGACAAGTCGTTGTCAATCACTGCACCTAGTACTTTGTGTGAGACTACTTCTTCAATTTGTTGTCCATGGATATATATTGGCGCGAATGGAGAACGCAATTTCTGTCTTTTTTGCCGAGTGGTTATAAACATACATTTTGTCTTATTAGAATTAAGAGACATATGATTGAGTTCTGTCCATTCGATAAGTTTATTGATATCTGCCTGCATGTCATTCACAAGCTGGTTTGGATCATCGTTGTTACAATGAATTGATGTATCATCAGCAAACATTTGACATGAACAATGGATATGCAGAGGTAGGTCGTTAATATAAATAGAGAAAAGAAGTGGCCCTAGTATTGATCCCTGTGGTGTTCCATATTTCACGGGTAATAAGGTTGATCTCCTAGAACCGATTTCAACAAGCTGATGGCGATTAGTGAGAAATGAGTCTAAAAATGATAATGCTTGGTTGGAGATTTTATAGCATTTTAATTTTTTGATGAGGAGAGAGTGGCTAATAACATCAAAGGCTTTAGCAAAGTCTAGAAAAAGAACTCCTGTAATTTCATTATTATTGATATTCAAAAGACAATGCTCAATTAGTTGTATTAAGGCTGTATGACAAGAGTGGTTTTCACGAAAGCCTGACTGGTTTTCATTAATTAGATCGTATATTTTAAAATGAGAATGTAAGTGGAAATGTATATGTTTTTCTAATGGTTTAGATAGGACTGACAGTATGGATATTGGTCTATAGTTCGAGGGATTGGTAGGGTCTCCTGATTTGTGTAAGGGTATTACTTTTGCTCGTTTAAATTTCAATGGGAAATAATTTTTGTCAATACACAAGTTAAATATGTATGTTAGGGTATCGGTTATAGCATATGCACTGATTTTTGATATTTTACTATCGATTTTGTCAAGGTCTTTTGATCCTGACTGTTTCAATTTGAGTAAGCTATTAAGCACATCTGTTACTGTTATTGGGGGTATAATAAAATCAGATGAGATGCTCTTTGATGAACAGTATTGTTTTAATTCTTTCAGCTCGTTTGTTTTTGTTTTATCATTAGATATTATAGAGTCAGTAATGTTTGCAAAGTGAGAATTCAGGTTTTCTGCTGATATTTCTTTTATGACTTTTTGGGTGCCATATCTTGATTTATTAGTTAAGGTATTAATGGCTTTCCAGATCGCTTTTGGATTCTGGGCTGAAGACAGCAAGTCTTGAAAGTATTTTGTTTTGGCTTTGCGTTTCATTGAATTGACTTTGTTCCTTTGCTTTTTATATTCATCTTTTTGCTTTGATTTTAGCAAATAGTCTCTTAGATTCATTTCGTTTTCAATTTCTTTTGTTAACCATGGAGGTTTCATGAAATGTTTTATTCTTTTCTTAATAAATGGAGCGTGTTTATCATAAGTAGCTATAAATGTCTTTATCCAATAGTCAATAGCATCATCTGGGTTTGTAAGCTGATAGACATAGTCTAAGTTTGAGTTAAGAATATCATTAATGAAGGTATCTTTATCAAAATGTCTAAAAGAGCAGTAGGATATCTCCTTGTGTCCTGATTTGGGTATCTTTATTCCTTTTTTCCGCCATGTAAAACAAATGGAAGAGTGATCGCTACCGCCTGTCTGCACTGAACATGTTTCTGCTATGTTGGTTTTTGAAGTAGTGTAAATGTGATCAATAAGGGTGCTAGCATTATTAGAAATGCGAGTTGGACGATCAATTATTTGCTCCAAACCATACATGGCGTAATTAATATTCCACTTTGTTCCGGGGACTGTCAGATCTATGTTGAAATCTCCCATAAGAAAGATTTCTTTGGACTCTAGAATTGCGGCATCCATCATTGAGTTGAATTTATCATACCAGTCAATTGTTTCAGCTGGGTTCCTGTAGATGAAGCCAAGTATAATCGATTTACAGCGTCTAAACGTGATTTCTACCCATATAGATTCTACATGAAACTGTTCAAGATGTGTTAGTCTTTTCCATGACAAAGAAGTCGCACAATATAAAAGCAAACCGGTAGATCTGACAGTCACAGGATCAAGTCGTGCAGTATCATAACCTGGGATATACATATCTGAATCTGAAATTAAGTTGTTGAGTCTCGATTCTGCTACACAAAATATATGAAAGCTGGTTCCTTTATTGTGTATAATTGATGATATTTCCTCAGTCTTGTTCCTAGCACTATTGATATTTAGGTATCCTACACGAAGTCCTTCCTGAGAAGGCCATGTATCTAGAGTAGAAAACATTGTCATTGGATAAATTTATTTGAAGCTTGAATAACAAAATTTAGATTGATGATGTAGGCTCACACCAAGACTGATGTGGGATAAGGAGTCACAGTATACCTATATAATATGTACGCTGTGTATTAAAGATGCTCTTATACCTTGTTGAATATCAACAATTATTATTATAAACTGATGGCCTTCACATCCACTAAAAGGTGATTGGATTTATCAAACAGAAAAAAAAGGTAGCACAATATTGTAACTATAAACCAATCAGTGAAACACAATCATCAGTCAAAACAGCAATCAAGAGAACAAAACAAGCAGAAAAATCAATGGGTAAAACAACAATTAAGTAGAATAATAAAAGTAGAACAAAAAAGAGAAAAATTTGGGATAGTGACGAAACCACCAGTAGTCATTAACACACAATCATCAATCAAATCAATAATCGAAATACAGGACAAGAAAAGAAAAAAGAAACTTGGTACAGTGATGGAACTAACCACAAATCAGTAAAGCACCATCATCAGTCAACCAACAATCAGATTTAAAACAAATTGAAAAAAATCAAAAAAGGGAAAACTTTGTACAGTATGTAACTAACTACCAGTCAGAAAGGCACGATCACCTGTCAACCAATGATCAAAATCAAAAACAAAAAAGGAAAACTTTGCACAGTAATGTAGCTAACCACCAGTTAGTAAGGTACAATTATCAGTCAAATCAACAATCAAAAATGCACAACAAGAAAAGAAGGGAAAACTCCGTAATGTAACTAACCACCAGTCCATAAAGCACAATCATCAGTCCATCAACAGTCAAATTTTAAACAAGGGACAAACTTGGTACACTGATGTAACTATCCACCAGGCACTAAAGCACAATCATCAATCAACTCAACAATCAAAATGAAGAATAAGAAAGAGGAAAACTTGGTAAAGTAATATCAAGTCAGTAAAAAGAACAAACAAAACAAACAAACAAACAAAAAAAGAAAGAAAAAAAAACTATCAGACAATTTAACAATCAAAATACCAGATCAACTGAAATTTGCTTAGTATGCTTTGAAAAGCATAGAACACAACCCTTTCAACTTGCACTTACAGTAGACTAGCCAAGACAATATCAGTGATGGGAAAAGGTAACCTGCATCCACTGTCAGCATGCCGCAACACATACATTCACGTACTTAAAAGATTCGTGCTTTTTGTCTCCCGCTCTCTCTCTCTCTCATCCACACACACACAAACACACACACTCACACACACACACACACACACACACACACACACACACCACACACCACACACACTCATAGGCACAAACATTCTCAAACCCTAGGCTATACAGGCCAATTATGCATAGTACTTAATGAGTAAGGGGACTATGCATAAAGTTGGCGCTGCGTGTTCATATAAGCCATTAGGTTAGCGAAAATCTGCTCGTAGGGGTTAGTAGGAGGGGGCATTGGTCTATGCCACAAGCCGGCTTGGCCAGTGAGTGCTGTGGTCATTCCTAGATGAGGGGGTTGCCACTGGCTGTGTGCTGACTGACTAGGCTGCATGGGATGAGACCTAGGCCTATTCATTGGGGATGGGGTAGTGGGTAGTAGACTGGCTCAGTGGTCCACTCAGTTTGCCGTGCTGGGCTCGCACTAGGCCTAGTGCCTTTGTTGTGGTTCCCCTGACTAGATTGCATGACGTCATGCATTGGGAGAGGGGGTGGGGGAAGGCACAATCAGAGGCCTTGCAGTTTGTTTGGAATTAGTGTTAGCACTATCACCCCTGTTCAGGTTTGGATAATGGGTCATGGAGTCTACAGGGGGGTAGTCACTATGAGGGGATGTAGGGTCTTGGTTGGGTAGCATGGAATCATTTCGTCTGTGGTCACTGACATTATAATGAGAAGGAGATAAAAATGGCTTTAAATGCAGAGCCAATTTGGCAGTGCCTGCAAGACTAGGGTGAATGAGGTTAGCATACAGAGCTAACTTTGGACCTCCAGAATGGGTTGTGAAGGTGGGTGTGTTATCAATGAACTCTGTGTTCAGCAGTTCACAAGCCTTTTTCATGTTGTGGTTAGATGGCGATATCAGTGTGTTGAGATGGTGTTTGCCACGGGCTGGGATTATTGAGCTAAGAATAATCCTGGCATTGGGGAACACATGACTAGCCAGGTGAATAAGGTCACACCAAGTATCTCTGGTCACTTGTCCTGTGGATCTACAGTCATTAACACCAACATGTATGATTAAACATTTGAGAAGTGGGGAGACACTGTACTTTGGTGCTGCAACCAATCAAACAAATCAGCTGCTGTCATGCCACTAACACATATTCTTGAAGAATCATGTTGTTTTGTTATTCTGTGTAGGTGTATGTCCCTGATGACTGAGTCACCAATCAGCAGAACAGAACTTTTGCCAGGGACAGAACGAGAGGAGAGAACCTCCCTTGGTTTTTGATTGAGTTTTTTATTGTCTCTTGGAGCTAGGTCTGGGACATCACTAGGAAGAGCTGGCACACCACGTTTGTTTTTCACAGGGGATTGTTCAGCACTGGCTTCCTCCCTCAAGGGGTGAAAGCGATTTGCTGTCTGAACATTGTATGTATTGTTCCCCTCATAACAATTATTCAAGAGGAATGGATTCCACGGGAGCTTTTTGGTTTTCACTGGATCCTAAGGAAAAACTTCTCTGTGGAACACTTGACTGCAGGGAGTCTGGGTCGTTCTGGGTATTGTCACAGGGGTTGACATTGTGGCCATCTTGCAGCTCTGTTGTAGATGGAGGTGAAGAACTGCAGGACAGGATGGTGGTAGTGGCAGTTGTCTTGGTGGGTAGCACAGAACCAGCCTCGATTTCAGCTGCAGGCTTCAGTCCTTTGTCGTCACACTGTGTGAAGGCATCACACGAACCTGCTGACTTGGATTTTTTTAGGTCTGGACGGATGCTTCCCTGTTCACTTTTTAGGGCGTGGTTTTCCTTTTTCAGGACACTCACTTCCTTGTCTAACTGAGAGATGTCAGACTTCAGGGAATCATTCAGGGAGTGAAGTGCGTCCATTTTTGATGCATTGTGAGCTCGTAGTTCATTTTTTACACTCACTTTTGCATCTTCAATCTGGGTCAGTACTGTAGATAGGATTTCTGACTGGAACAGTTGAAGGTCTGCTACTGTTTCTTGCAACTGCTGGATTTTCGTGCTATAGCATGCCAATGTTATAGCTGCTCTTGAATTTCGCAGAGACTTTGGGGTGACACACAGGGTTTTTCTGCGCAGTTTACGGAGTTTCTGCGAGCGTGCGTTCCTCACTTTTGTTGGAGAAGTGAAAAGGTTGTGAGATGATCCTTTATGGTCGGATTCAGAGGTGTCATCTGGTAGGGCAGAGAAGCTGGTGTCCAGTTCATTGTTCATGGCACCTTTGCCTTCACACTGCGTGAAGGCATCGCATGAACCTGCAGAACTGTCTTTCTTTTGCTGTGGGGTTGGTGGCAATAACATAGCATCCTCTTGGGAAGCTGTCTCCAGAGGAGTGTGAAGAGGAGGAATAGATGGAGTGTGAATAGATATGCCATGGTCTGGGATATTCATTGTCTCCACAGTCATTCCCGATTCCTTTGGTTGTAGCACACCAGCAACAGAGTCCATGAAGGTCACTGGCATGAGGAGTAAGGAGTCTGTTAGGGATACAACATCCCCATTTGCCAAGAAGGACTGGACCACACTGTTTATACGCTCACATTCCTGGGTGTCCCATTTGACACAGTCTTTTCCTTGGCACAGAAGTGTACCAGCCCCTACACTGGATTTAAAATATAAACTTACAGTGATTCGTTTTGATGGTCGGTCATTGCATGTAAACACTCTGATCACAGTTTTTGTAAGATCAGAGGGCAATTTTGCTAGCCACAAAGATGAAGATGGGAGGGTGCACTCTTGTTCATCATAGTCTACACACTGGATATTGACAAGTTCATTGTCGAGTGCTGAATATCTATACAGTAGTGCATTACGCCAAATAAGTAGTTCATTTTCATCACACCAGAATCTTTTTTGAATTTTATCTAGAGTTGACTTTAATTTGTTTATCCTCTCACTTTCAAGTGCCTGTGCTTGAATAGTGAGGGTGTCAGCCATGATGAGCCATTACAGTCCACACATAAAAACACAATTCACACCATATTGCAGCAATGCAGTCAAATACAGATTACAAAAAAATACCCCATTATGAAGTTACAGGGTTCATTGTTAAATAAACTTTAAATCACCGACAACAACATGAACTGCTGCTTTGGAAGCACTGGTGTTGTAAACAACCATTATGAATTTTGGGTGCCTATGCCTGGATACGTTGGAATTTGGAGTTTCAAAATCAGGTCATCGAAGTTTCTGATTTTTTAAAGTTGACAATGGGCTATGGTAGTTACCACTTACTTGTTTGGCTCAGGGTGTTATGACAAGTCAGATGATGCATAGCTTTAAACTTTAGCAACACTACAACTGAAGATATTTGATAAGTTTGATAGCAGACTGTTGCAAACAACCGCCACCTTTCACACCGGAAGTGTGTTCCCCCTGTGGTGTGTGTGTGTGTGTGTGTGTGTGTGTGTGTGTGTGTGTGTGTGTGTGTGTGTGTGTGTGTGTGTAGGTGTAGGTGTAGGTGTAGGTGTAAGGGTGTGTGGGTGTATGTGCATATGTGTGTATGGCTTTTGAGTGGGTTTTTTTTTGTTTGTTTTTTTTCTCTGTTGGTTGTTATTGTAGTTGCTTGTATTATTTATAGGCAAATTTTATTTTAAATTTGTTGAAATCATGTTAGCAAATTAATGTTGGTGAAATGTTTGTTGTTGTTGTTTATTTGTTTGTTTGCTTTTTCCCCTTTCCTTTTTGTTGGCTTTATTGTTTGCTAGGGATTTTCTGCTTTGTTTTTTGTTGGTTTTTTGTTTTGTGTTGGATTTGAATTTTGCTATTGTGTTGATTTTTTTTCTTTTCTTTTCTTTTCTTTAGATAGATGGCTTGATGGGAAAAAGCAAATCGTTGCTTACTCAATGTACCATTTGGAAATAAAAATTTGATTGATTGATTGACACACACACACACACACACACACACACACACACACACACACACACACACACAACACACACACACACACACACACACACACACACACACACACACACACACACACACACACACACACACACACAATCATCGAACAGAAACTCGGCCAAAACCAAACTGCACCAAGCCAATTTAAGCCAATTTAAACCAAAATAACCAGAACAAAACTAAAACAAAAACAAATCGACGCCACTTCCTTTTCTGGACACTAGGATCACGATCTGTCTCTGTCTGTCTGTCTCTGTTTGTCTGTCTCTGTCTGTCTGTCTGTCTGTCTGTCTCTGTCTGTCTGTCTCTGATTGTCTGTCTCTGTCTGTCTGTCTCTGTCTGTCTGTTTCTGTCTGTCTGTCTCTGATTGTCTGTCTCAGTCTGTCTGTCTCTGTCTGTCTGTCTCTCTGTCTCTGTCTCTCTGTCTCTGTCTATGTCTCAGTCTCAGTGTGCTGTCTCTGTCTCTCTGTCTGTGTCTTTCTGTTTGTCTCTGTCTCTCTCGTCTGTCTCTCTCTGTGTCTGTCTTTCTGTCTGTCTCTGTCTGTCTGTCTGTCTGTCTCTGTCTGTCTGTCTCTATCTGTCTGTCTGCCGGTCTCTCTCTCTTATTTATTTCAGCTTTTCACCTATTATTTGAAAATATGTATGATTGCATTATTAAGAATCAGGTTGTGGTGAGGGTAAGACTTAACCTTAGGGTTCGGGTTAGTGTTATGTTTAGGTTTAGGGTTTGGGTTAGGGTTAGGGTTAGGGTAAGGGTTAGGGTTAGGGAGGGTTAGGGTTAGGTTTCGGTTCGGGTTAACATCTAGGGTTAGGGTTAGGGTTAAGGTTAAGGTTAGGGTTAGGGTAACAGTTAAGTTTAGGGTTAGGGTTAGGCATAGGGTTAGGCATAGGGTTAGGGTTTAGGGTTAGCGTCTGAGTTAGCGTTAGGGTTAGGGTTAGGGGTATCATTAGGTTTAAGGTTAGGGTTAGGGTTAGCGTCTGAGTTAGTGTTAGTTTAAGGGTTAGGGTAAGTGTAAGGGTAATGGTTCCTGTAAGGGTATGGGAGAGAGTTATGGTTAGGGTAAGGGTTAGTTAGTTAGTGTTTAGTGTTAGGGTTAGGGTTAGGATTAGGGTTAGAATTAGGCGTCGGGTTAGGGTAAGGTTTCGGTATAGTGTTAAGCTTGAGGTTACAGGTTGCCTCTACAATTGGTGTTTGAGTTACTCTAACACTAACTGTAGAGGCTAACCCTAACCCTAATTTTAACCCTAACCCTAACCCTAGACGCTAACTCTAACCCTTACCTTAACCCTAACCTTAACCCAAAGCCGAATCCTAACCCTAACCCTAACCCTCACCCTCACCCTAACCCTAACACTAACCCTAACCCTAAATCTAAACCTAAGCCAAATCCAAACCCTAACCCTAACTCTAAAACTCACACTAGAGGCTAACCCTAACCCAACCCTAACCCTTACCGTAACCCTAACCCTTACCGTAACCCTGACTCTAACCCTAACACTAACCCTCACCCTAATCCTAACCCTAACTTCAACCCCAACGCTAACCCTAACCCTAACCCTGACCCTTACCCAAGAGGTTAAGGTTATGGTTTGGGTTGGCATTAGGGTTATGGTTATGGTAAGCATCTAAGTTAGGTTAGGGTTAGGCTTAGGTTAGGGTTAGGCTTCGGGTTAGGCTTCGGGTTAGGGTTTGGGTTAGGGTAAGGTTAGGGTAATGTTAGGTTAGGGTTACGTTGAGGTAAAAGAAAAGCTTAGGGTTAGGGTTAGGGTTAGGGTTTGGGTTAGGGTTACGGTTAGGGTTAGGCTTAGGGTTACGGTTAGGGTTACGGTTAGGGTTACAGTTAGCATCTAGGGTTAGTGTTACGGTTAGGTTAAAGGTTAGGGTTAGAGTTCGGGTTAGGGTTCGGTTAGGTTAGGTTTACCGTGTAGGGTTAGGGTTAGGTTAGGTTATGGTTAGGGTTAGGGTTAAGGTTAGGGTTTGGGTTAGGGTAAGGTAACAGTTAGGTTAGGTTAGGGTTATGGTAAGGGTTAGGGTTACGTTTAGGGTTAGGGTTATGTTGAGGGTAAAAGTAAAGCTTAGGGTTAGGGTTAGGGTTAGGTTGATGGTAAAAGTAAAGCTTAGGGTTAGGGTTAGGGTTAGGGTTTGGGTTAGGGTTAGCATCTAGGGATAGGGTTAGGGTTAGGGTTAGGGTTAGGGTTAGGTTAGGGTTAGCATCTAGGGATAGGTTAGGATTCGGGTTAGGGTTAGGGTTACCATCTAGGAATAGGGTTAGGATTAGGGTTAGGGTTATGATTAGGATTTCGGTGAGGGTAAGAGTTAAACTTAGGGTAAGGGTTAGTGTTACGGTTAGGTTAAGGTTAAGGTTAGGGTTCGGATTCGAGTTCGGGTTAGGGTTAGATTAAACGTGATAGGGTTAGGGTTAGAGTTAGGGTTAAGATAAGGGTTTGGGTTACGGGTAAGGTAACAGTTAAGTTTAATGTTAGGGTTAGGGGTTAGGGTTTGGTTAGGGTTAGGGTTTTGGTTAGGGTTAGGGTTGCATTACGGTTAGGGTTACGTTGATGGTAAAAGTAAGCTTAGGGTTAGGATTAGGGCTTAGGGTTAGTTTAGGTTAGGGTTAGCATCTAGGGTAGGGTTAGGATTCGGGTTTAGGGTTAGGGTTAGGGTTAGGGTTAGAGTAACAGTTAGGGTTAGGGTTAGGGTTTGGGTTAGGGTTAGGGTTAACGTTTAGGGTTAGGGTTATGCTTAGGGTTAAAGTAAAGCTTAGGGTTAGGGTTAGGGTTAGGGTTAGGTTGATGGTAAAAGTAAAGCTTAGGGTTAGGGTTAGGGTTAGGTTAGGGTTAGGGTTAGGGTTAGGGTTAGCATCTAGGGATAGGTTAGGATTCGGGTTAGGGTTAGGTTAGGGTTAGGGTTAGGGTTAGCATCTAGGGATAGGGTTAGGATTCGGGTTAGGGTTAGGGTTAGGGTTAGGGTTATGGTTAGGGTTAGGGTTACCATCTAGGAATAGGGTTAGGATTAGGTATGTTAGGGTTATGATTAGATTCGGTGAGGTAAGAGTTAAACTTAGGGTAAGGTTAGTGTTACGGTTAGGTTAAGGTTAAGGTTAGGGTTCGGATTCGAGTTCGGGTTAGGGTTCGGGTTAGGGTTAGATTAAACGTGTAGGTTTAGGGTTAGAGTTAGGGTTAAGATAAGGGTTTGGGTTCGGGTAAGGGTAACAGTTAAGTTTAATGTTAGGGTTAGGGTTAGGGTTTGGGTTAAGGTTAGGGTTAGGGTTTGGGTTAGGGTTAGGGTTGCGTTTACGGTTAGGGTTGCGTTTACGGTTAGGGTTACGTTGAGGTTAAAAGTAAAGCTTCGGGTTAGGGTTAGGGTAAGGGTAGGTAAGGGTAAGGGTAAGGGTTAGGGTTAGGTTAGTGTTAGGGTTAGGGTTAAGGTTACCATCTAGGGATAGGGTTAGGATTAGGGTTAGGGTTAAGGTTAGGGTTTTGGTTAGGGTAAGGGTAACAGTTAAGTTCACTGTTAGGGTTAGGGTGAGGTGAGGGTGAGGGTGAGGATTAGGGTGAGGTTAGGGTTAGGGTTTGCGTTTTAGTTAGCACTAGGGTTTGGGTTAGGGTTAGGGTTAGGGTAAGGGTTACCGTTAGAGATAGAGTTAGGGTTAGGTTAGCGTTAGCGTTAGGGTTAGGGTTAGGGTTAGGGTTTGGGTTAGGGTTAGGGTTAGGGTTAGGGTAAGGGTTAGGCTTAGGGTTAGGCTTAGGGTTAGCCTAAGGGTTAGGGCTAGACTTAGGATTAAGGTTAGGGTTAGGTTGAGGGCAAAATATGAGCTTAGGGTTAGGGTAAGGGTTAGGGTTAGGGTTAAGGTTAGGGTTAGGCTTAGGATTAGGCTTAGGGTTAGGGTTAGGCTTAGGGTTAGGGTTAGCATCTAGGGATAGGGTTAGGATTAGGATTAGGGTTTGGGTTAGGGTTAGGGTTAAGGTTAGGGTTAGGGTTAGGTTAGGGTTAGGGATAGGGTTAGGGTTAGGTTAGGGTTAGCATCTCGGAATAGGGTTAGGATTCGGGTTTGGGTTAGGGTTATGGTTAGGGATAGGGTTACTGTTACGGTTACGGTTGCGGTTAGGGTTACGGTTAGGGTTAGGGTTATGGGTAGTATCTAGGGATAGGGTAAGGATTAGGGTTAGGGTTATGATTAAGATTTCCGTGAGGGTAAGAGTTAGACTTAGTGTAAGGGTTAGTGTTACGGTTAGGTTAAGGGTTAGGGTTAGGGTTCGGGTTAGGGTTCGGGTTAGGGTTCGGGTTAGGGTTAGGTTTAACGTGTAGGGTTTGGGTTAGGGTTAGGGTTAGGTTAAGGTTAGGGTTTGGGTTAGGGTAAGGGTAACAGTTAAGTTTAGTGTTAGGGTTAGGGTTAGGGTTTTGGGTTAGGGTTAGGGTTGCGTTTAGGGTTAGGTTTAGGCTGAAGGAAAAGGAAAGCTTAGGATTAGGGCTAGGGTTAGGGTTAGGGGTGGGGTTAGGGTTAGGGTTAGGGTAAAGGTTAGGGTTAGCATCTAGGGATAGGGTTAGGGTTAGGGTTAGGGATGGGTTAGGGTTAGGTAAAGTTAGGGTTAGCATCTAGGGATAGTTAGGGTTAGATTAAGGTTAAGTTTGGTTCGTAGGTAAGGGAACAGTTAAGTTTACTGTTAGGTTTAGGGTTAGGGTTATTGTTAGGTTAGGTTAGGGTTGGGGTTAGGGTTAGGGTAAGGGTTAGGGTTAGCATCTAGGGATAGGGTTAGGATTAGGGTTAGGGTTAGGGTTAAGGTTAGGGTTTCGGTTTGGGTAAAAGTAGCAGTTAAGTTTACTGTTGGATTAGGTTAGGGTAGGGTTATGGTTATGGTTGTGGGTTAGGGTTAGGGTTAGGGATAGGGTGAGGGTGTTGATTAGGCTGAGGTTAGGGTTAGGGTTAGCGTTTTAGTTAGCATTAATGTCAGGGTTAGGGTAAGGGTTATCGTTAGGGATAGAGTTAGGGTTAGCGTTAGCGTTAGATTTAGGGTTAGGGCTAGGGTTAGGGTTAACCTAAGGTTAGGGTTAGGGTTAACCTAAGGGTTAGTGTTAGTGTTAGAGTTAGGATTAGCATTAGGGTTAGGTTAGGTCTAGGGTAAGGGTTTGTGTTAGGGTTAGGGTTAGGTTAGTTTTAGGGTTAGGATTAGTGTAAGGGTTAGGGTTAGGGTTAGCTGAAGGGTTAGGCCTAGAGTTAGGATTCAGGTTAGGGTTAGGTTGAGGGTAAAAGTTGAGCTTAGGCTTAGGGTAAGTTTAGGGTTAGGGTTACGGTTAGGGTTAGGCTTAGGGTTAGGGTTAGGCTTAGGCTTAGGGTTAGGGTTAGGGTTAGCATCTAGGGATAGGGTTAGGATTAGGATTAGGGTTAGGGTTAGGGTTTCGGTTTGGGTAAGAGTTTAGCTTAGAGTTAGGGTTAATGTTAGGTTTAGGTTAGGGTTAGGGTTAGGGTTGCGTTAGGGTTAACGTCTAGGGTTAAGTTTCGGGTTAAGGTTAGGGTTATTGTTTGGGTTAAGGTTAGGGTTAGGGTAAGGGTAACAGTTATATTTAGGGTTAGAGTTAGGGTTAGGGTTAGGGTAAGGTATAGCGTCTGAGTTAGCGTTAGGGTTAGGGCTACCTTAAGGTTAGGGTTAGTAGGGTAGGTAAGGTTTAGCGTTAGTGTTACGGTTAAGGTTAGCGTTAGGGTTAAGGTTAGGGTTAAGGGTATCATTGGGTTTAAGGTAAGGGCATCTGAGTTAGTGTTAGTGTTAGGGTAAGGGTAATGGTAACTGTAAGGGTATGAGAGAGAGTTAGGGTTAGGGTAAGAGGTAGGGTTCCTGTTTGTTTTAGTGTTTGGGTTAAGTTAGGGTTAGGATTAGGGTTAGGATAAGGCCTAGAGTTAGGGTGAGGTTTTGGGTTATGTTCAGCTTGAGGTTACAGTTGCCTCTACAATTGGTGTTTGAGTTACTCTAACACTAACTGTAGAGGCTAACCCTCACCCTAACCCTAGGGTAGGGTTAGGGTGAGGGAGATGATTAGGGTGAGGGTTAGGGTTGGGGTTAGCGTTTTAGTTAGCATTAGGGTTAGGGTAAGGGTTATCGTTAGGGATAGAGTTAGGGTAAGGGTTAGCGTTAGAGTTAGGATTAGGTTAGGGTTAAGCTAAGGGTTAAGGTTAGGCGTAGAGTTAGGATTAGGGTTAGGGTTAGGAGTATGGTTCGGGTTAGGTTTAAGGTTAGGGTTAGGGTTAGAGTTAGGGTTAGGGTTAAGATTAGGGCTAGGGCTAGGGTTAGGGTTAGGGTTAGGGTTAAGGTTAAGGTTAGGGTTAGGGTTAGGGTTAGGGTTAGGTTAGGGTAGATTAGGGTTTAGGTTATTATTATTATTTGATTCTTTTATATCGAGGATAACAGAATAAGCAATCATGTGCTTTTTTTCATCCGGTCCCCGTGTGTATGCAGTTTTGTAAATATTGTCATCTGTTCCCACCGGCACACGATGGCCTACTCTTACGAAAAGCGGAACAGGATTTAACGTGTGCGCAAGATGTTCTGCGTGCGTTCGCACACGGGACCTCGGTTTAAAGTCTCATCCGAAGGACTTTTGGGGAGAGTGGAGTCAGCACTGATGTTAACTCCAGGAAGAAAATTTCCTCGACCGTACTCGAACCCGGGTCTGCAAATTGCCAGCGCAATGTTCTGACCACTAGGCTATCCGCCCCCCCCCCCCCCCCCCCCCGGGTTAGAGTTAGGGTTAGGGTTAGATGTTAGGGTTTAGGTTAGTGTAAGGGTTATGGTTAGGGTTAAGTTTAGTGTAAGGGTATGGTTATGGTTAGGGTTAGGCTTAGGCTTAGGGTTAGGGTAGGATTAACGTGTAGGTTAGAGTTAGGGTTAGTGTTAGTGTTAAGGTTAGGGTAAGGGTTAGGGTTCAGGGTTAGGGTTAGGGTTAGGGTTAGGGTTAGGTTTTATAGTTAGGGTTAGGGTTTGGGTTAGGGTTATCATCTAGGGATAGGGTTAGGATTAGGGTTGGGTTAGGGTTAGGGTTTGGGTGAGGGTAAGAGTTAAGCTTAGGGTTAGTGTTTGTGTTAGGGTTTAGGTTAGTATTAGGTTAGAGTTAGCGTTAGGGTTAAGGTAGTGTAAGGGTTATGGTTAGGTTACGTTTTGGGTTAAGGTTAGGTTGAGGGTAAAAGTGAACTTTATGGTCAGGGTAACAGTTAAGTTTAGGGTTAGGTTTACGGTTAGGGTTAGGGTTAGTGAGTTGGCGTTAGGGATATGGGTTAGGGTTAGGGTAAGGGTTAGCGTTAGGGTTAGTGTTAGAGTTAGCGTTAGGGGTAGGGTTAAGGGTATCATTAGGTTTAAGGTTAGGGTTAGGGTTAACGTCTGAGTTAGTGTTAGTGTTAGGGTTAGGGTAAGTTTAATGGTTCCTGTAAGGGTATGGGAGAGGATTAGGTTTAGGGTACGGGTTTGGGTTGAGGTTAGTGTTAGTCTTAGGGTTAGGGTTAGGGTTAGGGTTTAGGTTGTGATTAAGGATCGAGTTAGGTTTAGGGTTAGGGGTGGGGTAGGATTAACGTTACAGTTAAGGTTAGCATCTAAGTTAGTGTTAGTGTTGGGGTTAGGTTTAGGGTTAGGGGTAGGATAGAGGTAAGGGTGAAGGTTAGAGATAGGTTTAGGGTTAGGGTTAGGGTTAAGGTTTCGGTTAACTTTTGGGTTAGTGTTTGGCGTAGGATTATAGTTCGCCTCTACAATTGGTGTTTGAGTTAATCTAACACTAATTGAAGAAGCTAACCCTAACCCTAACCCTAACCCTATCCTTAGATGCTAACCCAACCGTAACCCTAACCTAACCCTAACCCTAACCCTATCCTTAGATGCTAACCCAACCCTTACACTAACCTTAACTCTAACTCAGACCGTAACCCTAAACCTAACCCTAACTCTCACTCTAACCCTAACACTTATGCTAACCCTAACCATAACGCTAACCCTAAACCTAACCCTAACCATAACCCTAACCCTATCCTAGATTTAAACCTAACCCTAACATTACCTAACCTTAACCCTAAACTAACCCTTAGTATACTCTTACTCTCAACCTAACCGTAACCCTAAACGTAACGCTAACCTAACTCTTACCCTAACCTTAACCCTCACCTTAACCTAACCCTAACCTAAACCTAACCCTAACCCTAACCCTATCCTTAGATGCTAACCCTAATCCTAACCATTACCCTTAGTCTATGTTAAGCATCTGAGTTATGGTTAGGGTTAGGGATAGGATTACGTTCATGGTTAGGGTTATGGTTAGGGTTAGGGTTATGTTTAGGGTTAGGGCTAGGGTTAGAGTTAGGGTTAGGGTAAGGATTAGGGTTAGGGTCTGGATTACTGTTAGAGTTAGGGTGAAGGTTAGCATCTAAGGACAGGGTTAAGATTAGGGTTAAGGTAAGGGTTAGGGTTTGGGTGAAGGTAAGAGTAAAGCTTAGTGATAGGGTTTGTGTTAGGGTTAGGATTAGGGTTAGGGTTAGGGTTAGGTTAGGTTAGGGTTTGGGTTAGGGTTAGGGTTAGGGTCAGGGTTAGGGTTAGGGTTAGGGTTAGGGTTCAGGTTTGGGTTAGGGTTAGGTTAGGGTTAGGTTAGGGTTAGGGTTAGGGTTGGGTTAGGTTAGGTTAGGGTTAGGGTTAGGGTTAGGTTGTAGGTTAGGGTTAGGGTTAGGGTTAGGGTTAGGGTTAGGGTTTAGGGTTAGGGTTAGGTTAGGGTTAGGGTTAGGGATAGGGATAGGGTTAGGGTTGGGTTAGGGTTAGGGTTAGGGTTAGGGTTTGGGTTAGGGTTAGGGATAGGGTTAGTGTTAGGGTCAGGGTTAGGGGTAGGGTTTGGATTAACGTTACGGTTATGGTTAGTGTCAGACTTAGTGTTAGTGTTGGGGCTAGTGTTAGGGTTAGTTTGCCTCGAAAATTGGTGTTTGAGTTACTCTAACACTAAATCTAGAGTTGAACACGAACTTTAACCCTAAACCTAACCCTAACCCTATTACTAATCCATAGATGCTAACCCTAACCCTAACCCTAACCCTAGCCCTAACCCTAACCCTAACCCTAACCCTAACCCTAACCTTAACCCTAACCCTTACCCTAACCCTCACCCTAACCCTAAACCTAACTCAGACGCTAACCCTAACTCTAACCCTAACCCTAACCCTAACACTAAGCCTAAGTCTTACCCTAACCCTAACCCTATCTTTAACTCAGACGCTAACCCTAACCAAAAACCTTACCCTAACCCTAATCGTAACCCTAAGCTTTATCTTCACCCTAACTTTAACCCTAACCCTAACTTTAACCCTAACATAAACCCTAAATCAGATGCTAATCCTAACCCTTACCCTAACTTAACCCTAACCCTAACACTTACTCTAACCGTTTTTTCTAACCCTTTTCCTTACCGTAACCCTAACTCTAACCCTAATCCTAACCCTAACCGTAACCCTAACTCTAAAACTCACTCTACAGGCTAACCCTAACCAAACCCTAACCCTAACCCAAACCTTAACCCTAACCCTTTCCCTAATCCTACCTAACCCTAACCCTAACCCAAACCCTAACCCTAACCCTAACCCTAAACCCTAACCCTAACCCAAACCCTAACCCTAACCCAAACCCTAACCCTAACCCTAACCCTAACCCTAACCCTAACCCTAACCCTAACCCTAACCCTAACCCAACCCTTACCCTAACCCACACCCTAACCCTAACCCTAACCCTAACCCTAACCCTTACCCTAACCCTAAGCGTAACTCTTACCATCAACCAAGCCCTAACCCTAAACGTAACCTTTACCCTAACCCTAACTCTTACCCTAACCTTAATCCTAACCCTAACCCTTACCCTAACCCTCACTCTAACCCTAACATTTATTATGGTTATGGTTAGGTTGAGGGTGAAAGTTTAACTCTGGGTTAGGGTTAGGTTAGGGTAAGGATTAGGGTTAGGGTTAGGGTTCGGGTGAAGGTTAGCATCTAGGAGTAATAGGGTTAAGTTAAGTTAGGTTAAGTTAAGGGTTAGTAGGTTTGTGGGTTAAGGTAAGGGAAGGTTGATAGGTTGGTTGGGAGGTTAGGGTTAGTTAGGTAGGGTTAGGGTTTAAGGGGTTAGGGTTAGGGTTAGGGTTAGGGATAGGGTTAGGGTTAGGGTTAGGTTAGTGTTTCGGTGACGGTAGGGGTAGGGTTAGGATTAACGTTACGGTTATGGTTAGCGTTCGACTTAGTGTTAGTGTAGGGGCTATTGTTAGGGTTTGGGTTAGGGTTGAGGTTAGGGTTAAGGTTAGAGTTACGGTTAGGGTTGGTGTTAGGGTTAGGGTTAAGGTTAGGGTTAGGTACTGGGTTATTGTTAAGCTTAGGGTTACAGTTTGCCTGTACAATTGGTGTTTGAGTTACTCTAAATCTAGAGCCTAACCCTAACATTAACCGTAACCCTAAACCTAACCCTAACCCTATCCCTAACCCTAACCGTAACCCGAACCCTAACCCTACCCTACCCTAACCCTAACCCTAACCCTAAACCTAACCCTGACTCAAACCCAAACCCTAACCCTAACCCTAACCCTACCATAAACCCTAACCCTAACCCTAACCCTAACCCAAACCCTTACCCTAACCCTAACCTTAACCTTAACCTTAGGGTTAGGGTTATGATCAAGGTTAGGGTTAGGCTCTAGATTTAGTGTTAGAGTAACCCAAACACCAATTGTAGAGGCAAACTGTAACCCTAAGTTTAACACTAACCCAATACCAGACCCTAACCTTACCTTATGGTTAGGGTTAGGGTTAGGGTTAAGTTTATGGTTAGGGTTCTTCTTAGCGTAAGTGCTAGGGTTAGAGTGAGGTTTAGGTTAGGGTTAGGGTTAGGGTTACGGTTAAGGTTAGGGTAAGAGTTTGGTTTAGGGTTACGTTTAGGGTTAGGGTTAGGATGAGGGTAAGAGTTATAGGGTTAAGGTTAAGGTTAAGGGTTAAGGTTATGGTTAAGGTTAAGGGTTAAGGTTATGGTTAGGGTGCGTTAGGGTTACGGTTATGGTTAGCGTCTGTGTTGAGGTTAGGGTTATGGTTAGGATTAGGTTAAGATTTGGGTTAGGTTAGAGTTAGTGTTGGCTTAGGGTTAGGGGTAGGTTAGGGTAACGGTTGAGGGATGTTAAGTGTTAAGCGAAGGGTTAGCATTAGTGTTAGGGTTAGGGTTAGGGTTAACGTTAGGGTTATGGTTAGGCTTAGGGTTAGGATTAGGGTTAGGGTTAGGATTAGGGTGAGGGTGAGGGTGAGGTTAGGGTTAGGGTTTGGGTTAAGGTTAGGGTTCAGTTTAGGGTTAGGGTTAGGGTTTAGGTTAGGGTGAGGGTTAGGGTTAGGGTTAGGGTTTGGGTTGGGATTAGCATCTAGGGTTAGGGTTAGGGTTAGGGTGAGGGTTAGGTTTAGGGTTAGGGTTAGGGTTACAGTTAGGGTTAAGTTTGGGGTAAGAGTTTGATTTAGGGTTACATTAAGTGTTAGGGTTAGGATGATGGTAAGAGTTATGGTTATGGTTAGTGTAAGGGTTAGGGTTAGGGTAAGGGTTTGGGTTAGGTTAGCAGCTAGGTTTAGGGTTAGTGTCGGGTTAGGGTTAGGGTTAGGATTAGGTTAGGATTGGGTTAGGGTTAGGGTTAGGGTTAGGGTGAGGGTTAGGGTATATGTTAGGGTTAGAGTGATGATTAGGGTTAGCGTAGAGTTAGGTTACGGGTTAGGGTCAGGGTTATGATTATGTTGCGGGTTAGGGTTAGGGTTAGTTAGGGTTAGGGTTAGGTTAGCGTGTTAGCGTTAGGGTTACGGCTAGGTAAGAGTTAGGGTTAGGGTTAAGGTTAGGGTAAGAGTTTGGTTTAGGGTTACATTAAGTGTTAGGGTTATGATGATGGTAAGAGTTATGGTTAGGGTTAGTGTTAGGGTTAGGGTTAAGGTTAGGGTAAGGGTTATGGTTAGGGTTAGTGTTAGGGTTAGGGTTAAAGGTTAGGGTAAGGGTTATGGTTAGGTTTAGCATCTAGGGATAGGTTAGGGTCGGGTTACGTTAGGGTTAGGGACAGGGTTAGGGTTAAGGATAGGGTTAGGGTTAGGGTTAGGTTGAGTTAGGTTAGGGTTAGGGTTAGGTGAGGATTAGGGTTAAGGTTAGGGTTAAGGTTAGGGTTAAGGTTAGGGTTAAGGTCAGGGTTAGGGGTTAGGGTTAGGTAGGGTGAGGGTGAAGGTAGAGTTAAGATTATGGTTAGCGATAGGGTTAGGGTTAGGGTTAGGGTTATGGTTACGATGAGGGTGATGTTAAGTGTTAAGCGAAGGGTTAGCATTAGTGTTAGGGTTAGGTTAACGTTAGGGTTAGGGTTAAGGTTAGGTTAAGTTTAGGGTTAGGGTTAGGGTTAGGGTTAGGATTAGGGTTAGGGTAGGGTGAGGGTGAAGTAAGAGTTAAGATCAGGTTAGGGTTAGGGTTAGTGTGAGGGTAAGGTTAGGTTAGGGTGAGGGTTAGGGTTAGGGTTAGGGTGAACGTCTGGGGTTAAGGTTAGGTTTAGGGTTAATGTTACAGTTAGGGTTGGTTTAGGGTTAGGGTTAGGGATAGTAGTTAGGGAATAGGGTAGGGTTAGAGTTAGGGTGTTAGGGTTAGAATTACATCTAGGTTAGGGTTAGGTTTAGGGTGAGGGTTAGGTTTAGGTGTAGGTTTAGGGTTAGGGTTAGGGTTAGGGTTAGGGTAAGGGTTAGGGTTAGTTTAGGGTTAAGATTAGGTTAGGTTAAGTATCGAAGGACAGTTTTGGGGTGAAGGTTATGGTTGGGTTATCGTCTAGGTTAGCGTTATGGTTAGGGTTAGGGTGGATTAGGGTTTGGGTTAGGCTTATGGTTAGGATTAGTGTTAGGGTTAGGGTAAGGGATAGCGTCTGAGTTAGGTTAGGGTTAAGTAGGGAAGGGTTATGGGTAGGGTTACGATTAGGTTATTGTATGAGGTTAGGGTTAGGTTAGATTAGGGTTAGGGTTATAGGGTTATGGTTAGGGTTATGGTTAGCATCTAGGGATAGGTTCGGGTTAGGGTACGTGTTAAGGTTAGGGTTAGGGTTAGGATTAGGGTTGGAGTTATGGTTAGGGTTACGGTGAGGGTAGGGTAAGAGTTAAGGTTTGGTTAGGGTTAGTGTTAGGGTTAAGTTTAGGGTTAGGGTTAGGTTTAGGGTTTGGGTTAGGGTAAGGGTTTGAGTTAGGGTTAGAATAAGAGTTAAATTTAGGGTTATGGGTAGGCTTAGGTTAGGGTTAGGGTTAGTATCTAGGGATAGGGTTAGGGTTAGGGTTAATGTTTTTTTTAGGGTTAGGGATAGGGTTACGCTTAGGGTAAGGGATAGGGTTACGGTGAGGTTAGTATTAGGGTTAGGGTTTGGGTTAGGTGAGTGTAATTGTTAGGGTTAGTTTTAATATCTAGGGATAGGGTTAGGGTTAGGTTAGGGTTATGGTTACGATGAGGGTGATGTTAAGTGTTAAGCGAAGGTTAGCATTAGTGTTGGGGTTAGGGTTAGGGTTAACGTTAGGGTTAGGTTTAGTGTTAGGGTTAGGGTTAGGGTTAGGCTTAGGGTTCGGGTTAGGGTTAGGGTTAACGTCTGGGGTTAAGGTTAGGTTAAGTGTTAAGGTTTCAGTTAGGGTTGGGTTAGGGTTAGGTTAGGATTAATATCTAGGGTTAAGGTTAGGGTTACGGTGAGGGTTAGGCTTAGGTTTAGGTTTAGGTTTAGGGTTAGGGTTAGTGTTAGGGTTAGGGTTATGGTTAGCGTTAGGGTTAAGGTTAGGTTGAGTATCGATGGATAGTTTTAGGGTTTAAGGTTAGGGTTAGGGTTAAGGTCTAGGGTTAGCGTTATGGTTAGGGTAGGGTTAGGATTGGGGTTACGCATATGGTTAGGATTAGTGTTAGGGTTAGGGTAAGGGATAGCGTCTGAGTTAGGTTAGGGAAAGGGTTAGGGGTATGGTTATGATTAGGGTTATCGTATGAGTTAGGGTTAGGATTGGGGTTAGGGTTAGGGTTAGGGTTAGTGTTAGGTTAAGGTTACGGTTAGGGTTAGGGTTAGGGTTGAAGTTAGGGTTAGGGTTAGGGTTAGCGCGAGGGTTAGGGTAGAGTTAAGGTTAGGATTAGGGTTAGTGTTAGGGTTAAGTTTAGGGTGAGGGTTAGGTTAGGTTTATGGTTTGGGTTAGGGTAAGGGTTTGAGTTTGGGTTAGGGTAAGAGTTAAATTTAGGGTTAGGGGTAGGCTTAGGGTTAGGGTTAGGGTTAGTATCTAGGGATAGGGTTAGGGTTATGATAGGGTTATTTTTAGGGTTAGGGTTAGGGATAGGGTTACGCTTAAAGTAAGGGATAGGGTTACGGTGAGAGTTAGTATTAGGGTTAAGGTTTAGGTGAGGGTAATTGCTAGTGTTAGGTTTAACATCTAGGGATAGGGTTAGGGTTAGAGTTAGTGTTACGGTTAGGGTTAGGGTTAGGGTTACGGTGAGGGTGATGTTAAGTGTTAAGCGAAGGGTTAGCATTAGTGTTAGGGTTAGGGTTAACGTTAGGGTTAGGGTTAAGGTTAGGGTTAACGTTTAGAGTTAGGGTCAGGGTTAGGGTTAGGGTTAGGCTCAGGGTTAGGCCTAGGGATAGGGTTAGGGTTAGAGTCTGAGTTAGTTTTAGCGTTAGGGGTAGGGGTAGAGTTAGCGGAAGGGCTAGGATTAGGGTTACCATCTGAGTTAGGGTTATGGTTAGTGTTAGCGTTAGGGTTAGGTTTAGAGTTAGCGTTAGGTTAGGGTTAGGGTTAGGGTTAGGGTTTGGGTTAGAGTTAGGGTTACGGTTATGGTTATGGTTAGGGTTAGGGTTAGCATCTAGAGGTAGGGTTAAGGTTAGGGTGAGGGTTAAGGTTGGGGTTAGGGTTAGGGTTAGGGTTAGGATTAGGGTTAGGGTTAGGGTTTGGTGTGGGTGAGGGTTAGGGTGATGGTTTGGGTTAGGTGGTTAGGTTAGGGATAGGGTTAGGGTTAGGTTTAGCGTTTGGGTTAGGTTTAGGGTTAGGGTTAGGGTTAGGGTAAGGGTTAGGGTTATGGTTATTGTTAGGGTATGAGTTAAGTTTAGGATTGTGGTTATGATTATGGTTATGGTTACAGTTATGGTTATGGTTATGGTTACAGTTTGGGTTTGAGTTGGGTTAGGGATAGCCTCTAGAGTGAGTTTTGGAGTTAGGGTTAGAGTTAGGGTTTGGGTTTGGTTCACTTTTCGGTTTAGGGTAAGGGTTATTGTTAGTGTTAGGGTTAGTGTTATGGCTAGGGTCAGGTCAGGGTTAGGGTTAGCGTTAGGGTTAAGGTTAGGATTTAGATTCGGTTTAGGGTAACGGTTAATGTAAGGGTTAGAGTTAGCCTTAGCTTGGGTAAAGTGAATGCTCTGACCACTGAGCTACCCCATCTCCACGTGAATAAATATTATTTGCAAGTACCCCCCCCCCCCCCCCTCCACTTTCCACCCTGCAAACCAAATAAGGGAGAGGAAACAAGCAAACTAATAAACGAAAACCGATTATTTAGGTTTAAGTTCTCACACTTCATGTCAGTGTACAGTGAGGGGAAGAAACACAAACATACCCATTTAGCACTCACTGCTGCTTCTGTATCTTACGGTTACAGTTTGCGATGTATCTTTCTGTGTGTTGTTGTTGTCTTCACGTTTACATCTGTTCACTCCTAGTGATACCAGACGAACAAAAAATGTCTTACTCAAAAGTCATGTGTAAAAAGAAACATCCCACAAAAAATAAACTTGTTGAAGCAATAGGGATAATAAAAATATTAAACTTACTAATGTTGATGCAACCATAACAAATTGTCTAATAAGAATGTGACAGAGAATGTTCACATTTTTAAATGCCAGATAATTTCACATGTGTGTGTATGAGTGTGTGTGTGTGTGTGTGTGTGTGTGTGTGTGTGTGTGTGTGTGTGGTGTGTGTGTGTGTGTGTGTGTGTGTGTGTGTGTGTGGTGTGTGTGTGTGTGTGTGTGTGTGTGTGTGTGAGTGTGTGTGTGTGTGTGTATGTGTGTGTAAAACATTATTGAAACTTCCTCCGTGACGAAATCAACTTTATACACGAAGATTGAACACATTGAGAAAAAAATATAACAGAAGGATAAATTCATCTGGAGTCAGCAAAAACAAAATAATCTAACAAAATGCGTGCCGTTTTTATTACTTTTTGTTTTTTATGTGTTTGGCTTTCATACTCAAGCACTAAAGACATGGTTCTTGCCCATGTTCAATTCTCCTTCTTCTTTTTCTTTCTCATGACTGGAACGGTCGTGCAGGAGACATGAGAAACGATTCTGTAGCCAGCCGTCGCCATCCAGCCCTGTCCGCCTTCCGAATGAGTGTTGGACTGTCCAGGCAGGTCCACTCCTTGATGTTATCCATCCAGCTTTTGGTTTGTCTGCCTCGGCATCTGCCACCTTCTAGCGTTCCTTGTAGGACTGTCTTGGGGAGGGTGTTGTGGCGTGTGACATGGCCGAACCATGCCAGCTTCCTTTTCTTCACAGTGGCTAGGAGATTGGCGCCACCAGGGAATACCCGAAGCCCACAGAAAAGACATGTTCAATACCCACACCATTAATGATTCCTTTGTCTTTATTAGAATTGTCTTCCTTTTGTTTTCCATTCGCGAGGCTTTCTGCCTTTTTTATTTTGTATGTCTGTTTTTTGAAAGCTCTGCTTGTTTCTCCATGTTTCTTCAATAGCTAAGTGGATGAGGTGGCAAGCCACTCATTTTAGTAATCCAGAAAGAACGGGTGGTATGTTCGAATCTCTTTGGTGCCTGAAGGATTGCAAGGGTAGACTTTTTATATTTTACTCTATCAGGCTCATGCTTTATGCCGTCTCATTTGTGGTTTACCTATTTTCATGTATACAGGTATTCATTTTCTGACAAAGTACAAACAAAGACATGTAAGCAAAACCGATAAAAGTAAAAAAACCGAAGAAAAATAACCAAGTTTGACGTCTTAATCCCGAATACTTCACGTAATACAGAATGTATTCCAGAAACATGAAAAACACAACATACAACTTATGGTATTTTGGGGGGCAACTTGGGTTGTTCAATTTGCAAAAGCACCTGTTATTGGAATACCCAAAAGATGGGGTGATGTTTCTATTTATAGTTATGGGTATACTCAGATGTAGCGATGTGTTTGTCTATAGTTATGGGTATAATGAGATGTGGTTATGCGTCCATCTATAGCTATAGGTATAATCAGAAGATGTGGTGATGTGTCTACCTATACTTACATGTATTCTCAAAAAAGCCTAAGAAAGAAAATGAAAGAAGGATAGAGGTTGTGGAGATGAGATGCTTTCGCAAACCTCTTGTTATCTCCAACAGGGATCACATCACTAGTGAAGTGAAAACGAGAATTTAAAAAATGCTCTCAGACCATAAATTATGAGGAGCTCCATCCAGACTTCAGTGAAAAAAAGCAAGATAAAGTGGTACAGGCACGTCACACGAACTTCTGGACTGGCTAAAACTGTCATACAGGGAACGATCCAAGCAGGGAGACGAAGAGGCAGACAGAAGAAACGATGGAAAGACAACATCACCTTGGGTGGAAGGACTTCCTGATACATAAAGAAGAGGATCGCAGGGAGTGGAGGAAGCTAGTTGCAAAATCTTCATTGGTGCCCCTACGGTCCATAGGACCACAGGATAGGTGAAGATGAAGGTGAATAAATGACAAAGCTGACAGGGAGTAAAGGGTGAATAAATGTATCTGTCTGATATTCTTGCAACAGACTGAAGAACCAGGGAGAGCTAGGTGTAACATTGACTATTCGCAGAACATTGAGCATCACAGACATCATCGTTATCCGTGTTCAATACTGCTAATGTCAGTCATGTGCTCCGCTTCGTCGCCCTCTGCTCTTTTTGCTTCCTTTGTTTTCTATCTTTACCACCCTCTGTCTGTCTGACTGACTGTCTGTCTGTCTATCTGTATGTATGTTGTCAGTGTGCATGTCTGACTTTTGTCAGTCTGTCTGTTGTCGTTCTGTATGTCTCTGTCTGTCTGTATATCTGTATGTCTATCAGTGTGAATGTCTGCATGTTTGTAAGTCTGTATGTCAGTCTCTTGTCTGTTGTCTGTTATCAGTCCTAACCCTGATATGGAAACAGCTATGCAGACAGAAAAAAAATCTTAAACGGCTGGCGCTGGTCCTGTGGCAACGGGCCCTTTTTGGCAACAACAGTCCCGTATCATGAAGTCGGCATTGGAGGCAGAACAATCACCAACTTGCGTTTTGCTGATGACATCAATAGACTGGCAGGGAAAGAAGAAGAGTTAGTTATGTCAGTGGAACGCTTCGACAAGACTTCAACAGCCTATGGCATGGAGATGAGTGCACAGAAGACCAAACTGATGACCAACAACATCAACGGCATCAACACCAACATCAGGGTCGGTGGTCAGAATTTGGAAACGGTACAAAGCTTCAAGTATCTGGGAGCAATTGTAATAGACAAGGGATCCAAGCCTGAAATACTCGCAAGGATTGCACAGACAGTTACAGCATTGACAAAATTGAAGACCATTTGGAAGAACAGGAACATCTCGCTCAGTTCAAAGATCAGGCTGATGCGCACTCTCAATATTCCTGTACGTTTGTGAGTCATGGACCCTCACAGCAGATCTGGAGAGGAGAATACAGGCTACAGAGATTAGATGCTTTCGCAGACTCCTTGGCATCTCTTAAAAAGACCACATTACTAACGAGGAAGTGAGAATCAGAATCGGTCAAGCCATCGGGCCCTTTGAAGATCTCCTGACTACAGTCAAAAAAAGCAAACTGAAGTGGTATGGGCACGTCGCAAGATCAACAGGGCTTGCCAAGACGATTCTGCAGGGAACCGTGCAAGGCGGGAGAAGGAGAGGCAGGCAGAGAAAGAGATTGGAGGACAACATCCGAGAATGGACGGACCTCAGGCTGAGTGACGCCCTGAGAAAGGTGGAGGACAGAGGGAAATGGAGAGAGCTCGGTTGCGAGGTCTTCCGTGGCGCCCCTACGGTCTAAACAGATTATGGGATAGAAGAAGAAGAAGTCCCGAATTTTACGTATTTAAGTTAGTCTTGACTGAAAGTGCAATGCAATGCAATACTATAATAATATTGCAATGCAATACAACACAATGCAATACAATAAATACTGTTTCCAATTTTCTTCTTTGCAATTCTTCTTGGCAGTTGTTCTTCTTGTTCTTGTTCTTGTCCTTGTTTTTCTTCTTGTTCTTCTTCTTGTTCTTCTTCTTCGTCATTGTTGTCGTCGTCGTGGAACGCTCAGACAATACGTTGAGAGGCCCTGACAAATGCCGTGGTACGCTGAAGGCCCTCCAGGGGTCCGTAAAGCTTGTCCCTCATCGGCAGGTCAGTAGGCCAGATATCAGCCTTCAATGATTCAGTGATTCAGGAAATCTCGATGCTGACAGAGATGAACGGAAAAATAAATATTGTGTGTAAAGGTTGCCATGCAAGACAGACTGACAACAGTGTGAACTTTGTTCCATCTTTGTTCCAGTTTCCAGACAGCAGTATCGGAGACAGGCGGTATCAATCCATTCTATTGACTCGTGATGTCAATGGCTATTTCTGTTTTGTCATTGTTTTAGCAGTGTTGGGGTCTGTCTGCTCCTTTGTATTTTTGTTCGTTCACTGTCAGTCTGTTTATGAGTGAATGAATGAATGAGTGAATGAATGAATGAATTATAAATGAATGAATAGACAAATAAAGGAACGGATCAATTAATCAATTATGAATCAATGATTGAATGAATGAAGGAATAAATGAATGAATGATTGACTGACTGACTAACTGACTGACTGACATATTGACTGACTGGCTGGCTGGCTGACTGACTGGCTGAGACTGACTGACTGACTGACTGACTGACTGACTGACTGAATAAATGAAGGAAGGAAGGAAGGAAGGAAGGAAGAGAAGGAAGGAAGGAATAATTAAATGAATGAATGAATGAGTGAATGAATGAATGAATGAATGAATGATGAATGAATGAATGAATGAATGAAAATAACAGAGAAGATGAAGCAACAATCTACTTTTACCAATGGTTTCGAAAACCTTGAAGATCACACATCTATAGAGGAACTGACAGATAGATCAGTCTGAAGTTAGTAATACAACGTAAACTGAAAACATTGTGAATGGTTGTTTTCTTGGGGGGGGGGGGGGGGGAGGGTGTCCGTCTTTTTTCCTATTTCCAGACATGGATGTCGGAAATACTGATCCTGATTCATTTTGTTCACTCCTGGTGCCAAATGCTTGCTCTGTTTTGTCAGTGTTTGCAGGTGGTTGTTTTTTCTTCCCCTCTGTATCTTTGTTAAAATTAACAAATTAACTCTCATTCTATCTATTGTTGAACGAATTAATACATGAATGAATGAGTTTAATAATCAGTCTGTCAATCAATGAAAACTGCCGAATAGATTCTTCTTCATCGAACGGTCAGACACCAACTATCGTTGCTTAGCATACGAGCGAAAAACAGTTCCACTGCCGCTAAGCCCCTGACGAGTCAGGCCCAGCGCATCCGACTTTAGTATAGGAGAGAATTGTTATCTTTGTAAGTCTTTCTGAAAAATAACCAGGAGAATAAACCGAGAAGGCAGAAATTAACAAGAAGGAGGTAAAAGGAAGAAAAGGAACAAGGTGGAAACAAGAAAGGACAGAATTCTTAGCACAGAATTTCCGGGTGGGAATGTTATTTATGCTGACAGGACCCCGGCATCCCCGTGGGGGAGCCAGGTAGATGAGGAGGCAACAAGATATTTTTGCCAGTGATTCAGAAATAAACCTCAATGGTAGCTTACATGAACTGAAAGATCAACCCAGCCAAAAGTCAGCAAAACAATGTAGACTGAAAACTGTGAACTTTTCGTCCTTTTTCCTATTTCCAGTGTGGGAGACAGGGATCCTGATTCACTCTATTGACTCGTGGCGCCACTGCCTGGTTCTGCTTTGTCCTTTTGCACTCTTTTTAGTCAATCTACTCGTCTGATCTGTGCCCATATCTTGTCAGTCTACCTATCGATGTTATGAATGAAGGAATGTATGAATGAACGAACGAAAGATATACCAAATGAGCAAACACACGAATGAATAGTCAACCAAAAGGGAATGGATGGATAGATGGATGAATGAATGAATAAATAAATGAATGAATGAATGGAAAACGAACAAACAACCAAATAAAGTAACACAAAAATGAACAAAGGATGAAAACATTTACAAAACAGCATACACACTTGGACTGTATAATAATAAAAAAGCACGGGAGTGCTAATTCCATTATCTGCAAAATAGAAGAATAAAATTTTAAAAAACGAAAACAGAACAAAAGAATGAATAAATGGATGGATGGATGGTTGATGGCTGAAAGAATGAATGAATGTGAAGATGTGTACAAAACTATAAAGGTACAGGTAAAGGTGTCCCATAGCCTATGTAGTCGTAGGGGAGCAAGGCACCAGATACTTCAGCTTCTCTAGGAGCCAGCATGTTGAGGGCGCCTCCCATCTCCTCTCCCTCGCTGTTTTACCTTCCTTGTCCATAAAGAGGCAGGTACCCATAGACAGCTGGGTGAACTAGGGAACTGTGCTGAAGGAAAAGCGCGCAAACGGTTACCCATCTTTTTGGTAGTCACGCTCGAAACTGCTTAAAACTGGCTGGGGGAAAGCGAGTGCTCTGATCACTGAGCTATCCCGTCACCGTCCTGTATACAAAACGTATACTTGAAAGAAATCGATACCAAGAACCCTGTGAAATTGTTTTCACCTATTCAAGCTCTTAGCATAACACCCACACTCTCCTTTGAAAGGAGTGCTGAAGTCAGAGTATGCTGCCTTACACGCCAGCAATCATTAGAGAACAGGATTCAATGATATGAGACAAAGGTACGATAGGTGACCTCTTGGGTGCATTGGGAGACGGGACAGCCTGGTGCTCAGAGTGATGTACTCGTGATCTGCTGACCCGGGTTCGAATCTCGTTCAAGAGGATTTTTCCTCTGGAATTAACATTAGTGCCGACTCCACTCTACACAAAAGTCCTTCGGATGAGACTATAAACCGAGGCCCCGTGTACGAACGCACGCAGAACATCTTGTGATATCTTAAAATCCGTTCCGCTTTTCGGAAGAGTAGGACATTGTGTGTCTTTGGGAATGGATGACAAAATTTACAAAACTGCTTACATACAGGGACTGGATGTAAAAAGGCACATGAGTGCTTATTTCATTATCCTCGAAATAATATTTCGATAATATTATAAGAATAATGTTTTTAATATATAACAATAAAATATAAAAATGAAATATGATTATGTCAACTTCTTTGGTAAGAAATCCTTCCATCCATCCTCCATCCATTCACTTATTTATACAACAACGGTATTTGTTTATGAATTCAAGCTTTCCATCTGTGTAAAATGTTCACAGGAATATATTTTACTGTAGGTGTTTTTTTTTTCTTTCTACTTTATTCTTTCTTGTTTTAATCTTTTGTTTGTCCTTTCATCCCTTTGATGAAATCATAACAAAATGTTAATGTAAAAAATATAAGTCCCCACATACAACGGTAAGCCATCCTCACGCACCACCACACATCACACACATACGCACGCATACACGCACACACACACGTACGCACTCACGCAGCACGCTCACGCACGCACATACACATACACACACGTCACACACCCACACCACTTCACACCACCCACTACACACAACACACACCAACACACCACACACACACACACACACACACACACACACACACACACACACACAACACACACACACACACACACACACACACACACAACACACACAACACCCAATCATTGAACAGGAACTCAGCCAAAACTAAACAGCACCAAGCCAATTCAAGCCAATTTAAACCAAAATAACCCGAACAAAACTAAACCACAAAAACAAATCGATCCCACTTTCTGTTCTGGACATCATGATAACAATCTGTCTCTCCCATTATCCTCGATATAAAAGAATGATAATTTTTTAAAAATAAATAAACACACACACACACACACACACACATACACACACACACACACACACACACACACACACACACACACACACACACACACACACACACACACACACACACGTTCTGAATATTTTATTACTAAAAAAAAGTAGTACTTTATGCTATCAAAGCCTAATATTTGAATCAATCCGAAACTTCACAAAAAATATAAAAACCAGCTGTAAGATATTTGAACCCCTTTCACTACGTTTCTGAGCAAAGCAAATGTCATTACCCTTTTACACTTTAGACCCGAGAGACAAACAGGAAAAACACAGTGCATAATGATACTACATGCAGGAGACTCAAATATTGAACTAGCGTTTCAAAATAATCCGGCTCTCTGCTGACGCTGCGTTACCAAACATCGCAAAGCTTGAAATCAGCTCTTGGAGCAGGAGGAAGGTGGTTGGGGTGGGTGTGGGGTGGGGGTTAGAGGATCCGACCTGTAACCTAATAATCCTCTGTGGGGGACATGTGCTATTTATACCACTTCATCTTTGTCCTTTTATGTCTATGATAATGGAAAATAGCACTCGTGTGCTTTTTTTACGCCCATACCCCATGTGTATGCATTAAAAAAAAAATGTCATCCATTCAAACCACCACACAAATGGCCTACTCTTCCAAAAAGGGGAACAGGTCTGACGTGTGCATGTTTGACGTGTGATCTAGATGTTCTGCGTGCGTTCGACACAGGACCTCGGTTACAGTCTCATCCGACGGACTTTTAAGGGGAGTGGAAGCGGCACTGATGTTAACCATGAGTTGTGGTTGCTGCTAGTCTTTCGATTGAGACGATCAACAAACCGCGTTCCCGTGTTACATAAAATCAGTTAGCGCACATAAAAGAACCCACGGCAACAAGAGAGTTATCCCTGGCAAAATTCAGTCGAAAAAGCCACTCTGATAGGAAAACAAGTATAGGTCCAGACAGGAAAAGAAAAAAAAATGGGTGGCGCTGCTCTTGTGGCGGTGCACTCTTCCCGGGGAGAGCAGCCCGAATTTCACGGAGACAAATCTGCCGTGACTTAAAGTGGTGTTAAGTGAAAAAAAGTAATAAAACAAAGATGGGAAGACAACATCAGAGAGTGGACTGGCCTTGAGTAGAACGACGTATTGTGAAAATCTGAACACGTTGATGAGTGGAGGAAGCTGGTTGCAAAATCTCCAGTAGTGCCCCAACGGTGTACGAGACTACAGGATGGGTGACGGTGAAGATGTGATAGGTGTGGTCGAGAATGGGTCCTCAGGTGTGTGTTTGCAGACATGGAGACATAATTAGGAGTGCATGCTACTTGCATTAACTGGCTAGCTCTTTCACGATAAGTACATGAGTTTTTAACATGTGGGCAGGATGTTGTAGGTGTGGTTATACAAAAAAGATTGGGGTTAAGTGTAATTCAAAATTACTTGCCAAAAGCTTTCGGAACCAATGATAACTCAGACAAAAAGACCCACTCAAGTAAAATTGTGAATCGCTCCGATCCCACGCTGTCTGATTATAATATCATTAGATCTGTGCGTGTGTATAAAGACCCTTGCAGGTCAGAGACATGACACAGCTTTCTCACAGAGAGAGAGAGAGAGAGAGAGAGAGAGAGAGAGAGAGAGAGAGAGAGAGAGACACTGACACTGACACTGACACTGACACTGACACATATTTATTGAATAGGCCATAGCCCCTTTCAATGGGGGAATATAACATCAAAAACTCTTCCTTGGTATTTTGTCAAAACAACCCAAAGAATCCAAATGTCTGATGTTTTTTCCCGAGCAAACTATGTTTCTATTGCTCACACATACATACACTGTATCATTTGGCAAGTATTTCTTAGTCTTCCTTCAAAGCATGAGATCGAAGTTTGAAAGCATGGAATAAAAATCTAGCACAATCAAAAATTTGTTCTTTTTGAAATTTCATGAAAAAATTAAGATTTCCAAAGTTCACAGCATTTTTTAAATATTTTACCCTTACATCTTTGTACTTTGGACATTCAAAAATAAAGTGACTTTCTGTTTCCAGAGTCTTGATGCAGAATGGACATTCCAACTGTTCTTCATTTTTAGAGTAACGATATTTATGTACATTAATCTGTGACACTCCCATCCGAAACTGAGCAACTGCATTCCGATACATGTTCATCCACAAATTGTCTATGTACTTTTCTTTCCCAAAATATGTCTTGTGCAGTCTATATACTGAAAACCTACTGCTGTTTTCTATATGGTCAAGCCACCTAAAACAGAATGAACTCTGCAGTCTTTCTCTAAGTTCTCTGAAAAATACTCGTTCTTCACCACATCCAAACAGCCACTCTTGCTCAAACCCATTCTCACATAAGAAAGTGTGAATCCTGGTTACCCAAGTAACAGTTCCACGTTCATGAAGTTTTAACAACATTGTGTACGCTTTCTTTGAAAAGAAGTGTTCAGGTTGTTTCAAAAGTCTAAACCAGTATCTAACACATTTTACAACAGAATTAATCCACAAAGGGTATCTACCTAGCTCACCATATATCATATCGTTAGGCGCTTTATCAATTACATGCAGCAAACGTTTGCAAGCATAAAGATGGACTCGTTCTACTTGCTCAAACTTCTGAAACCCCCATATTTCTGCCCCATATAATAGTGCTGGAACTACCTGTGTGTCGAACAGTTTGAAGAATATTTCAGCTGAATTACAGTCAATTCTAGTTAAGGTTTTTAGAATTTCTATTGTACTTTTCTTCGCTCTTACTGTGATGTCTTCCATTGCTGAAGTTAAACTATGTCTGGTGGAGAAATTCAGTCCCAAATATTTATATGAATTGACAACTTCCAATCGTGTTTCATTCAGTTCCCATCTTTCCCTAGGACCCAGAAACCCACCCTTCCTAAACACTACCACTTTAGATTCTTCCATGTTGACTGTTAAACCTAGCTTATGTGCTGATTCATGAAGAATATTTAGTTGATTCTGTAATCCAATCACTGTTGTTGACAAAAGAGTTAAATCATCACCAAACAGTAACAGAAATATATCAGTATCTGAGGAGCCAAAAGACACACCATGCCTCCCCTTAACAGTTATATCATTTGCTAGTTCGTTTATCAAAAGAGAAAAAAGGGTAGGGCTCATAATGCATCCTTGCTTTAAGCCTTGTATACAATTGAAGTATTCAGACAGTCCATTTTTACTCATTACACAAGACTGAACTGTTTTACATGGCCTGAATCATTTTTAGCATTCTTCCACTGATTCCTGATTTCATAAGTACTGCTAATAGAGTCTGCCTATTTACTGTATCATACGCTTTTCTAAAATCAATAAAGGCAACATATAATTTTGAGTTTCTAGAAAAGTGTTTTTCAATGCTAGCATGCAGGGTAAAAATGTGGTCAATTGTTGATCGGCCTTTTCGAAAGCCCGCCTGTGCATCATTTAACAGAAAATTCTCCTCAGCCCAGATATACAACTATTATTTATGACCTTCGTGAATACTTTACTTAAAACACTCAATAACGAAATGCCCCTGTAATTGTCTGGGTTGCTTTTATCTCCCTTCTTGTGCAATGGCACAATAATTGATCTAGTCCATTCCTTAGGAAAAACACCACCAGCAAATAGCTTATTGAAAAAGTGTTTTAGATATTTAATTATTACCGGTTCTGATACTTTAAGCATTTCACCCAAGATACAGTCAGGCCCGGCTGCTTTGCTATTCTTTAGTTGCTTGATAGCTTTTCTTATCTCAGATTCATTTATTTCTGAGTTCATATTATTGTCAATGTCAATAGCTTCATGATCAATATTAACATTTTCATTTAACACCGTGTTAAAGTGAGCAACCCATTCATTTTCACTTATGTTACTGAGAGTTGTTCTATTTCTTTTGTGTTTCTTGATTTCTTTCCAGAATTCTTTGGAATCATTAACAGACTGCAGCAGTGCTGTCACTGACGTTTTTCTATATTCTCTTTTCTTGCTTTCTATCATAGTCTTGTACTCTTTCCTAAGCAATGAATATGTATTGAAGTCTTCTTTCTTTTTGGTCCTATTGAATCGTCTTAAGTACTTTCTCACGTCTTTTTTCTTCAGATAGCATTCTTTATCAAACCAAAATGACTTTCGACTGCATGATGTTGCATCAATCACAAAGGATTTTTTCATACAGTCAGCAGCCTCAAGGAGTGCAGTATTAAATACTTTAAGTGAAACATCTATATCTATGTCTACAAGATTGCTTGCATGCGAAATTTTATCTTGAAATGCCTGTGACAAAATCCTATTTCTAAAAATGTTTTCTTTGCTTGTCTGCCATACAAATTTTTCAAGTGTTTGTTTGCATGGATTTGTATCTACCTCATTATATATCTGACACTTACAAAACATCTCCACTGGCATATGATCAGATTCTATCCTATCCCTCACAATCACACTGTCAATCAACACAGCAAAATCAACATCGATCAAATAATAATCCACAACACTATATCCATGATCTGACAGATATGTAAACTGCCCCTCCTTGTCACCTGCAACAAAACCATTCATCTTTACAAGCTCATGGCAAATGCACAGCTCCAACAGTTTCCAACCAAAATTATTAATTTCTTTGTCGTGCGACTTTCTGCTTAGATCCCACAAGGGAACACTGTGGAAATGATCTGTTTCACCATCATCACTGGACAAAGGAAAGTCCATGTTGACTTGGTAATTAGCAGTCTGTGCATTAAAGTCACCACTGCATATGACATGTACATCACGGTATCTGTCCATCAAGTCATACAGACATCTGTCCACCTCTTCAATATGACAACTGCTCTGGGTCTCGTTATAGAATGGACTACCAGGTGGAGGTACATAAGTAGATAGATAGAGAACATCTTTACCATAGCCAAACAGATTTCTAGATAGTTTTAATACAAGAACATTTTTGCAGTCAATTTTTAGTTCATGCACAAATTTTTCTAAGGACTTTCTAACCATGACCAGAATTCCACCTGATCGTCTACCCTGCTGTGATAACTTTACTGCTGGACATACAAACTTTATGAATTCAGTAAATACATTAGACAAATCAAAGTTTTCATCAATAACAGTTTCTGTTAATAAAACAACATCAAATTTACAAATATATTTAACCCAGTCACTTTCACTCAGTTTACTTATCAAACCAGCTACATTATACACCAAAAAGGATACATGTGGAGCTGCCTGGGGCCGGCCAGTCTCCTAGCTGATAGCTTCATTGAACACCTCGTCATCATCTGAAGCTGAGAGACAGGCATCATCTGCCTGACCTGTCACCTCTGGATGGTGATCGGCATCTGTCACTGAGGCAGGGGCAGGCTGAGGAGGACGGAACATTGCGTCGATTCGGGTCTGGGCTGGGGGTGTCCTGCCTCGTCCTCGTCCAAGGGCACGGGGAGTACTGGAGCTGGAAAGGGAAGGGGCGTTCTTCTTCTGCAACTGCTTGGAGGCGTCTGCCTCTGCCTTGGTGTCGTCCTTCCTGGCTGCTTCCCCGTCCTCTGCCAGCCCTCGTGTGCGCAGGTTGTACTTGCGGTGTGGCCGGCTGGCCCTGTTGCTGTAGCCAGTGCCAGTGCCTCCCTGAGCAGGTGGCACGTTGGCAGACCCTGGCTGTTGCTGCCCGCAGTCACTGGTCCCGCCTCCTCTGTCCCGTCTCTGGGTCCGCCGGTCCCTACCAGTTTGATGTTGCGTTCTGGCAGTGTTGAGTGGCTTGTCTCTTGCTGAAGCCAGAAGAGGGAAGTCTTCCACAGGAAGCAGGAACTCTGCTGGTCTGTCTCCATGCTGCTGCGGTAAGTGGCTGCGCTGTCCTGATTTGTTCTTTCCTGTTTTTTCTTTTCCACTTCTGTCTGTAGTCACCACTTGCTGGGTGCCTGTGTCAAATTCATACACTGCATCCTCTGTGACGAGTTTGTCAAAGCGCAGCCTCGCCGTTTGACCCTTTTCTTGCAGATCTCGCTGAACATTACGTAAGACCCTCTGTTTCTGTTGGACAGTTACTGATACGTCCTCCCTGATGAAAACTTTGCCATGTGCTTTGGAATTCTTCAGTTTGCGAGCCTGGGACAGGACAAGAGACCTTTGCTTAAATGACAGAAATTTTACCACAATGGCCTTCCCAGTGCTGTGTGCTCGCTCCACAAAGATTTCCTGATCAATGCCCAACCCCTCCTCTATGACATTTTTTACCATCGTTTCACACTTTTCCCATGATGTTTCATGTGGGAGACCAAAGAAGATAAGGTTGTTGCGCCGACTTTGGTTCTCTAAATAGTCACACTTATTCTGGAGGTGGTTTACTGATTCTTTCAGTTCCAGGTTTTCATTCTGTAGCTCCTGACACTGCTTTTGTATGTCGTGCACATTACCAACCAGTTGACTCTGACTCTCCTCTATCCGTTGCAGTCGGCGATCGATCTTGTTTTCAACTGTGATCAGCGTCTCCTGGATTATCTCTCCTTGGCATTGGTTCACGTTTCCCATTCTGATCACAGCCTCGTTCACACCAGCTATCTCCTCGTGAAGGAGGGACATAGGGGAATCACAGTCCTAATTTGTTCTTCCATTACTTGAGCTGGTGGGAGAGTCTCCTGCTTCTGACTGTCTTCCTGTTACTGGCCCTGGGTTTGGCTCTACATCTCCACATTGGAGCAAGAAGCTTGTGATGAACACAGCCGTGATAACACCAAATACGACGATACGCAGCCCTCCACTCAGGTAAAGTCTAAGTCTGTATCCACATTGTTGTGACTGAGATGTTTGTTTCCTTCTTACGAACATGTTGGCACAGGCAAGCATCAGAAACAATCGCCCTACCTGTTCCATGGAGTCACAGACAGCACCGCAACAGTCAGCAGGAGAGTTTGATTGACAGGAGGCAGTGACTGTCCCATCCTTGACAGATGTGAAACACAGAGTGACAAACAGCCAGCCTGTCAACATTGTACATGCGAAACTCAGTGACCAGCGAAGCGAAACGGTAAACATTCGTGCTTGCATTGCCTCCAAAGTTCGTTTCCACATGAAACTTTGAAAACAAAAATAAAACTTCCCACAAGAACATCTTGCCTGTAAATTTGATATGGGCATGATCAGTGCATTATACCCTACACACTGGTCACGTCATGCCTTCAACACCCTTCGCCCAATCTGGAGATCAACATCCCTCTCACTCCACAACAAGATCCGGATATTCAACACCAATGTCAAGTCGGTCCTACTGTATGGCTCAGAAACCTGGCGGGTGACAAAGACCAACACCCACAAACTCCAGACATTTACCAACAGATGTCTTAGGAACATCCTTGGTATCAGGTGGCCAGAAGTAGTCTCAAACGAAGAACTATGGGACAGGACCAGACACGCTCCAATTGACACGGAGATCAAGAAAAGGAAATGGGGATGGATTGGCCATACGCTCCGCAAGCCTGCTTCAGATGTCACCAGGCAGGCCCTTGACTGGAATCCACAAGGGAAGCGGAAAGTAGGCCGACCAAAACAGACCTGGCGCAGAAGCATTGAAGCAGAGACGAAAGCAGCCGGAATGACATGGGCCGAGCTGAAGAGGATCTCCCAGAACCGAGTCCGTTGGAGGAGTGTTGTTGTGGCCCTATGTTCCCAAGGGAATCCACAGGCATAAGTCAGTCAAGTCACTGGTCATATGTAGAAGTACTAAATCTACCAAAAACTATACTTATTTATGAAAAATAGAAAAATTTTGACAGAGCTTGTCAAAATACGTGCGATTCACTTGATGAGCGAACTCACCCCCCCAAGAAGAGAGAGAGAGAGAGAGAGAGAGAGAGAGAGAGAGAGAGAGAGAGAGAGAGAGAGAGAGAGAGAGAGAGAAGAGAGAGAGAAAAAGATTAATTGCTTTTATTAATTGATTTATTCTTTTATATCCAGGATAATGGAATAAGCACTCTTGCGCTTTTTTTCATCCAGTCCCCGTGTGTATGCAGTTTTAAATGTCATCTGTTCCCACCGGCACACGATGGCTTACTCTTACGAAAAGCGTAACAGGATTTAACGTGTGTGCAAGATGTTCTGCGTGCGTTCGCACACGGGGCCTCGGTTTAAAATCTCATCCGAAGGACTTTTGGGGAGAGTGGAGTCAGCACTGATGTTAACTCCAGGAGAAAAATCTCGACCGGACTCGAAACAGGGTTGTCAAATTGCGAGCGCAATGTTCTGACCACTAGGCTATCCGTCCCCCCCCCCCCCCCCCCCCCACACACACACGTTCTGAATATGCAGTTATGCAGAGAGAGAGAGAGAGAGAGAGAGAGAGAGAGAGAGAGAGAGAGAGAGAGAGAGGAGAGAGAGAGAGAGAGAGAGAGAGACTGAACACTGAAATGATTTAACAGAGAGAGAGAGAGAGAGAGAGAGAGAGAGAGAGAGAGAGAGAGAGGAGGAGAGAGAGAGAGAGAGAGAGAGAGAGAGAGAGAGAGAGAGAGAGAGAGAGAGAGAGAGAAAGAGAGAGAGAAAGAGAGAGAGAGAGAGAGAGAGAGAGAGAGAGAGAGAGAGAGAGAGAGAGAGAGAGAGAGAGAGAGAGAGAGAGAGAGAGAGAGAGAGAGAGAGAGAGAGAGAGAGAGAATGACAAATAGTTTAATGTGTCAAGCTTTTCGGCTCATTCACATAGGGACTTTTGGGGAGAGGAGGAAAATCGAATATAACAGCAAACAAAATGAACAATCGAAATCCACATCAAGAGTCATCGCAAACTGGAACCGATTCGCAGTAGTGATCAATGTCATAACATCAGTGAGAACAAGACAGTATGAACGACACCGTCACCATTATCAAACACATCTGTCACTAGTTATCGATGGGGTAGAGATGTCTCATGTCCTGTGGATTTACTGAAAGGCTGTTCTGTCTTTACAGTGCTGTCTTTGGGGTTGTCTTTTTCTCTCCTTTCTACTCTTTCAAGGAAACTGCCCATGTCGTTGTCTAGTTGTTGCAGTCGTTCCAGTATTATCCTGCAGTCATCAGTTGACAGACCCGTAGCCTGTGATGGTTCACGTACTGGTGCACACACTTCTTCACTTAACACACTTTCTTCTTCTGTCTTTTCTTCTCCTGTCACATCTTCTGTAGCGTCATCTGTTAGCGTCATAACTGGCGTAGCTTGTTTGTTATTGCGCACATTATCACAACTGTCTGTCATCTCCCAAACGTCACTGTGTCCGTCACAATCGTCTGTCTCTTCTTCCAATGTCAGATCAATGCACGCACCTGACCCCGAAATAACATTGGTGTCGTCATTCCGTGCAGTTGGAGACAGGTGGCCAGAGCGAGCAGCACGTGCAAACTGCCCTGCACAGCGTGCAGTGTCAGTGGGCTTGCCGAAAGTATCAACAGCAGTGGCATTTTCAGTATTGTAAAATAAACTGGGTGGCGTAGGTAGAAATAAGCCAGAAGGGGACGAAATGGAATTTACCTTCTTTTGTTTTAGAGTGGTCTTATGTGCTTCTGTCCTGTCCCTGGCCACTTGTGCCAGAGATTTTCTTTTGTACACGACAGTGTCACTGTGTGTTGTTTGATGTTGAGGAACAGAGGGCTGGTCAGAGTGTGACAAACGCAGCACTATCACTGTCTGGTCCTCTCTGCCGTCGATTTTAAATGACGTTAAACACATCTCTTGCAGAAAGGTATTCAAGACGCATTCTAGACGAGATGGCAGTCCTGTTACGGGCATATTCAAGGCCTTTCTTGCAAACAAACACACAAATTATCCAGACACTGTTCAAATTCCTTCCTGCGGGTATCCAAGCAAGGGAAGCTACCGAGAGAGAGAGAGAGAGAGAGAGAGAGAGAGAGAGAGAGAGAGAGAGAGAGAGAGAGAGAGAGAGATTGTGGTGTATGTGTGTGTGTGTGAGTCTGTGTGGAGTTTTACAAAGTTATGGTCAGAACAAATTGCAAAGAGGTAAGAAACTCTTATGTTATCGCAGTTACAAGAAAATGTTTTAAAAGGGAAAAAGTACATCAGTCAGCTGGTATGAAACAACATGAGTTTGTTTTTTTATCTAGACTCGAAATGTATTAGTCGTCTATTGCCGATTGAGAGAGAGAGTGACAGAGACAGACAGACAGACAGACAGATAGACCGAAAAAAATAACAGGAAACTGTGCGCCAAGCCACAACAAGCGTGTGTGTCAATGCTCAACCTTTTGCGCTTGCTTCCACATTTCACACAACGACAAACACCCAAAAGCAAACCACAAAACAACAACAACAACAAAACCCGAAGGTGTAAACTTTCTCTCGCAACACAACAGAACCCTGTCATGTGATTGAAAAAGTAGCAGTCTATATCTCTATCGAATCCGACGAACGAATTTGCTTAACTTTTCTTCCAAATAGAAATTGTGTGAAGCCAATCGAACTTTCCCTATTGCCCGAGCAGGCCTGACGCACAGACAGGAAAGCGAGCGAGCGATTGGCTGAAAAGCCTCCTACAGTTTTGCTCACACACACAGGCAGACGACCACCGTGGCGGGATGATGTGAAAACTGGAAGAAACAACTTGGTGTTGACATTGATGTAAGAAAGACCCTTGTTCTTTTTGGACCTTGTGGATGGACAACTTTGTGATGGTAGTTCCCTAGACATTATTTTGCTACAATTTCGATCAAACTGTTTCAGATCTATTAATTGCTTTCTGTGTTTATTTTTGCAGTGTTAGACAAAATAAAACAAAATCAACAAACTACCAAAACCTTGTTTTGAATCTCAGACAAATGTCTTAAAATTTTCAAAAACACGAAAACCCGACAAGTTTCTACTTCAGATTGTTTATTATCTAGGAAGCGAGGATACTATTCCACATCGTGTTGTGCGAGTTTTGGGAAGGAAGGAACTGGTAGAAAAATATTGATTTTAAAAATCGTGGTTTGACAGAACGTCGAGTAGCTGCAGTTGCCTCAGTTTCGTGTGTGCTGCGGAGCAGTGGAGGAGTCCTGGGAGTGTGATCGTCGAGGAGTCATGATGTTTGCTTACCTGCTCGCTGCCCTGCTTGGCTCAGCATGTAAGTTCGCTTACACCCACCTTCCCCCTTTTCTCTCCTCAACTCCGTTTGTATGCGTCTTGTTTGTATCTTCTTGTCCTCTCCGTTCTTTTGTACGCTATCTCTACACATCACCAGATAGCCATGCTTTTTTACATTCACAAACAGGCAAACAGCCAGAAAATCGAGAAAAAAAATAAGCAGAAGACAAGCAGAAATAAAACCACCAAACACGAAACACAACAAAACAAAAGGAGACAGCAATAAACTTGAGCATGCTACACCGTGCAAAACACGCCACTGTTTTTCTCTTTTAGTTTCAGCGTTAATATACATTTTGTCCGTCAGTCCGCCTCTCAGTTTGTGTGTGTGTGTGTGTGTGTGTTGTGTGTGTGTGTTGTGTGTGTGTGTGTGTGTGTGTGTGTGTGTGTGTGTGTGTGTGTGTGTATGTGTGTGTTTCTGTCGATCTCAGTCTTTTGTATCACTGCCTCTTGTCTGCATGTGTAACTTTTATCCATACAATAACACAAACATAGATACACATGATAGCACACAAACATGCATGTGTTCGGAAACAACCACGTAGTTAAACTCATACACTCCTTCCCTTTTCACACGTACATACACATATGCACACACGCAAATTTAACAGATCTTTCTTTTTCTTTTTATTACCCCTCAATCTATCTGCCAAGCAACCTATCTATTTCTAAATCAATCAAAAATCTATCTATCTATCTATCTATCTATCTATCTATCTATCTATCTATCTATCTATCTATCTATCTATCTATCTATCTATCTATCTATTTATCTATCTGTTTATCTATCTGTCTGTCTGTCTGTCTGTCTGTCTGTCTGTCTATTTGTTTTTATACATTTATGCATCTTACGTTGTTTGTTTGTTAGCATCTCAGTCAAATGTTCTGTCTTTGTGACACATTGACTTTCCATTTATGTCTGTCTCCTGCTTTCTGTCTGTCTGTCTGTCTGTCTGTCTGTCTGTGTCTGACTGTCTTTGTCTGTCTGTCTGTCCGTCTCTCTCTCTCTGTCTCTGTCTCTCGCTGTCTGTATGTCTGTCTGCTCTGTCTGTCTGTCTGTCTGTCTGTCTGTCTGTCTGTCTGTCTGTCTGTCTGTCTCTCTCTCTCTCTCTCTCTCTCTCTCTCTTCTCTCTCTCTCTCTCTCTCTCTCTCTCTCCTCTCTCTCTCTCTCTTCTTTCTCTCTCTGACTTGCTCGTTCGTTTACTCTTTGTGTCATTTTTTCGCTCTACAGTTGCTGAAATTAGATTCATAAATCAAAGCACCATTTCTTTTTCACCCAAATTTCATCTTCTTTTCACCATGTTTTGGTGCTTTGTTTGAAATTAAAACGTTAACGACTTGCAACCCCCCCTCCCCCCCCCCCCCCCTCTCTCTCTCTCTCTCTCTCTCTCTGACTCTCTCTCCGTCTCTGTCTCTGTCTCTCTCTCTCAAATATTTTAACGGTTACAGCAAATATATAGACAAAATATCATATTATGTCGTAGGATCGTTTCATTTTCGTTCTTTCGGCTTATGTTCTCTGCACTATATTCCTTCATTACTTATGCTCTTTTTGGTTTGCATGTGTGTTACTTTGTAAACAAGTCGTTGGCCTTACATTAAACTTCGCTGAGTCGTTGTCTCTTTTTTTCCCTTCTTTCTTTCTGTCTCTGTCTGTTTGTCTGTGTGTGTGTGTGTGTGTGTGTGTGTGTGTGGTGTGTGTGTGTGTGTGTGTGTGTGTGTGTGTGTGTGTGTGTGTACGTGCGTGTGTGTGTGTACGTGCGTGTGTGTACGTGTTCGTGCGTGCGTGTGTGTATGTGTGTGTGCGCGCGCTTGCGTGCGCGCGCACGTGGCGCTTGCGTGTAAATAACTCCAAGGTACTCTAGATTCTTTGAAAGCTAATACTTTTATATGAAAACGGAACCGTGCTTCTGAACAAGAAAAGTGTTTTTAAGACATGAAATATTTACAATATGGTAGATAGTCTTGCTATATTCTCACGATTAAGCGCTATTGGTCGGTGTAACAGAAGACATCACTCGAAGATGTATTGTAGACTGAATTTGCTTATCCCCCGACCTCTACCACCCCGGAAAAAAAGTGGAATGCTGGAAAAGAAATCGCTGCAGTAAAAACCGTTGAGGAAAGCTACATTCTTTAAATGGTCTGTTATACATACAGTGAAACTATTACTGTTGCTCGTTTACAACCCAACAGATCCCTTGCCACAGCGAAACTACACTTCAATACATAATTGAGATGCTTTTAAAAGTTCTGAATTTGATGAAAGTGAAAAAAAATATACAGTGTGTGGTTAGCTAGTAATACCAGTATTCTTTTCAAAAACATGTTCTCAGACCTTGTATGATTTTTTTTTATATAAAATCTACGTTTTTGCCGTACGCATGCACACACACGTACACGCACAAACCAGCCATGTTGTTTATAGCCCAGCTGACCACACAGACCATATCGGGGCTGTCACCTAGTAAATTTTTCAATCTCAGAATAAAACTGTGCAACGATATATAGATTAAAACAGGATTTAAAACCAACTCTACTGTCATTCGCTTTGTATCAGTGCTATGGTTAACCCTAAGGTTCAACCCAGGTTGGGAACCGCGTTAAGGGAAAAGCCACATCAATCACATATAAAGTGAGATAAAACTGAAACCAGATTTCTTAAAATGCTCTTGTTCTTAAACACCGACAATACCGCTTTCACTCATATTAGACGGAAAAATCAAGATTCTCCCATGAAGTTAAAAATAGTGTCTGGTGGAATATCACGGAAAAGGATCCTTAGGTAGTCTGGAAAACAGATGAATCACTTAGTGTCAAGAACGAACCTGTTGTGATTATTGCAGTCTTTCTATTGATGGTCATAACGGGGAAAAACCCCTTTTTTAGGTGTTTTTTTTAAATAATTTCAGCTGCTACAATCATCAACAAGCGTTCTTTACATTATTTCTGCTTCCAATGACTACAATTACTTTATACTGCTTCTGCTGTCGCTGCTGGTAGTGTCACTGTTGCTGCCAGGCCTACTGCTGTTGATGAGGCTGCCACCACCATTAGTGTTGCTGCTACCTCTGTTGCTACTGTTGTTGCTGCTGCTGCTGCTGTTGCTGCTGTCATTACTACATGGATGCTTCTGATATTCATGCCTCTTCTCGTGATTATTATTACCACTGCACTGTCACACTCCGTGTCGATAACTTGTTTTTTGGTGTAATTGTTTCTCGGCATCAGCCTGTTTTTACCCGTCGTCCACTGCTCTTTGATTCTTTGTTTTTGTTTGGTCCTTTTGTTCTCTCTCTCCATTTCTCACTGCATCTCTTTGTTTTCCTATGTTTCCTCTGAATTAATTCCTGTCGCTTTCTTTGAGATATTTGATTCTGCTCTGTTCGCTTTGATTTGTGTTTTATGAAGTAGCTTGTTCATTTGTTCGCGTCCTGTGGCTGCTGTTATTAAATAAATTTATTGTCCGTGTTTGCGGATGTTAGATCGAGGAGTGATCGGCTTTTGTGTAATATCAAATCAGTCGGGGGTTGTTTGGGGGAAAACAGTGACTTGGTTTACTTTTTTTCGCTCTTGTCTCTGACCTTTTTCTGTTTTATTTCTTTAAAGCTAATTGACAATAAAAGAAGCCATGTTTCAAAGTACGAAGTAGACGTAGTAAGGAGATTGGAAGGAATACTCAGTGAAAAAGAGTTTTTTTTTTTTTTTATCAAACAATACACGAACTGACTTTTATATGAAGCAACACATACGGACGTTTGCTTGCACAAGTCATTCAACCGTTAGGAAAATGAGTCAGGTATTGATCAAACCTGATCCATTTATTTCACGCAGACTATGTTATACTAATGGGGCTGTGCTGTTTCAGCAGTTTAAGGTAGCCCATCCCGACAGAAAAGTGACCGAGTCGACAGTGAACAGGTTTTAAATGGCAGGTTGAATCAGCAAGGGTAGGCGATGAAAAGGCAGTTGTGTATGGCTTTTACGATCAATCAGTGCCTGTCTAGTTGCAAACTAGGATGAACAAAATATGTAAGATAATTTTGACCTTTTTATTTCAGATTTTGACTAGAGACTGAAAATTGATACCTTTTTGTTTTAAAGAAATAATAACGGAGACTCTTTCTTTCAAAATGTGCGACACAAAAAGGAAGCAAGCCTAAGTTGGAGAACATTGGAAAAAGAATTATGTTCCCGATTTTATCATAATGAAGAACACTAGTTTGCACTTTGCTTACTTCTTTCAAATTCTAGCTTGCATGTCAACCTTCCCTCTACCCCCTCCCACACACGTCTGCGAAAAAATTGCAAAAAGGATAACAAAAAATCACAAGTGAACTTGCATAGCTCAAAAACAGAACAGATGTTGAAAATGATAAATATTCCCTAAATTCTTTTTTTTTAATTGAAAACACATAATTTTTCAATAATGTGTAACACAACACTTGTGCCCAGTAAACAGAAGTGTGGAGAATACGTGAAACACTTCGGAGAGATGTCCTCACTGTTAGGGATAACTATAACATACATCATCAAAAACCAAAGTAGGGTATCAAAGACAAATGAGTAATAATACTCAGTGTAACTGATACCCTGAACATTGAACAAAAAAAAAAAACGCTAATCCAACAAACATAACATTGGTCCATGTGCAGATCTGCTGATTTTTTTTCGTTCCTCGGTCAGAGCTATGAGGTCTATAACTGTTGAGATTTATGCATGAAAGTTTTGCCCATCATTAAGGTAGCCACATGCCGCATTCCGCGATGATACCTAAACACGACACCAGTGTGCATACATATGTCCAAATTTTAACAATCATTCTTACCGGCACACAATGGCTTACCCTTCTGATCGTGTGCGCAAGCTGCTCTGTGTGCGTTCGCACACATAGCCTCAGTTTGAAGTCCCATCAGAAAGATTTCTGGGGAGTGGATAGGAGTCAGTACCCATGCTAACCAGGAGGTGAAAAACCCCATCTAACGGGCGCATCGGCTGTGGCTGGAACCCGGGCCGTCAGATCACGAGCTCAACCCTCTAACCACCAAGCTGTTCTGCTCCTGATGTGCTCAACGAGTTCAGAGAAGAGTGTACCTATGACTCAACTTCTCCGAGAGATTGCAAGAAAATAAAATAAATAATAAGATGCTTTAAAGAAAGACAGGAAAATAGGAGAACACGAGGATGAAAACGAATAACAAGATGATTGGGGCAAAATTAATAAAATCATAGTGAAACAAAGTTAAATGGCTTAACTGTTGGCCCTAGGATAGAGAGCAACTGAGAGAGAGGAAAATAGGAAAAAACGAGAGAAAGACGATACAAAGCTTCTCATTTCACATTTAATGCATTTCAAATGGTACCGACAAACACTTGACCTTAGAATAAACTTAATCTGTGAAACATTCAGCTTCGTTTATATGTCGAAGACAGACAAGATGAATTGCTCTCATTCTTTACGCAGTGTGTGCGATATATTATTGTGCATTATTGAGAAAGCTGCTGTGCATATTACAATACCACCTTTATGAAATTGACTAATCGACGATTTGATGAAACTATAACAACTTGGAAAACAAATCTTTAAATGAGAAAACATTAGGTTATGAACCCTGCCTCTCAGCCTGACATGACTCGAGCTTCGCTTTTTGCATACGTTGTCACCAGAGGTCCTCACGTTCGTCCATGTTTTAATCTTACATTCAGACATTTTTCATAATTTAGAAGTATCAATCACAAAAATATTTAATATTCCTCTGGCCTATTCAAGCTATCACCGGAAGATAGTGATAAAAAGAGAGATAGAAAAGATGCCTGATATAGCATGTTGCACACAAAATAAAAAAGAAGAAAATCAATAGCTAGTGAAAGTTAGTAGTCTATGTTTGAGAATCCTACTGAAAGGATGCAATGGTCATACGATTTGAATTCAGCAAGCACAGGCAAGAGAGTTTGAATATATTCATGCATATATGCATACATATTTGTATATATATATCCAAATATAAATTATATATTATATGTATATGTATAATTACACACACACACACACAAACACACACGCACACACACACACACAACATATTTATATCTTCTCTCTCTCTCTCTCTCTCTCTCTCTCTCTCTCTCTCTCTCTCTCTCTCTCTCTCTCTCTCTCTCTCTCTCTGTGTGTGTGTGTGTGTGTGTGTGTGTGTGTGTGTGTGTGTGTGTGTGTGTGTGTGTGTGTGTGTGTGTGTCTTCAATTAAACGTCTATCCACTAAAAAGTGATTTTAGACAAGTGATTGGGAAGGAAAAGAGATTAAAAAAAAAGAAGAAAGTCGGTGTGTTTGTGTGGACAGGTGAATGGAGGATAATAGAAAAAAAACAACAACAACAACAAAACAGGTCTAACCATCACAAACTGCTTGAACTATGCATACAAAAAGATAACAAATAGAAGCAAGTGAACTTGAGTAAGATAAATGCTACAATAATGTGTGTGTGTGTGTGACTGTGTGTGTGTGTGACTGTGTGTGTGTGATTCTCTGTGTGTGGTGCGTGTGTGTGTGTGTGTGTGTGTGTGTGTTGTGTGTGTGTGTGTGTGTGTACGTGTGCGTGTGCGTGTGTGTGTGTGTGTAAGTGTGTGTGTGGGCCCACGTTTTCAAAATCAATACTATCGTTAACATAACGCAGTATATAACACATTTCTTACAGGATACTTTTCGCCAGTATACTTACACTCTCTCCCCTGCAATATTTAAGGCCAAAATCTCAAACAGCACATTTCAAACTAAACCAATTTCCTCTCTATGCATAGAAGAGAACTTCACAGTTTGTTTGAGAGGTAAGTGATTGTGCATTCGTCAGAACTCCAAGAACTCCTTCAGCTGTGCTTTTTACCCTCATGCTTTCCCCCTTTCTTTTCTTTTCTATTCTTTTTTTTAAAGATAATATTGGAAAAGGTGAATGCGTACTTCTGGCTTTGACTCAAGTTTGCGCGGCGAACCACCAAACCAGCAAGGCGAATAATGGCTCCGCTATGCTGTCAGGGTTTGAACGATGATCATCTTTTGGAAGTATTTTTTTTGTTTGTATAAAAAACAATTCTGTGCTGTTGCTTTTTTCGGTTTTTGTTCTTGTTGCTGCTGCTGTTGATCGTTACGATGCTGATAGTGCTAATAGTGTTTTCTCTGTCTCTGTCTGTCTCTGTCTCTGTCTCTGTCTCTTCTCTGTCTCTCTCTCTCTCTCTCTCTCTCTCTCTCTCTCTCTCTCTCTCTCTCTCTCTCTCTCTCTCTCTCTCTCTCTCTCTCTCTCTCTCTCTCTCTCTCCCGTGTGTGTGTGTGTGTGTGTGTGTGTGTGTGTGTGTGTGTGTGTGTGTGTGTGTGTGTGTGTGTGTGTGTATGTGCGTGCGTGCGTGCGTGCGTGCGTGCGAGCGTGCGTGCGTGCGTGCGTGCGTGCGTGCACGCGCCGGTGGTGTGGGTGGTGTGTGTGTGTGTGTGTGTGTGTGTGTGTGTGTGTGTGTGTGTGTGTGTGTGTGTGTGTGTGTGTGTGTGTGTGTGTGTGTGTGTGTGTGTGTGTGTGAATATACCCCCTGTCTGTTCTGATTGGTGCAAGGTTAATAAGACTTTAGTCTAATACTATTACTGACAATTCTCACAAATCTTCTTCAAAATTATATTATGTATTGCATGATTTATATACAAAGAGTGTGTATTGCTCAGAATGGATTAAAAAATCATAAAACTTTAATAGAAACGGGGTTTGACTTTGTGTGTGAAACACAGACTTTTGTAAACAAAGATAGTTTATGCCGTAACGTCATTAAGGCTTTAAAAGATAATTTTGTAAAGTCATGGTCAGAAGAGCTGCAAAGAAGTAATAAATGTATATTTTATCGTAATTACAAAAACTTTTTTCAGAGGGAAAAGTACATTGGTGAGTTGCCTTATAACAATGTGATTTCATTATTTAGATTCAGGTGTATCTACCATTCTTTGCCGATTGAAACAGGACGAGTCAACGGCATTCCGCGCGAAAATCGTCTTTGTAAACAATGTAACATGAAAAGTATAGGAGATGACTTTCACTTCATAATGGAATGTCCAAAGTTTTTTGAGCTTCGGAAGAATGTCCTATCTTATGAATATTTGTATCCAAGATCCATGTTCACATTTTGTAATTTGTTCTTCTGATAAAAATCTGTTATTAAAACTTAGCAAATTCATAGTTAAGAGTAAAGTTGCATGACATTAATGAAAAGGTTGACTATATTTTTATTACTGTGAAATTATGTGTATGAACGTATTCTATTAATGCAAATTATATATGTTACAGTTGATTTTGTCTTCTGAAATCCTCCATGCCCCAAGAGGGGTCAAAGGCGAATTAAATCTTGAATCTTGTGTGTGTGTGTGTGTGTGTGTGTGTGTGTGTGTGTGTGTGTGTGTGTGTGTGTGTGTGTGTTTGCATTAGTATTGATGAATTCATACTATATTTCTCTTCATGTTTCTTTTGCTTCTTCTTTTCTCATATCAAGATTAGCATGCTTTTATTGAAGACTCCCGAAAGTATTCTATACAATGCTTGGTATTTGCAATTTTAAAAAATCGAAAAAAACTTATTACAATACTTTGTCCAGAAACATTTCAGTCCCACAAATAATATTAAACAAGTGAATTCATCCAGAGCGAGAGAGAGAGAGAGAGAGAGAGAGAGAGAGAGGAGAGAGAGAGAGGGAGAGAGAGGAGAGAGAGAGAGAGAGAGAGAGAGAAGAGAGAGAGAGAGAGAGAGGAGAGAAGACAGACAGACAGACAGACAGACAGACAGACAGACAGAGAAAGAGATTGGTGTGTGTGTGTGTGTGTGTGTGTGTGTGTGTGTGTTGTGTGTGTGTGTGTGTGTGTGTGTGTGTGTGTGTGTGTGTGTGTGTGTGTGTGTGTATGTGTGTGTGAGAGAGAGAGTAACCTTTATGTGCTTTCTATGTGAATACAAACTGGCATTTTGATGGCTTACTATTATTCTTGAAACTCATAGCCAGAAAATTCCTTAAAATGATGAACATACTAGGTCGATTATAATCTTATTATCATGATATTATTATATTATTACAGAAGCTTTGACTTTGGGAATTTGGATATTGCAAGAGACGGAATGTCTATTGTCACTGTAAATGGTATGGTTTCGTTTAACTGTAGCTTTATATGACCAACAACAGATTGTGTCTAGACGTCAAAATAATCGATACATCTTGTGTGTGTGTGTGTGTGTGTGTGTGTGTGTGTGTGTGTGTGTGTGTGTGTGCGTGCGTGCGTGCGTGCGTGCGTGCGTGCGTGCGTGCGTGCGTGCGTGTGTAATTCGATTAAATGCGACTACTCTGTTACTGTTTTGTAGAAAACGAAATCATTGACTTGATAACAATGATAATGCTTGTCTCTCTGTCTCTGTCTCTGTCTCTCTCTGTGTCTGTCTCTCTCATTGCAGTCATTATTTACTACCATTAAATTTTCTTTGAAAGATACATCGTTTTGTATTTGAGATAATGTTACTTTAATAAGTCTCCTTGCAACATTGCATGATTATTTCAATTGTAGGACGGAAGACAACTGCTTAATGTATTGTGAAAATAAAACAGGTCTACTGCAATATCACTGTATAATTGCAACATGACCATCAGTTGATAGATGCACGCTAGAAACAGTGCACAATTAGACATAGAAAAGCATATGACATAAAACTGAACAAATTGATATGAAATGTTTATTTTTTCTTCATAAAAGAACAAAATACAGAATGGAAAATTAGAAAGGAAAATCTAGTGACAAAAAGACAAAAAGGAAAAGGAGGAACAGTAGTTAGAGTAAACCTAGCAAATGAAAGAGAGAGAGAGAGAGAGAGAGAGAGAGAGAGAGAGAGAGAGAGAGAGAGAGAGAGAGAGAGAGGGGAGAGAGAGAGAGAGAGAGAGAGATGAAACGAAAGAAAGAAGAAATGAATGGAAGACAAAGGAAAACACATAACAAAAACAACCCCGCGTTAAGACACCTGAAGTTGTGGTTGCAAATGTGTCTTCGACCTCATTGCACCATATTTTGGGAAAAGTTTGTGCTCATTATTATTTTTTTTATTATCATGCTTTGATCATTTCCGTGGAGTTGATAGTGCTTACAATCCCATTCACCATAGTCATTTGTGCCAGACTATAAACCAACGTCCCGTGAGCCAACGTGTGCAAGCCATGTATAGTATATACGTTAAAATCTCATGTGTTTTTCACAGAAGAGCAGACCCTTTAGGGCCAGTGGTATGGATGCAGTGAACAGACCCATCATACAGCCTAGAGAGGGATGGCCTTGGCCTGGTTCATCGTGCCCAAGACGCTTTGCCTGAAAAATTCAGGACTGTGTCCTAAGGATTCCTGAAAAGCTTAAGGAACACAAGTTTTCTACCTCCCTCCCTCCTCTCTCTCTCTCTCTCCTCTCTCTCTCTCTCTCTCTCTCTCTCTCTCTCTCTCTCTCTCTCTCTCTCTCTCTCTCTCTCTCTCTCTCTCTCTCTCTCTCTCTCTCTCTCTCTCTCTCTCTCTCTCTCTCTATGTGTCTCTGTCTGTGTGTGTTGTGTCTGTCTGTCTCTGTCTTTTTCTCTATCTGCCCTCCTCTCTCTCTATGTATGTCTGTCTCTGTCTCTGTGAATATCTTTCTTTCTCTGGATATATGTTTTTATTATACATCATATATGATACATAATATATATATATATATATATATAGAGAGAGAGAGAGAGAGAGAGAGAGAGGAGAGAGAGAGGAGAGAGAGAGAGAGAGAGAGAGAGAGAGAGAGAAGAGAACACTGAACACTGAACACTGAACACTGAAATGATTTAATGTACATTGGCCATGGACCACAATACATTTCATGGGCTTGGGGTTCATTCATATAACTGGCAAACCAAATGCACAAAAGGTTTGATTATAACTGATCAAAGAAGCAAAACACACGTTATTCTAATCACAAAAATATGATGTCTAGGGAAAATTGTGGAAATCATGCACATCAATTACGTGTCGAATCATAACAGTTTTTCAATATACATCTTGAATAAGCATTGTCTTCCTTTTATTAATAGAATGAAAAAATATATCTTGACAAATTGTGCCTGTACTCATCATTTGTTGCTAGAGAGAGAGAGAGAGAGAGAGAGAGAGAGAGAGAGAGAGAGAGAGAGAGAGAGAGAGGAGGGAGAGAGAGAGAGGAGAGAGAGAGAGAGAGATGGGGATGGCTAGTGTATAATTATAGTATTAAGCTCGTGTTCTGACAGCTCATGTTCAAGCTATCACCGAGCACTTGTTTGAGTATCTCCTCCTCCTCTCCCTCCCCCCTCCCCCGTCGGAGTTAGTATCCACTCCCCTGAATTTCTTTCTGATGAAAACGATAAATTAAAACCCGGTGTGCAAACCCGCGCAGGACATCTTGCCCATACGTTAAAACCTGTCCACCTTTTGGAAGAGTAGGCTGTTGCATCCCGGAACAGATGATCAAACTTCAAATCGCACACATGTTGGTGTCGTGTTTATACATCATCCCCGAAGTGGGAATGCGGCTACATTAACCTTGGGCAAAAAACAGTCGCAAACGCAAAATCTCACTCATTGTGAAACTTTTAAATCTAGCCCTAGAAAAAAGAATATAGATACGAACTTTTATATGCTCATACGGTTTTACTTGTCTAAATCAATTCTATGTAAGTTTCATTATAATCCCTTATGACTTCTGAACGAATTATGGGACCAGTTGAATTTTTCTTTGATCCATATTTTTTTATATTATGGCAAACTATAACGCATTTCTGTAAAGAAAAGAAAATGAATACCAATCACAGATACAGTGTCTCGCTGTTAAATCTTAACTTTGAGATTGTGTTTAATGTGCTACTTGTAAATGCAACACATTTTTGTAACACTCGGGAATCAGAGCATAGCCTACTTTTCATAGGAATATAAAGCAAACTATGTAGCCAGAGTACAATTATTAAATCCTCGTCTTTTCGGTGCTATTAGCGGGATTTTTTTTTAATGTACCATTGTGAAGGGTGAAGAGATGGATTTGCAATAGACGATGCTGCAGAAAAGAAAACTTTACGAAAGAAACAATCCTTTTTTCAGAGAAGTGTGGGTTTAAAATGCATCTGTGAAAAGGTCAGAAGTGCAGAGAAATGGTAACAACTATTGCGTGAAAAGTCACATCAGTGACTCCCAGCTAGGGAGGAAAGGACAGAATTGAGTGTTGGTGTGCTGTGTTTGTGGGATGGTGTCGATTGATGCTGTGTTGTTGAGTTCAGTAGAGTGTAGTTGCAAAAGAGGGATCTGTTTAAGGGACTATAGCTTTTTGTACGTCTGTATGATTTGACTGCTGAATTATCCACCCATCTGTGCCTCTTAAAACTTTTCTGCGTTTCAAACATTTCTTTATGACTATTGGGGAATCTCTATCGCTTATCAATGCACCTTTTTAATGGTTGTAGGCCGTGTTGCATTTAAAGGTTTCTTAGGGATTTATGTGGGTTTTTCATATCTTGTATTTACTTCATTCCTCAGCCAGAGCTATGAATTCACCAATGGCTAGATTTTGAATGTGCAACGTTGTACACAGTACGTTTAGGCTACACTAGGCTACAGTTTAGGCTACACTAGGCTACAGTTTAGGCTACACTAAGCTACAGTTTAGGCTACACTAGGCTACACTAAGGTAGCCCATTCCGACTTTGGGAATAGTGTCTAGACACGACACAAGCGTGCACGCGCTTTTAAACTTTTGTTATCTGTTCCTACCAGCACGAAAAAATAAATGGCCTACCTTTCCGAAAGGAGGATTAAGTATTTCACTTGCGTGCTACATGTTGCACATGTGTTCGGACACGGGACTTCAGTTTATAGTTTAATCCGAAGGATTTTTGGAAGGAGTGGAGTCGGCGCTGACATCAACTCCAAGGAGAGAAAAACACACCTTAAACGGGCGTCTCAGAGATGGCTCGAACCCAGGCCGCCAGATCACCTGCTAAACATTCTAACCACTTTGCTATCCCACCCCCTGTGCCGTCAACAACGAGAACAAGACCAGCAAACATTTCAGCTGCCTCAACATGAATGTCGTCGTCATTTTCTTTGTTGTTGTCCATTGATTGAACGTTCTCGGCTCTTAATTTTAATGGACGAAGCTATTTTGTTTAATGATTTTTTTCCCAGTAATTCACCTGTTAATGAATCTCATTTGTAATGGGAAATAAAGTAATTGATAACGGATCATTCCATTTGCAGTTGGGGACAAATCTGTGTAGGCGTTATCAGTAACAGCTCAGTGGCGGAACTTGTGTGTGGAATAAATTACCCAGCAGCAAGACCGCTGTGTTCGTTCCGAGTTTTTGGTCTGCTGTTGAGTTTTCTGATAATTGTTCTGCCAGCAGGGTCTCTGTTTCTCTCTGTTTCTCTCTGTTTCTCTCTGTTTCTCTCTCTCCTCTCTCTCTCTCTCTCTCTCTCTCTCTCTCTCTCTCTCTCTCTCTCTCTCTCTCTCTCTCTCCCTCTCCCTCTCCCTCTCCCTCTCGCTCTCTCTCTGTTTCTCTTTCTGTCTGTCTGTCTCTGTTTCTCTTTGTCTCTCTGTCTTTCTATCTCTCTCTATTTGTCTCTCTCTGTCTCACTTTCTCTTTCTTTCTCTCTTTTTTCTTTCTCTCTTTCTCTCAGTTTGTTTTTTGTCTGTCTGTCTATCAGTCTGTCTGTCTGTCTGCCTGTCTGTCTCGTTTTCCCTCTTCTTCTTCCTTTCTCTTTCTTTGTCAGTTTGCCTGTCTGCCTGCTTGATTGTCTGTCTGTCTCTCTTTCTTTCTCTCTCTCTCTTTGACTTTTTGTGGGTACTTGGCACGGGTGGGAGGGAGGAGAAAGGAGGGCACAATAAAAAGAAGCTGTTTGTGTGTATCCATTTACTACCAATGAAAGATATTCTTATTCGTCTACCCTCTTCCTCTCTGTCTCTCTTTGTCTCACTGTCTCTCTGTCTCTGTGTGTCCGTCTGTCTGTCTATCTTTGCCTCTTTCTGTATCTGTCTATCTGTCATTCTCAGACTTTTTTATACGTAGGTAGTAGAGGGTGGTGGAGGAAAGACAACACGGTAAAAGGAAGCTTTGTGTTTACCCATACTCCCAACAAAGATAATAATTATCATTCCTATTAGTTATCTCTGTTTCTGTCTCTCTTTCACTCAGACTCTATCGCTCTGCCTCTCTGTCTGTCTGTCTCTGTCTGTCTGTCTGTCTGTCTGTTCCTCTGTCTCTGTCTCTGTCTCTGTCTCCTCTTCTCTCTCTCTCTCTCTCTCTCTCTCTCTCTCTCTCCTCTCCTCTTCTCCTCTCTCTCTCTCTCTCTCTCTCTCTTCTCAATTTGACGACCCAGGTTCGATTCCGGTTGAGGAGATTTTTGTTCTGGAGTTAACAAAGTCCTAAAGTCCTTCGGATGGGACTTTAAACCGAGGCCCCGTGTGCGAACGCACGCAGAACATCTTGCGCACACGT
>CM060328.1:14110504-14123004 GCA_030674155.1 Stramonita haemastoma
ATTAACATCCAGTCCCCGTGTGTATGCAGTTTTGTAAAGTTTGTCATCTGTTCCCACTGGCACACAATTGCCTACTCTTCCAAAAAAGCGAAACAGGTTTCAATGTGGACGCAAGATATTCTTCGTATTTTCTCACACAGACCTCGGTTTATAGTCTCATCCGAAGGACTTTTGGGGGAGTGAAATCGGCACTGATGTTAACTCCAAGGGAAAATGTCTCATTGAAAGAGGGGAACATCCACGGGAAAATTTCCGCTATCTGACTGCCTGCCTATCTGCCAGAGTGTCTGTCTGCTTATCTATCTATCTAACTATCTATCTATCTATCTATCTATCTATCTATCTATCTATCTATCTATCTATCTATCTATCTATCTATCTATCTATCTATCTATCTGTCTGTCTGTCTGTCTGTCTGTCTGTCTGTCTGTCTGTCTGTCTGTCTGTCTGTCTGTCTGTCCGTCCGTCCGTCCGTCCGTCCGTCCGTCCGTCCGTCCGTCCGTCCGTCCACCGATCGATCGATCGATCGATCGATCGATCTATCTATCTATCTATCTATCTATCTATCTATCTATCTATCTATCTATCTATCTATCGATCGATCGATCGATCGATCGATCGATCGATCGATCGATCTATAGATCTATAGATCTATCTATCTCATTCTCTATCTGTTTATATATCTATCGGTCTATCGTCTAGTTGTTCGACCCTCTGCTTTTTTCTGTTCTCTCTCTCTCTCTCTCTCTCTCTCTCTCTCTCTCTCCTCTCTCTCTCTCTCTCTCTCTCTCTCTCTCTCTCTCTCTCTCTCTCTCTCTCTCTCTCTCTCTCAAAGTTTTTAAGCATGTGTATTAATGTATCATTGCCAGATCTGCTCAAAGTAGCAAATGATGAGTACATGCATGGTTTGTCTATATATATTTTTCATACTATTAACAAAAGGAAAACAATGTTGTCTCAAGGGGTTTATTGAATATCAGTTGCTATTTGATATGTACTCTATAAACATGATTTTTCGTAAATTTCATAGTCTTCTATGATTAGGTTATGGTTGATTTGAGGTTTATAATAAGAACAAAGAGTAAATGTGTGTTTTCTTCTTCAATCAGTGACAATTCATTCCTTATTTATGCATTTGCTTTACAAATAATATGGATGAACCCATTGGTACACCCCAAGCCCAACCGATGTATTGTGGTCCAAGGCCAATGTACATTAAATCATTTCAGTGTTCAGTGTTCTCCCTCTCTGTCTCTCTCTGTCTCTCTCTGGCGGGGGGTGGAGTGGCAATGGCAGAGTGCAGACGTGTTTAACAGCTCTCCAGTTTGAATGCAAAAATGTGCCTGTTCCAATGGATGCACTGTTATTATTTTTGGCAGGCATGTGTGCAGTGACTTTGTGCCTTCAAATGTGTCGATGGATAAGTCTAGAGGTTAGCAGGAAGTCTGTAGTAAGTACTTAAATTACTACATGGAGCAAAGAAGGGACCATTTTCAAGTGAAAGGTAAACAAAATTTTGTTGCCTTTCTCTCCATCAACGTTATATGGTTGCACGTGCACAAACTGTCGTGAGGAGCGTGGGGGAAACCCTGTGCTATATTTGTTGGCGAGTCGTGCCATGTGCTTTACGTGTGTGAAATACAGGTTTAGGGGTTGTCATCTGTACAATATCTAGTGCCTGTTTGATAAACACTGGGTGACAAAACATAGACACCTGAAAACTGTCACAGAACACACAAGTTGCACTTGGCGTAATTCAGGCCTACACGTTTGGATTTGTTCCTGTGTATAAATGCATCTCTGATAAACAATGAATTAACACTTGGTTGGGGGAAAAAAAAAAAAAAAAAAAAAAAAAAAAAGGTTAAAAATAGGCACATGAAAATGTCACAAAATATGATTGCTCCACCACCAAACAATATGTTTCAGTTCATAGACTGGCAGTTTGTTCAAATGCAACAAAGTTTACAGCAACATTTAAATGGAATTAAATCAGACATTGACGGAAAATTCTGCACTCTGGAGAGTAACCTCTCAAACTTTATGGTTGAAATAAGTGAACTAAAAGAAAGAGTAGTTGTCAATACAGATGACATAAAAGAACTGCAGGAAAACAACATAACCTTGACGGACAGATTAGATGTGCTAGAGAGAAAGCTGGAATCAGCAGAGCAAGAGGCAAAAGCATCCAACCTAAGATTCATGGGTATAGCTGAATGTGACAGAGAGGATGATTATCTGACAAGTCAAATTGTTATTGACATTCTGAACGATCACTCCCCAGTACCAAGCTGGCGGCAAGAAGATATCTCCAGAGCGTTCCGCATGGGGAGACCACATCCACACAATGCCCGTCCCATTCTGGTGCAGTTTTGCCGCTTTGTGGACAAACTATCAGTTCTATCTGACAAGGACTTGAGAGACAATTTGAGGGAAAGCGGCATCAGAGTGGCTGCTGACCTCACAACACGCCAAAGGAGCATGCTAGAGTTCCATCGCGGGCAAGGCAAGATTGCCTACATCTACAGTGGAAAGCTGTACGTCAAAGATAGGCAACCAAGTTTCCCCAGGAACAGCAGCAATGCAGACCATCCATATTCTTACCCCTGGCAGAGAGAGGGTGGCAGAAATGGTCAGCGCCCCAGTGGTCCCCAAGCAGGAGGGAGATCCATGTCACGCTACAGAGAGCAGCCACGAGGACATCCCTCTGCAGCCAGACAGGACAGCTTTGGAGCAGCAGACAGGCGCTACAGGAGATCAGAGCAACCTTGGCAATCCAGGTCTCCAAGATATCGTGATTCTTCTGAAGAACAGGAGATGACAAATTGCCTTACCATCAATCAAAGACAGGAGGGCAGAGACAGGATGACCCTCAGCCACCAGGACTACCTTGAAGAGGAATGTGTGCCTGTGACCCCTGGCACACGTTCCTACAGTGAAGTAACAAAATCTAGTCAAGCCAGAGGTCATAGGGCTACCAGTCACAAAAGAACTGTGATGATTAAAAACAGAGACAAAAATACAACCAGAGATTACAGTAGCTCCAATGCAGGGAGGGTTCAGGGTAAAGGATCAGGGCGACACCAGCAGATGAGCAGGCAAGCAGTGGCACCTCCTGAGGAGGAGAAAGAGTTTGACACTGCTGGCCTTAAGGAGGGAAAGCAAAATGACTCACTTAATGACATATTACAGGAAGTGATTTCAAATGATGACAACACAGCCGACAGTGACATTACTAATAAGGAAGATGACAACAGTATTGAAAATCAGGATGAAGACAAATCAGATGCAGGTGATGACTTAGCAGAATACAGTGAGAGTATGTCTCAATGTAACATGACAGATATCAATACCAAAATGTGTGATGGAATGACATGGACTGTAAAACAAAGACAAGACAATGACACAAATGAGCCACAAGGTACAAAAGAAACGGATGCAGAGGAAAACACAAGTCACTATGACCCAACAGAGGAGACTCTTCCAAAACTGTCAATGACTCAGGGAGCAAGTAGTGACAAGATGACAGACCAAGACTTGGGACATAAGATTAACAGTAGTGATGCATGCAGCAAGTATGAAAAAGAGGGGGGTCAGCCAGAAGGGTCTTCACCTTCTGCACATGCTTTACGTCCAAGGCGGACAGCATCTAGCTCACATGCTGCACATCAGAGTCAGAGAAAAGCTGCTGCTAGATCAACAAGTCAAAGCAGCATTGTTGAGTCATTTAGAAAAGCAGACTCTGCAAAGCAAGCAGGGGGTAGGCAGCGACCCCAACCTCACAAACACCAGATGAAAAAGAATGGTGCCCAACACACCAACAAATAGGGACACGGCCAGGCCACAATATTTAGTAGTCAGTCCCCTGAATCAACATCAACATCCAGGATAGTAACAAGTCCTGATGTACATAGTGTAAATATGCAATGTGTTAAATTTCTTAATTATAATGTTAATGGACTTCTACAAAAGTTAGAAAACTCTGAGTTTACTAATTTTTTGATGTCTTATGACTTCCTATGCTTAACTGAAACTTTTATTGCTTTTGATTTTGAGTCAGCTTTATTTGATGACTTTGTAATATTTACTTCTAAAGCTAAGAAGCTATCCCATCATGGAAGATACTCTGGTGGAGTAATTGTAATGATAAGAAAATCTTTTGTTGATTTTATTACACGCATCCAGGTAGAACAAGAAAATACAGTAGTTTTACAGATAGATAAACACCTCTTTTCCACAGATAAGAACATAATGATGATTTATTCATACATCCCACCTTGTGACTCTGCATTCTGGAAGTCACAACATGGCGTATATGGAATTGAATTACTTGAACAATGTTTGGCAGATATATATGAACAACATGGTGATTTTTTCATTCTGTTAAGTGGAGATTTTAATGCAAGAACTGCAACGGAAAACTATAGTTTTAATGGAGATGGTAGTGATTTTGAACAAATGTTGACTTCCTACTATAATCATTATCCAAGGAAATCTCAAGATGATACTATTAATAACTTTGGGGAACAACTAATTGAACTGTGCAACATGCATGACTGTGTAATATTAAATGGCCTTAGTGAGCCAGGCTTTGATGATAATTCTACATTTATTGGATTCTCTGGTGAAAGTGTGGTGGATTACTTTGTTGTATCTGTGGAACTTTATTCATCTGTTCATATTTCAGCCTTAGAAGTAGAGAGCATTGTAGAGTCAGACCATTTACCAGTAAGTATGAAAGTAGAATCAAGAGACATACAGGAAGGGGATTGTATTAAAGACAATCAAAATGAAAATAAAGTCTATGAAAAGTTCAGATGGAATGAAACATATAGAGATGAGTTTGTTAAATCATGGGAAAGCAAAGATATTCAAAATAGAATGATGATAGCCACAATGGATTTAGAAAGAAATGTAGATAATGCCCTTGAAATATTCGTACATTGTCTTAAAGATGCTAGTAGGTGTATGGTTAAGAAAACTGGTTTTAACAAAAAGACAAGATCAGCATGGTTTGATGATGAGTGTAAAAACATGAAAAAAGAAACTAGAAGAAAACTTAATCACTTTCGAGTTACCAGAAAGGAAGAAGAAAGAATCATATACGTTGAAGCTAGAAAAAGGTATAAACAGTTACTAAAAGTTAAGAAACTCTCATACAACAGGCAACAAACTGAAAGATTAGCAAATGAGGTTAACAGTCCTACTTTTTGGAAGGAATTACGAAGATTGGGTCTTGGAAACAAGAAAAGAATTACAAATAACATTACTACAAATGAATGGTTTAATCACTTTAAAAAAGTCTTCCAAGGCAATAATGATGAATGTTTTAATGAATGTGATATTGTAAATGATCTTTCCGAGGATACAGACCATGTGTTAAATAAAAAGATAACAGAAGTAGAAGTGACAAATGCTATTGGGAGACTGAAAAACAATAAAGCATGTGGTATCGATGAAATTTCTGCAGAAATGCTAAAAACCGGTGGTGCAAAAGTAAATGTATTTCTGCTAAAGTTGTTTAATGTAATTTTTGACCAAGGTATATACCCACAAGAATGGTCCAAAGCTATAATTGTTCCTCTATATAAAAAAGGAGATCCTGAGGATGTTGATAACTATAGAGGAGTGTCTCTTTTAAGTATAATATCTAAATGTTACACTACAATACTGAATGTTCGATTATATGATTGGTTAGAAAGCAATAACTTAATCTCAGAATGTCAGGCAGGTTTTCGACAAACGTATTCTACAATTGATCAAATTTTTACTTTATATGCCACTATTCAAAACTATTTAACTAAAAAAGGAAGAAAACTGTATGTTGCCTTCGTAGATTTCAAAAAGGCCTTTGACACAGTGGAACATGACAAGTTATTACGATACATCAAAGACCAAGGTGTAAAAGGAAAGTTTTTTGCATCACTTAGAGCTATGTACAAATCGTTATCATCATGTATACGAGCAAATTCTGAATTGACTAATATGATTCAAACCCCAATGGGAGTAAGACAGGGATGTGTTATGAGTCCCACGTTGTTCTCTATGTTTATTAATCAGTTGGCAAACATTATGAATGAAAAGGGTAAACATGGTGCTCAAATGTATCCAGATATTTTTGAGTTATTCATCTTGTTATTTGCTGATGATGTGGCATTATTGTCAACTACACCCACTGGCTTACAGAATCAATTAAAGGTCTTAGAAACTTGTTGTGTTAATATGAAATTAAGTGTAAATGTAGACAAAACGAAGATTATGGTATTTAGGAAAGGGGGTTTCTTAGCAAAGCATGAAAAATGGTTTTTTGAAAATAAAAGATTAGATGTAGTTAACAATTATTGCTATTTGGGATTTAATTTTACATCTATGATTAGCGCAAAGAGAGGTACATCACATCTGGTCACTAAAAGCAAAAAAGCAGTTATACACCTTAACAAAGTTTTTCAGAAGTGCAAGGAAATGACAATGAACACATTCTTCAAGATATTTGATACCAAAATACAACCAATACTGTTATATTCAGCTGAAATTTGGGGGTTACATAGACTAGAACATCTAGAAAAAGTACATTTGATAGCCTGTAAAAGGTTCCTAGGTGTGCCTGCCAAGACACCAAATAAAATGGTTTACGGAGATCTTGGCAGGTACCCACTGTATGTAAATACATATGTTGCATGTGTAAGATTCTGGTTTAAATTAATACACATGGATTCTGAAAGATTGCCGCATAAAGCTTATCATATGTTGTTAGAAATGGATAAAAAAGGCAAACAGTGTTGGGTCTCTAAAATCAGAGAAATACTATGTATAACTGGATACAATATTGTTTGGCTAAACCAAGGAGTAGGAGACATAAAAACGTTCTTACATGCATTTAAACAGAGACTTATAGATTGGTTTGCCCAGGAATGGACTGGTACCATTAGAGATCGTAGTAGATATGATAGTTATAGAAATTTTAAGATTGTTTTTGAAAAAGAGAAGTACATCAGTGAAATGGATACATATTGTTTTCGTGTTGCAGTTACTCAAGTACGATTTAATGCTCTACCACTGAATAATAATACATATCGTTATAATAGTTCAAACGAAGTTAAGAAATGCCCTGTTTGTAAAGACCAGATAGAAAATGAAGAACACTTTCTATTCAATTGTCCTGTCTATGAAGATTTGAGAACTAAGTTTCTGAAAAATTCCAAAAGACTTCCTATGCACGTGCTACTTAATGCTACAACACCTTCTGACAGATATAATTTATCACGATTTATTTTTCATGCTATCAAAAGAAGAAACAAGATATCTTTCTAGAAATATATCCCTATATTGATGAATACAATGTTTAAAATATTGTCGATTATGATCCAGGTGAATTGTTTTGCGATGAACACTTTGGATCTACTACATAGTTGATGTAATTTTTCGTGTTTTATTGTTGGGGATACATTATTTCATATGTATTTATTCGTTGATAGTAACAATACGTGTATAACATTTATGTCACATGCACACTCCATTTGCCCACCATTCTTTTGTATTGTGGCCCAAGGCCGATGTACAGTAAAAGTCTGAAGTCTGAAGTCTGAAGTCTGAAGTCTGTCTCTCTCTGTCTCTCTCTGTCTGTGTCTCTGTCTGGTGTCTCTGTGTCTCTGTGTCTCTGTGCTCTTCTCTTGTCCTCTCTCTGTCTCTGTCTCTGTCTCTCTCTCTGTCTCTCTCTCTCTCTCTCTCCTCTCTCTCTCTCTCTCTCTCTCTCTCTCTCTCTCTCTCAGTCTAGCTGCCAGGCTGTCTGCCCCTCCGTCTTTTGCATATTATTTGGTTCCCTTATTATTTTATTTGTTTGTTTGTGTATCGTTTGGGGGCTTTTTTAAAATTCTGTTTTCTTTCTTTTGTTCTCTTTCTCCATTCTTCTTGCCTGTCTCTCTCTTGTCTTTATTCTTTGTACCTGTACTGTCTTTGCTTCGCTCGTTGCTTTGTTTTAGATATTTTGATTTTCTGTTTGTTTGTACTTGCGATTTCTTTCATGCTTCCTTTTGAACTTCTTGTTGCTCGCTTCCCCAACCTTTGCTTCTTTGTCTGGACTTGTTTTTTTTTTTGTTTGTTTTGACTGTTTGCTTTCGCTCTTTTTTCCGTAATTTAATTTTTTCATCATCACGCCTCCACCCGTTTCTTTCTCTGACTTTGTGTCTCTGTCTCACCCTCTGGCTCTGTCTGCTCCTGTTTTGTTTTTCTAGCAGCTCTCCTTCCCTTGTTGTGTATGTCTCTCTCTGCTCCTGTCTGTCCCTCTTTCTGTCTGTCTGTTTGTTGCAATCCTTCTCTCTCGTCTCCTTATATTATTTCTTTGTCATTGTGTTTTCCTATATTTTAAATCTTCGTTTCTTTCTGTTTTTCTGCCTATGTTATTTTTTGTCTGTCTTTCAAGTTCTCTCTCTCTCTCTCTCTCTCTCTCCCTCTCTCTCCTCCTCTCTCTCTCTCTCTCTCTCTCTCTCTCCTCTCTCTCTCCCCTCTCTCTCTCTCTCTCTCTCTCTCTCTCTCTCTCTCTCTCTTTTCCTCTCTCTCTCTCTCTCTGTCCCTCGCTCTCTCTCATTTTCACTGTACTTTCCTATATTTTTTAAATCTTCGTTTCTTTCTGTTTTTCTATGTTATTTTTTGTCTGTCTTTCGAATTTTCTCTTTCTATCTCTTCTCCTCTCTCTCTCTCTCTCTCTCTCTCTCTCTCTCTCTCTCTCTCTCTCTCTCTCTCTCTCTCTCTCTCTCTCTCGCTCCTCTCTCATTTTCACTGTACTTTCTCCTATTTCTCTCCCTCTCAATGCTTTAATTTATTTTGTTTTTAAAAGTCTTAACTTGATCCAGGAGATCTTTTTTGGTATTCTGGGAAAATATTTGACCAACAGAGCCACTCTCTGAACGCAGTGTACGAGAAAAAACGAAATATTTGGTCAAGCCTAGTCACACACAGGCTGTATAGTCTGGTCATTGGTCACTAATAACTGTCAGGTCCTGGTGCACGTGCGTTTGTAATCAGGTCAGGGATTTACCCGTCTGCGATACAACTTACCTTTCTCTTTTCTCGGACCAAAAAAGGTCACATAGGCAAATTCTCACCATTCGTGAACTTCAGAGCTTTGGCCGAGGAAGGACAAAAGCTTTTTCTTTTGTTGTTTTTGCTGTTGTTGTTTTTTGTTGTTGTTGTTTTCTTGTCGGTAGTGTTGTTTTGGAGAGGCGGAGGTAGGAAGGCATGAAGTGTCTAAAGGAAAGTACAATGCTGTGTATCATTGTTTTTTTTTCTTTGTGAGTGTCCTCTTCGTGTCTCTGTCTTTCCGTCTGTCCTTCTGTCCCTGTATATTTGTTCTTTACTTTTTCTGTATGTACACGAAATACATGTGCACCCGCACGTTTGTAGTTTTGTGTGTGTGTGTGTGTGTGTGTGTGTGTGTGTGTGTGTGTGTGTGTGTGTGTGTGTGTGTGTGTGTGTGTGTTTGTTATATGCATGTGCACTTGTGCGTATTCCCGAGAGAGAATGAATGAATGAATGACTAGTCTTTATTTTTCAAAGGTTACAGGATAAGCATACACATTTCATCTGGCCCTTGTTCTGATTAGAGACACAGATAGAGGTGGAGAGACACAGATAGAGGTGGAGGGAGAGAGAGAGAGAGAGAGAGAGAGAGAGAGAGAGAGAGAGAGAGAGAGAGAGAGAGAGAGAGAGAGAGAGAGAGAGAGGAGAGAGAGAGAGAGAGAAGACGTGGAGACGACGGAGAGATGACACTCAAACACACACACACACATGCGCGCGCGCGCGCGCGCACGCACGCACGCACGCACGCACGCACACACAGATGCTGGAGGCCCTTAGGGTTTTAACCTTCAGCAGCCATCCGCTGCCCACGTCATCACGGAGTATCCCATTTCACAGTTGGATTATCCCCAAACACTTTTCCTTTTTTATCCCTTCCAAATCTCCCAGCCCTATTGGCGGCACTCATTCTTTCATCCAGATTCCATTTCCGTTCATTTAACAGTTTTTGACGTTTCCCAGTGGCTGGTCTGTCTCCCGCAGATTAGTTCCATTCATTAATCATTACCACTGCGGATGCATGCTGGGTCTTGTTCAAGCTTTGCAAACGTTCATGAGTATTCATATAATTATTCCTTAAGAAGAATGGAGAAGAGATTTTGTTTATTTGCCATGGTGACAAAAGGTTGTTGGCACATCTCATAATGCATCGATCATACGCTAAGGTTTTTGTTTTTATGTTGTACAATTAGTCTTGCTGTTGTTTGGTTTTCGTGCAAGTAGAGTTAAAGTAAACAACAATAATAGCCGTGAATATATAACAAGATGGAGTGTTGGAGTTATTGTGTGAGCTTGATTGGTGTGTTTTGTATTATGAATGAATGGAGTATTTCTTTGTTTCATTTTCTGTTTAAAAATGTCATAGAATGATTGAACACCCTCTAACATCACTAGCAGAATGATGTTTTATAAATTCATGAGTAAGAACTAGTTCTACAACATGATTATCAAAGGAAGGTTTTTACAGAGGCTTTGGAACGTGGTAGGAAATTAATCAGTTATTGATTTAAAGGTGTGTTTTTTTTGCAAATGTGCGAAATTATGAACTAGGATGGAAGATGTAACAAAGAAACACAAAAAGTAGCAAAATTTGATAACAAAACTATGCTGTAAAATTGTATCTTTCAATCGCAATACGGTTTTGGCTTCCTTTTAGAAAAAAATATGTATAGTTCATTGCTATAATAATGCATACACAGAAAAAAATAAGGACAAACTACAAGTGAAATTATTTAAATAGCTTGTATATTAAAACATCAGAGCAGAAATATTGACCTGTTGAACACACAGGGCAAAAAGGTTTCAAGTTAGTGAGATAAAAAACGAAAAACCAGACCCACTCCATAGATAAGAATCGCTGTGACCCCTTGTCGACAAATTATATGCCTGATGTGCACGCACAATAATGTTTTGTTTTGTCTAGTTCAGAGCGCATAACTATATCATTTTGTTGGCCTGTGGTTAGTGCACACGCAAACACACACACACGTTCAAAGATATATGTATGCATGCAAGCATGACTCAAGCATACTCAAGCACACAAGCAAACTCATACACACAGAGATACAGACACAGGGACAGACACACACACAACGCACAGTCACGCACATACAGACCTGCACATGCGCAAGCACGCACGCACACACACATACACGCACGCACGCACGCACACACACACGCACGCACGCACGCACCGACGCACGCACACGCACATACTTTATGTCTCCTTACCTCCCCCCCCCCCCTCTCTCTCTCCTCTTTCTTTCTTTCTTTCTCTCCTCCCCGCTCTCTGTCTATCCTCACCCCCTTTCTCTGATTGATGTGAGACTGTTTTAATTTTTGTGTTTCTCATTTTTGGGGGATTTTCCCTGCTACTTGATTATATATCTTTCTCTTAGAAGAAGTATGAGAAAATAAACGTATAGAACCGTGTAGACCTGATGGGTGTTTATTTCTTTGATTTTTTTCTGATTTGTATTTATTTCCCGAGAGTTGATTACTTGTTGTTTGCAGCATTTGTTGCATTAACAATTATTTCCTATAAACACGAAAGCATGTCATTAGACTATACCTTGACTGTCAGTTAAGCCTTTGAGGCAATAGAACAGGGTTGTGGCAAGTGTTTGTGTCACCATAATGCTTTACTATCTAAAGCCTACTCCCAAAGGCCTTTGGGTCGTCTGTTGTTTGTCTGGACATGACAACATCCGTTGCCAGCACCTTGACTTTCAGAGAGTACTGCCATTAGGAAGCAATGCTTGATGAGCTTGGGCAGGGGTCTAGAAACAGTACTTGTTGATGCTGTTGTTGTTGTTGTTGATGTTGCTGTTGTTGTTGTTGTTTTCTTCTTCTTCTTCTTCTTCTTCCTCTTCCTCCTCTCTTCTTCTTCTTCTTCTTCTTCTTCTTCTCTTCTTCTTCTTCTTCTTCTTCTTCTTCTTCTTCTTCTTCTTCTTCTTCTTCTTCTTCTTCTTCTCCCTTTAAACACTCTGACATCAACTGTTGTCTGTCATAGTATGAACCAACATGCGTTGCGCTGCCGTTACGCGCCTGCGAAATCAGGCCCAGCGTAATCGACCTCGGCGTGGGAGAGATTTTTTATCTTTTAATTTGTCTTTCTGGACGCGGTACATATCTGCCGGTGGTTGATGGGATTGGGTGGTATATAGATTATCTCCCATGTGATTGGAGAGTGACAATCTCAGCGTGGTGTGTCTATGTAGAGACACCCCTGTGAATTGTCGATGCTGTTTCCTTGGGTAGTGGACGTAAACCCTTCGTTGCATATACTTCGCCTTCATGGTGAAATGGTATTTATGCAACCTCTTTTTAGAGGTCACATTTTAAGTTGACTAGCTGTGCCGTGTTCCCGAGGTTTGTCTACTCGGTTACATTAGCATAGAATTTCTAGAATGGGGATGTGATTTATA
>CM060328.1:14128004-14148004 GCA_030674155.1 Stramonita haemastoma
CGCCAATAGAAGGAGCCTCCAAACAGTGTTTTTGTCATTGCCTAATTGTGTTTCTTGGAGGCTTCCTCTTTGATCAATATTCACAGGCAACCCGTCCTTTCCCTTTCTCTCCCCTCCTCTGTCTCTCTCTCTCTCTTCCCCCTCTCTCTGAGTCTCTGTCAGTGTCACTCTCTCTTTGTCTCTCTGTCTGTCCGTCTGTATGTCTGTTTGTCTCTCTCTCTATTTCTCACTCTCTCGAAATCGAGAGAGAGAGCGAGAGAAGAGAGGAGAGAGAGAGAGAGAGAGAGAGAGAGAGAGAGAGAGAGAGAGAGAGAGAGAGAGAGAGAGAGAGAGAGAGAAATACCTGTTTGTGAATGGGTTGAAAAGCCTAACACAATAAATCTTTGTCATTGTCATAGTCATTCCTCTCCTCTCTCTCTCTCTCTCTCTCTCTCTCTCTCTCTCTCTCTCTCTCTCTCTCTCTCTCTCTCTTCTCTCTCTCTCTCTCTCTCTCTCTCTCTCTCTCTCTCTCTCTTTTGTGGGGGACGGATAGCCTAGTGGTCAGAACATTGCGCTGGCAATTTGACGACCCAGGTTCGAGTCCGGTCGATAAGATTTTTCTCCTGGAGTTAACATCAGTGCTGACTCCACTCTTCCCAAAAGTCCTTTGGATGAGACTTTAAACCGAGGCCCCGTGTGCGAACGCACGCAGAACATCTTGCGCACACGTTAAATCCTGTTCCGCTTTTCGTAAGAGTAGGCCATCGTGTGCTGGTGGCAACAGATGACAATATTTACAAAACTGCATACACACGGGGACCGGATGAAAAAAAGCACATGATTGCTTATTCTGTTATCCTCGATATAAAAGAATAAATAAATAAATCTCTCTCTCCCCTTTTCTCTCTCTCCCCTTTTCTCTCTTACTTTACCCCTTCTCCCGTTTTCTCTTCCGTACCCTATCCATCTTTATCTTCCACCTCCCCTTCCACCACCACCCTTCTCTCTGACCCTTCCTTCCTCTACTTTTTTCTCTCTCTCTCTCTCTCCTCTCTCCTCTCTCTCTCTCTCTCTCTCTCTCTCTCTCTCTCTCTCTCTCTCTCTCTCTCTCTCTCTCTCTCTCTGTCTGTCTGTCTGTCTGTCTGTCTTCTCTGTCCTCTCTGTCTCTCTGTCTCTCTGTCTCTGTCTTGTCTCTGTCTGTCTGTCTTGTCTGTCTGTCTGTCTGTCTGTCTGTCTGTCTGTCTGTCTGTCTGTCTGTCTGGTCTGTCTGTCTCTCTCTCTCTCTCTCTCTCTCTCTCTCTCTCTCTCTCTCTCTCTCTCTCTCTCTCTTCTCTCCTCTCTCTCTCTCTCTTTTTCTAACGTGTGCCTAAACGCAACAGACAGCAACAATTGTTGTCTGTCATTTTTTTTGATGAGCAAAAATGCGTTGCGCTGCCGTTGTGAGCCTCACAAGTCAGAGCCAGCACATCCGACTTGTGCATGGGAAAAAATATCCTTCAAATCTTTCTAGAAAGAAGGCAGGAGAATAAAGCAAGAAGGCATGTATGCAGAAAGAAAGAGAGGGGTCGAAACAATAACATTCCTAATAAAGAATTTCCAAAAGGTTGGGATGCTATTTGTACTGGCTGGAACCTGCTTTCCCCAAGGGACAAAATTTGATTTAAAAAAAACCACCAGAATGTTTAAAAGAAAAACAACCCAGTAACAACAACAACTTTAAAGTAAGCTCACCATAGCCACGGAAGAGACGGAGAAAGTGTATATTAGTTCGGTCTGACCCAGGGCATGAAGGACATTGTATATCAGCCGTAGCGCCTGGCTCAATGCCCGAAGTGTGATAATCATAAAACTGCGCTTCCCATAGCGTAAATTGCAATTACACCACACCAACCTAAACCCTGATCATCTTGCGGCGTTTACATTTTGAATCGTGTTTGATGTCGTTTCCTTTTCATTACTGCCATCGCTGTTAATATCATAATCATCATCATCATTGTCATCGTCGTCGTTGTAATCATTATCATCCTCGCCGTCGTCGTCATCATCATCATCGTCGTCGCCGTCGTCGTCTTCGTAGTTGAAGTCGGCGTTGTCATCATCATCATCATCATCATCATCATCATCATCATCATCATCATACATCATCATCATCATACACACAACAACACACATCATCATCATCATCATCATTTACTTCATCATCATTATCGTCATCGTCATTAGTATTATCATTGTCATCATTGTTTTGCTGATGTTGTTTTTGTTGCTGTTGTTGCACATTCCCCGCCTAAACAACCGGCCAGGTACCACTCAGAATGCACTCTAAATCACTCATCCCACTTTGCAATCACCATAGAACTGAAAGTAAACTCTGGAAGAAAATTTTGTGGGTGACCCTTTACGAGTACTTCGTACTTAGGCAGTCATACTCCGACTTCAGAAGATTAGAAAAGAGCAGATTGCACTGCTAGAGACAATCTCAACATGATATCTCAATGTAACAACATTTTGATATTAGCCTTTGCACCTAGCTTACATCAATAACTGACAAACATTTTGGTTTGGAGATTATTGTTTTTGATAGGAGTGATGATGGTGGTGCTTTTTCGATAATCATAATTGCTTTTTTCCTTTGATTTTCTAGCTCTTTCCTCCTTTCCATGATTTTTTTCTCTTGGTATCTTTCTGTCAGTTAATAGGTGGTTTGTGTGAGTGTGTTTATTTTCTTATCTATTTATCTATTTTTTATGTCGAGGATAATGGAATAAGCACTCCTGTGCTTTTTTTCATCCAGTTCCCGTCTTTATACAGTTTTGTAAATCTTGTCACCTGTTCCCACCGGCACACAATGGCCTACTCTTACAAAAAGAGGAACATGATTTAACGTGCGCGCAAGATGTTCTGCGTGCGTTCAAAAACGGGGCCTCGGTTTATGCCTCATCCGAAGGACTTTTGGGGAGAATGGAGTCAGCACTGATGTTAACTCCAGAGGAAAAATCCCCTCGACAGGGAATCCAACCCGGGTCGTCAAATTCCGAACGCAATGTTCTGGCCACTAGGCTATCCCGACCCCCCCCCCCCTTTTGTGTGTGTGTGTGTGTGTGTGTGTGTGTGTGTGTGTGTGTGTGTGTGTGTGTGTGTGTGTGTGTGTGTGTGTTGTGTGTGTGTGTGTGATTATCTCAGTCTGTGTGTCTTTGCCCGTCTTTTCATGAATGTCAGCTGTCTTAATGTCGATCTGCCTGTCCACCTAGACCTTTCTCTTTCTATTTTCCTTGGAATTTTTTTCTTTTATTTGTCGACTCCCTTAATTTACAGCTACTCTGCTTTTTTGAACCTCTGTACTCCGTACTCTTGGATCAGTTTGTTTGTGTACTTTAGCGTTCTCACCAATTGTCTAATTCATCACCATGGAATGGTTGTAACTATGTAAAAGCAACTCACAAGATAGATAGGAGATTTCGACTGTACAAAAACAGCAACATGTCGCAATCACGTTCTTTGATACAGTTCCTTTTCACACCTCGTTTCTGCCTTTAAAAACAGTTTGTATCGTCAGTAACGGTTGTAGTTAGAAACAATGGGCACGTTAAAAATTCATTCGATTTGGTTTCCAGAGAATCTGTGCTGGAGCCATCAGTAACAGCTCAGTGGCTTGGCTTGTGTGAGGAATGAATTAGCCTGCAACAGGGTGGTATTTCTGCTGGTCCTGAATTTGTAATCTGCTGTTGGGTTTTCCAATTGTCTCCTCAGCATGGGTTTGGCTCTCTCTGTTCCGAGACTGCTTTTTTTAATACAGCTTTTTTTCTTTGGGTTTGGTTTTCGTTAGTTATTTCAATAAAGGAAAAAAGTTACGATAGAAGTGGGTGTAGTTGTTTGTTTGTGTGTCTGTGTACATACTGTGTGTAGCATGTTAGCGTAGTTGCTTACATTTTTTTTAAGAAAAGAAGTACTGTTTTTTTTCCGGATGCACGTGGACAGTTTTTATGCATGCACAAGTTAATGATTAAACTCGAATTGTCAGTTGTCTGATCAGCAATTTTTTTGTAATGCAAAGGTAAATAATATTTATAAACTACCGGCCTAGTATTGATGGGCTCCCTGTGGACTCCCGACCCTGAGGATGAGACATAACGAATCTGGGTATGACTGTGGCGGGGGGATTGAAATGAGCGGCGTGGGTGTAGCAGAACGGGGACGTCACAGAAGATGACTAAGCAAAACCAAAAACCAAAACCAAAACTACCAACAACTGAGGATTTTTTTTCACATAGGTCTTTAGATGTGCTATTCGACATACACTCTCATGACTGGTTTCAACATTATTTATGTGCAAAGGTTTGGGGAGAAGGAAGGTGGCGTAAAAGAGTAGTAGTGATAGCTTTGAAATCTTGCGTAACGGTAATAGAGCGAGATTTGAGTTTTCTGAGACATTCACTTCAGAGACATATTTCCCAAATGCAAGTCTTAGTACTGGCTCCACACCCCTGAAAATCTTTCAGATGAGAATATGTCATAAGTGCAGACCTATGCAAGACCTCTTCTGTAGTCATTAAAAGCCCACTCGCTTTTTCGTAGAAGAGTAAGACTGCTAAGGTGAACCAAAGGGAGTTGTTCATTCAAGTGTTCATTCAGTCTGCTGGAAACACTGGAATCCATTTTATATTGATGGATGCAATGTCAGATGGTGGGTACTTCTGTCAGAAATATTGTCATAAAGAACATGATCTTTTCATGGTTACCCGGCATATCTTTTTGATACATATTAATTTTGAACAGTTGAGGTACGCACACGCATTTGTGTGTGTGTGTGTGTGTGTGTGTGTGTGTGTGTGTGTGTGTGTGTGTGTGTGTGTGTGTGTGTGTGTGTGTGTGTGTGTGTGGTGCACGCACGGAAGCGCGCGTGTGTGTGAGTTTGTGAAATTCATTTTGATCTTTTGATTTAAATAATGATTTTCAATTCAGTTTTTTCCCAGTTTGAATAGGGCATGTGAATGAGAAAAGGCACAAACACCTGCTTACAATACACATGTGGATAGAATACAACACACACACACACACACACACACACACACACACACACACACACACACACACACACACACACACAAACACACACACACACACACACACACACACACTCCTGTATACGCACATAGATGACACATACATGCGCGTGTATACACATACACACGCATACATGGAAGCGGATACATTTGCCAACCGAAACATACAAACCTGAGATTGGACTGGCTCATCAAGTTGTACAATGGTTAGGCATCTGCTAAATAGATTTCAGGGGATTTTTTTGTCTTTTCGTTTTTCCTCTTGTTCATTCTCCTTCTTCATTTCGCCATCCTCCTTTTCCTATTTCTTTTGCTTTCGCTTTGCTTTATTATTTTCTCTTTTTCTTGTAACTAGCGATGTATATTGCACTGAGTACATGGAACTGAAATTTCTCTAACTGTATGTATGTATGTAGTATGTATGTATGTATATGTATGTATGTATGTATGTATGTATGTATGTATGTATGTATGTATGTATGTATGTATGTATGTATGTATGTATGTATGTATGTATGTATGCATGTATGTATGTATGATGCATGCATGCATGTATGTATGTATGTATGTATGATGTATGTATGATGTATGTATGTATGTATGTATGTATGTATGTATGTATGTATGTATGTATGTATGTATGTATGTATGTATGTATGTATGTATGTATGTATGTATGTATGTATAATATTATATTATATATATATATCCTCTTTTGATTATTATTTTCCTTCTGTCTTGTCATCATTAAATCCCAAATATATATTCCATTGCTTTACAGCGCGTGGGCGCACGCGTGTCATTTCTCAATAAAAAAAAACAAAACAACAACATTCATTCCCCTCTTATTAGCTTTTCAGCAACTATTCGTTTCATCTTCCGTTGTTTTGCCTCCTACTTTAACAAAAAGCTCTATTGCTAATCATTTTTTAGCCTTTCACCCTGTCATTGTGATTTTGTTTTGCATTTACATGTGTGTGAGTTTTGCAGGGAGTCTGTCCCTCTTGATTAATCTTGCTGGACCTCTAAAGGATACGCTGCAACCACCCACATCCCTTCCTCTTGTTCTTGGACTAGGTTTTCTATGCTCGTATCAGGATTTTTAACCATTTTGTTTTTGTCTCGGTTCTTGAGGCGAGGCTATAAACTAAGTTTCTGGGTGCAGACGCACACAGGACGTCTTGCACAAAATTTTATAACACTTTTTTTTTAGAGCAAGTCATTGCATACCTGCAAAAACGGATGAGAAAACTAAAAAAAGAGAAAAAAAACCCTTTATACTGGTGTTCGTGTCGAAACTTCACCCCCAAAGTCGGAATGTGCCTACCTAAAATGTGCAAAAAACGATTGGATACGCAATAACTGTCTTCATCGGTAGACCTTAAATTTTTGTCGAGGAGCGAAACAAAATGTCGTGAGTTTTGAACACAGTTTTTGTGCCAAAAAACGAAGTCACCGAGTCCTACCTAGACCTTCCTTGGCGAAGTGGACGATATCTCTATTTTGTGAAATAAGAAACTCTAAGTTTAATTCCCTTAGGAAAGCGTTTATTTTCCTTGTCCTATTGGTATACAGGTATGTATGTGAACTTGCCTGTACGTTTATGGCTATTGGTGCTGAAATAGGTTCGATCACTAAACATGATGTTAAAAGGCAAGAGTTGATATGTTCGACGGTGGTGAACTTTATCTGCGTTTCTGTTTTGGTGTATTAAAAACGTTTCTGTGTGTCAAAATATTCCTCAAAGGAAATGTACACAGATTACTGTAAATACCACGACATAACTCATAACTGATGATTCAGTGCTTCCCACACACATACATATTGGCAGTGTTTGGTTGAACGTAAAAAAGGGGTATTGATGATGTGAGGGGTTACAAAATGTCAAATGTACCCGGGCTCTGTCTGTCTACGTCACTCCGCATCCCTTTCTACTCTTTCCCTGTATTTTTTTTTTATTTGTCTGCCTCCTTGTCAATTTGCCTTTCTCTCCTCTTAATTGCCCTTGCTCTGTTGTCGCGTGTCTGTCTGTCTGTCTGTCTGTCTGTCGTGTCTGTCTGTCTGATTGTTTTGTCTGTTGGTCTGTATGTCGGCCATGCGTCTCTTTGCCTTCCTGTCTCCTTCCCTTCCATATTTCTTTGTGTCATTTTTTTTTCTTTGTGTCTTTCTTTGTGTCTTTCTTTTTTTTCTTTCTTTTTTTCTTTATCTCGTTTTATCTCTGTCTGTCTGTCTGTCTGTCTGTCTGTCTGTTTGTCTGTCTCTTTCTCTCTCTTTCTCCCCCCCCCCCCCCTCTCTCTCTCTCTCATTGTCTCGTCTTTCTTTCCTTTTCCCTTACTTTACTCTGTCTTCTCTGTATCACTCCCCTCACCCCCCCTCTCTCTCTGTCTCTTTTTGTCTATTTCTCTGTCTCTGTCTCACATACATATGTACACTCAGTACGCACGCACACACGTACACACGTACACACGCACACACACACATACACGCACACACACACACTAATTAATGTTGGTGAAATGTTTGTTGTTGTTGTTGTTGTTGTTGTTGTTTGTTTGTTGTTGCTTTTTCCCCTTTTCTTCCTTTTTTTGGTTTTATTGCTTGCTAGGGGAATTTCTGCTTTGTGTTTTTTTTTTGTTTTGCTTTTTTGTTTGTTTTTGTTGTTGTTTTCTTTTCTTTTCTGAAAAGCAAATCGATGCTTATTCAATGTACCATCTGGAAATAAAAATGTGATTGATTGATTGATTGACACACACACTCTCTATCTATCTATCCATCTATCTATCTATCTCTATCTATCTATCTCTATCTATCTCTCTATCTCTCTATCTCTATCTCTCTATCTATCTATCTATCTATCTATCTATCTATCTATCTATCTATCTATATCTATCTCATACTTATTCATTTTTCTGCATTCTTATCATTTGCTTTTAACCTAACCAAAAGTGCTAAAGAACGGGAATGTGTGACATTTTTCGAATGAAATCCATCGGCCAGCAAATGACAAAGAGAGTGATTGAGAAGGCGAGCAGCATCCATCACCAGCAGCCAGAGAACAACAATAATCAGCAGAGAATAACAAGGATATTGAAATTGATAGCTGTGTGAGACAGTGGGTTCATATCAGCAGCTGTAAGAAAAGAAAACAACACAGAGGTAACAACAATAATAAGGTAAAAGAAATAACAACCAGTACACTGCTGTCCGAATCATTCAGAAGCCATTGCCCTAGACTAGAAAAAATGAGTTATGCTTTAAGTTTGCGTGGGAGGGGGGCCGTTGGGGGGGATGGGAATGTAGGCTAATGGTTAGCGCGTTGCGCTTGCGATTTTCCGGCCTCAGTTCGAGTCTCCACTGAGGTGGCTGTCCGAGGATATATTTCTTGTTTACTTTAAATTACATCATTCCCGAGTCCACTTTCCCGTAAGTCCTTTGAATGAAAGTGTAAACCCACGTCCCATGTGCAAATGTACAATGCACGGCTAAGAAACAAATAGAGAAATTAAAATGCTAGTCAGCACATTTGAAAAGGGGGGTATGTATGTATCTTTTTGAACTTGTATTGTTGTCATAATGTTAAGAACAGAACAAATAATATGGGCATAAACGTAATGTATGTAACTAGTATCAAACACGCACACACACTGGCATATGCTCGCATTCACACGCACGTGCACTATGGTGCATGCGCGCACGCGCGCATGTGCATGTGTGTGTATGTGTGTGCGTGTGCGTGTGCATGTGTGTATGTGTGTTAACTTGCGTGCGTGCGTGTGTGTATGTGTGTGCGCGCGTGCGTGCGAGCGTGCACATGTGCACTGGTGCATGTGTATGTGAAGAAATCCTTTTTTTGATACAGACAGAAATCCTCCGATGCCTTTTGCACAAGGTCTGCCCTTTCTCTTCATTGTGTGTGAATATGTGTGCGTGTGTGCGTGCTTGCGTGTGTGTGTGTATGTGTGTGTGCGTGTGCGTGTGCGTGTGCGTGCGTGCGTGCGTGTGTGTGTATGTGTATGTGTGTGGTGTGTGGTGTGTGTGTGTGTGTGTGTGTGTGTGTGTGTGTGTGTGTGTGTGTGTGTGTGTGTGTGTGTGTGCGTGCGTGCGCGAGCGTGCATGTGTGTGTACTTTTTTTTTCCTTTTTATCGTTGACTTATTTCTGTGAATCAGTTGCGTCTGAGAATGTTCAAAAAAGGATTTCCCATGAAAGGATCTGTCAAATTGCTGCTTTTTTTCTTTCATTGTTTAATGACATTCTTATGGACCCTTTCTCATTGATCAATATTCACGGGTCAGTTGGTCAGCGAGCTGTTCCTCTGAGGCTTGCGTTTATGAAGTCCAATTTTTCCCTTTCTGCTTTATGAGAAAAGAACGTTTCAGATTCACTGACTGATCTTCAAGGGTGGAACAGCGATTTTACAGTGCTTGAGATAGATAGCTTGTTGCTGTGTGTGTGTGTGTGTGTGTGTGTGTGTGTGTTGTGTGCGTGTGTGTGCGTGTGTGTGTGTGTGTGTGTGTGTGTGTGTGTGTGTGTGTGTGGTGTGTGTGTGTGTGTGTGGTGTGTGTGTGTGTGTGTGTGTGTGTGTGGGGGGGTTGGTGGATCTGACTACATATAGTTGTTTATTATAGTTTTATGTGTACGTTGGCGTAATACTAGCTAGCTATCTAGCTATCTGTTTATCTTTCGATCTATATCTCCATCGATCTATCTGTCTATCTATCTATCTATTTATCGTTTTTCTTTCTTTCCGTCAATCTTTTTTTGTGTAATTATATCTCGGTTTATTTACAAGCTAATCAAAGATCAGGATCACTTAGCTATCTTTCGTTCCATCCATCTGTCTTTTGTCAGATTTTCTGTTGGTTAATCTACGTGTTCATCAAATCTCTTATCGGTTCAGTACTTTCTGTGGTGTTGCTCGTTACACAGCTCCCCATCTGCTTTTCTGGCCGTGTTTCCATAAACTTGTCAACCCTCGCCCCAAAACTGGTGCAGTTGGAAATGCTTTAGAGTTGAGAACAAAATGAATGATGATGGAACAGTTTGTTCGTTACAGAAACGATATGCTTTGATGGTATAGAAAACATTTGGTGCGCAGGAAAAAAAACGTGTTTGTTCATGTGAGTGTGTGTGTGTGTGCGTGTGCGTGTGTGCGTCTGTGTGTGTCTGTCTGTGTATGTGTGTCTCTGTGTGTGTCTGTGTGTGTGAATGTGAGCAAGTGTTTGTGTGTGTGTGAGAGAGAGAGAGAGGAGAGAGAGAGGGGGGGGGAGAGAGAGAGAGAGAGAGAGAGAGAGAGAGAGAGAGAGAGAGGAGAGGAGAGAGAGAGAGAGAGAGAGAGAGAGAGAGAGAGAGAGAGAGATATCCAGGCTTTTATCTCGGCCCTTGTAGGCATAGTTTATCAACATTAGCATGTTCTTTAGTAGTACAACTAAGTGAATAAAAAACACAATACTTCAGAGCAGTTTGGTTTTGTTATTGTTCTTTGTTTTTGAAATTGAATTATCAAAGAAACATTTGTCTATGAAAATTTTTGAATGTTTAAAGCCAGCAGAATAGCCTAAGTCGAGCTACTTTATCGGGCACTTTTATTTCTAATACTCGGCTAGGGCTGTGAAAGTCACTAATAGTGAGATTCTGTGTTTGAAAATATTTGACCACCCTTAATTTAAGGTAGCTGCATACTGAATAGTGTCTAACCGCGACACCAATGTGCATACATTTGTGTTTTTTTTCATCCGGTTCTACCGGCACTCAATGTCCTACTCTTCCGAAAGGCAGAACGGGTTTTAACATGCTTGCAAAATTTTCTGTGTGCTCGGAACCTTGGTGTATAGACAAATACGAAAGAGTTTGGGGCAGTGGAGTCGGTACTGATGTTAACTCCAGGGGCAAAAATCACCTTGAACGGGCGTTTCAGTGGTGGCTCGAACCCGCGTTGCCAGATCACAAATATACGCTCTAACCACTAGGCTACCAATCTCTCTTCTTTCCGGGTCTCTAGTGCTACGTTTTGCTCAGAAACGGGGTGCAGTCACGGAAATATCATCATAAGTTCATCTCTATGTACTCAGTCATTCAATTTTGACTGCTTGCTTTTTGTTAAAGACTTGTGTCGGCAATAATCTTTTTCTCCCGTTAAGTAAAGGCCTCTTTTGGCATTTGTAGTTCTAGCATTGCTATCGATTAAGACCCATTTGATTTAATACATCACAACGTCAGGTAGAGCTCTCTGTAAAAAAGCAGTTAAGTTGCCTAGCTTGTATGCGGAGTAGCTTATTGCCAGCACATGTGTGGGTGAGCTTTGAGCCTGTGTTCTAGTCTGCTATTTAGTTTCCCAATTGCTAAACAAACAATGTTTTTTGTCTTGTTTTATTTGTTGAACTACTTTGCCTGCGTTAGTTGTCAGGTACAGCAGGAAAAACACTGTTCGTCAGCAGGTTAACAGTTTGCCAGCTGCCAATATTTTTTGTCGAGGGTTGTGAAATCGTTGGACTAGTCTCCTCGTGGCATAAAAACAGACAAGCTAAACTAACATTTATTTTGTCAGCTACATCAAGAAAACGCCATTTTTCGGAGAGGTTGATAGTTTACCTGCTGTCAATGTTTTTGGCGAGGGTTGTGAAATCGTTTGGGTAATCTGTACTTGTCATGAAAACAATAAAGATCATTTTCAAACCCATACTTTATATCCTTTTTGTTTCTGCGCAGACATCTTTAATGCTGCTGAGCGAGACACCATCAACCACTTTGCGATTTTAGTTGAAAACAGCAACAACGTTAAATGTGATCAAATTATACAAACTAAACCATTATATAGCTTCCACAGTCATCTACTAAGAAATAAGATGAGTTTAAGCTAGATGAACTACTGGCAACACCAACTGTCAGATATTTTTTCCTTGAAATTTATCCTTAAAAATTAGAAGACGGTAGCTGAGTCATTGTACCGCAGATATATTTACCTTTCTTATTATATTTTCTTATTAATATTTTGTAAATTTCCTCAACCTCAACTTTCCTCAACTTCCTCAACCTCAAAAACTCTGTGTTTTTGCCTTTTTGCGTAGGTTTTTCTTCTTTTTTTCTTTTTTCTTACCTTGCATTGCAGGTTATATTCACTCATAAAGCACATACATCTTCATCAATACAAAACGTTCATTTATCGTCCAATATCACTTAAAGTGGACGATGTTAAAGCGAAAAAACAGCAAAATGTTCAATGCCTGACATTGTGATTGTGTTACACCTTTCAATATTTCAATTATCTTGCAAAATATTTTTTTTGGAAAAAAACGATGTAGAGTTACATTTATCTTGAGTATCTTCATTAATACTAGAACAGAGGTAACAGGATAGCAATAACGACAAAAGTCAAGTTTAACAGGAAAAAAAGTTTTAAAAATTATTGTTACAAATGAAGCGAGGCCTCAAAAAAGATATATTAAACAATTATAGAGTGAATGTGTACAACTACGTTACTATTTTATGTGGGAAAGCTAATGTATGTTATATGTAATATCCTCTTCCCTCCTCGAGTCACACCTCTAGATTATCCTTTTGTTTCAATGAATAGCAGTGTTTCCATTTTCAACAAGGTTTGCGTATGGAAACCATTTCACTTCGAAAGCAGTTGGTCTCATTTCTAGACAATGCATACATTTTTTTCTAACTTGTATCTGTGTTTCAGTTCCTGCATGAAGCTATTGATGGCAGGTTTTATTTTGTTAAGTCGACATTTATAGAGGAAATATTTCTCTAGTAAATCTAAAATCTCATCAGTTTTTGTTTTCTGATCTTCTCCAAATAGAACTAGTTCCTGGTTAAGTATTAATTGTGTACAATGTTGGCACTTACTTTCCAATAAATGTGTAAATTCTCTCCAGAAATCCTGAGAATATTGACAATCCCAAAAATAGTGATATATTGCATCTTTTTCAGTATTGCAAAAATTACACATGTCACTGTTAACAACCTGCATTTTTTTTAATGCCATTTGTCACCAGGATTCTATGACATATTTTGATCTGGAACTATTTTAGCTTTATTTCTTTAAATCCGGTAATTTTTTTCAAAACATCTCCAATACAATTTGATTGTCTAAAAAATTGTTTCATTTTACGAACGCTTTGATGTCAGAAACTTCTTTTTTTCTATCATAACATTGTAGTAAGACTTTGATCCCTTATTTACCGATGCTATTTTATTTAATGCTTTTGTTCTTTCTTTGCTAATGTTAGTATCTATTGTTATATTACTTTTCGTTGCGTATTTTTTGATCGATCTTATACAACTCATATATTCTAATAAGTTTACCGTAAATCCTAATTTTTGAGACAACTCTTCTTGACTTAAAAACTCACCATTTTCGTTTAATAAATGTTTTACTAAGAACACGTTACCTCGCATCCATTTCTTGTAGTAGAATGATCTATTGCCAACTTTAAATTTTTCGTTGTAAAATATTGGTTCAGCTGCTAGTTCTTGACCTTCTTTTAGGTCGATTTGTTGACAAAAAAATTTGTATGAGCAAAACACATCTTCCCAAAAGGTATTTACTCTCTTTCCTACAAAGTGTTTTGGACCTAGTCAATATCAGGACAAAAGTAACGTATTATTTCCCCCATTTGCCTTCCTGGAAGTACAGTTTTCTTATCCATGATATTTTTAGGGACTGAAGATATGTTTAACGTGTGGAATCCCCAGGCTACCATTTAGAGTGTTTTGCTCTGAGTATTTTCTTTGGATTTTGTCTGTTTTATTATCCCATACAAACGATAGCACATTTGTTGTAAGTGGTTTATTCTTATGTCGGGGGGGGGGGGGGGGGGGGGGGGGGGGTTGGCAGCAGAATCCACAGATACACCAGTTTTGATAATAGGAGTGATTTAAGCACAGCCAATCTTCCTATCGGCGTTACTATTCTTTGACACCATCTATTAAATAGTATTTTTATTTCTGAAAGTTTTTCATTTGTATTGATTTCTGTCATGTCAGCAAGATTATTTGTCAACCAGAGACCTAAGAGTTTGAATCGGTTTGGATTCCATTCCATTTTCTTTGACTGCAAGTGAACAACGATGGACTTTCTTTTTTTCCCAAGCCAAACATTCGTTGTTTTTTCATAATTTAATTTTAAGCTTGATAGATATTCAAATGCTTCGAGTGTTTGGAATAACCTTGTATACGATCTACCCTCTAGAGTGAATGAAGTATCATCTGCATATTGACATATCTTAAATTCTGTGTCTGCTACTTTTATACCTTTAATTTCTTTATCTTCTTAATTGTTTCTTTATATTGAAGTCTTGACAATATTTCTTTCATCACATCCATTGTCTTTCAATTTTCTTGAAATTGGCAGACTGGACTTTGCTTCTTTCATAATGCCTTGAGGACAGGTTGGGGCACCGCACTGAATTTTAATGCGGGGGTGTCATGGACAATTTGGGGAACTGGCATAGCCCATCACAATCCAGATAGAGGAGAAATGCTCCAGCCTAAACAGCTTTTCGTTATCGCTCAGGATATCCTGCATACAGCAGAACTATGTGTCCACATGCATCATCAGATTTAAGCAGACAAGGGAGCAAACCAGCATATCATCTACAGAATCTTTTCTTTTCCATGAAAACTGCTAATCCCTGAGAACTGACAGACAAGGCTGACATCGATTTGGGTGCCTGACACCTCAGAGGAAACGGACAAACTATATGGGGATCTGGGCAGAAGGCAATCTTTAGGGAAAAGACTCTGTTCTTGGAAGTGTTTTTGACTTTTTGACCTTCTAAATACTATAATTCCCGAAAGAAGATTATTATTTCCCCATTTAAAGAAGAAGACCACGTTTCCCCCACTTCAGTCGTTGTAAAGGGCATCTTTTTGACATAAGCGTGTCTGATGTTCTTCCACTGGACTGTAATCATGCCCGTGATTATTCTAAAGATCATTTAGCTGTAGTACTCAGAGCAGATGGAGAGGGTGAGGATGAGGTGGGGCGATATAATGACCATGGTAGGCTCGTGTGTAAGTGTATACAGACACGCCTGTGTATATGCCTGTGCATGAGCAAATGATTTTTTACAGTGATGCATTCTGGATATATAATGTGTGTATTTCTGCCACCCACCCAAAGCTAACGCAGATTATGGGGTATCAAACCTGCTTCTTCAACCTTTTGCACACGTCTGCATGCTTATAGGATTGAGGAGTTGTAAAGCTGCTCGTGTTTATTCGGAATATGGAGAAACAAGCTATCCGTTGACCCAGCAAACACAGATAAAGTATTATCCTCTGATACGTATTTTCAGAAATGATAATGTACAAGCCAAGCATTTTATTTTTTCACATTTTATTAATTGTCATTATCAAAGGTCCCTGAAGAAGCGGTTAATATCAACCTGCCAGCACGTAGACGAACTGTTAATCTTTATCCGTTGTTTTTTTTTTTTCATTTTTTTACCAAAGTCTGACATTTCAACGTATTGAGGGGTACAGAAGGTGGGGCGTTTGCATCTTGGATTTGTTGGCTGATACTGCACCACGAAGGGTATGCAAGATGCCCTGTTTGTTGTAGGATCTATTGGAAAACTGACACCAACAGATTGACTCAACGAGGTCATTCTGCTCTATCTACCTGTCTGTCTGTCTACCTACCTGCCTGCCTGCCTGCCTGCCTGCCTGCCTGTCTGTCTGTCTGTCTGTCTGTCTATCTATCTATATATCTATCTAACTATCTAACTGTCTGTCTGTCTACCTATCTGTCTGTCTGTCTGTCTCTGTCTGTATGTTGTCTGTCTGTCTATCTATCTATCTGTTTGTCTATCTACATTATCTACTTATCTGCTTATCTGTCTGTCTCTCATTATGTCTATCTATCTGTCTATCTCCCTATCCATCCATCCATCCATCCATCCATCCATCCATCCATCCATCCATCCATCCATCATCCATCTATCTATCTATCTATCTATCTATCTATCTATCTATCTATCTATCTATTTGTCTGTCTGTCGATCTATCGATCTATCTATTAATCTATCTATCTATCTATCTATCTATCTATCTATCTATCTATCTATCTATCTATCTATCTATCTATCTATCTATCACTGTCTGTCTGCCATTCTATCTATGTGTCTGTCTGTCTCTGTCTGTCTGAATGCTTGTCTATTTGTCTGCTTGTCAGTGTGTCTGTCTAAAAATGCTGACTGATATTTCAAAGGCATGTTCGGTTTTGTAAGTTTAGGAAACCAATCATGAAACACTTCTATGAACAATCTCTCCGCTTTCATTCCTGTTTGTTAAGAGGTTTACGGTATTTTGTTCACATGGTGATGATCGTTAGAAAATTGAGACGGAAAAGAGCATGTGCTATCATTTACAGAGAAGTAGGATTCCAGTGATAATTAAAAAACAAAAAAATTGAACAAATACAAAATATAATAGAAACGTAGCTGACAACGTTGCAATAATTAGATAAAACCTATATCTAAACCTATATTATTTTTGCTGCCAAACAGTTTTCGCAGACGGATTGATCTTACAAGAACACTATCAACAGCAACAACACCTACATTTCAAGCTGCTTTCACAGAAATTTGATATTTGTCAGTAATTCTTTCCTGAAACCAAAAGGTAGTATTGTCTCATTGGTTAATATTGGATCCCATAGGTACAAAATAAGCTAGTTGTAGACCCATTTTAAATTCATCATTATTAATCACTAGTTCATCACCGTCATTAAGGTGTATTTTAGACTCCATCAAATTGTCCCGAACATTTTTAACCTCTTCTAAATCTCCTAACTTTTCTGCACTGGCAGGCAATTCTTTTCCGTTGTGGTTCCATTTCCGCTCATCAACAAAGGTTGATAGCTCGCTGCGGTCGGCCTCTGGCCTCCATCTTGGTTCTGGTGATGAATCAGTATGACCCGAGACGCCCGTTGGGTTAGATGCCGTGTGGGAAATGTTTCACAACAAAAGTGCACGTTCTCTGCATTGTTCATAGCTTGACTTGATAATCATATTATCTTTTGTGTTTTGATTGATGGTGACGTGCTCTTTTTCTTTTGTTGTTTAAAAGACGTTTAAGAAAGTTTGTCCTCGTTGTTTAAACTTCGTATTGGCAATATTGTGCTTGAAGTCTGCAATTTGTAAATTATCAGGCAAACGTCGCTTTATAAAAGTATAAAACAGATGATATAACAATTAAACAATGGCAATACTTGCAACTTTCTGAAATTGTATGACAATCAACCAATATTCAACCGAATGTCCACGAAAGCAAACAACTAACCTTAAGAAAATATGAATACTAACTAAAAATCATAGATGACCAAGATGTGCAGAGAGACATACACAGCCAGACAGAAAGCACACTCTGAGAGACACAGAGAGAGAGAAAGAGAGAGAGAGAGAGAGAGAGAGAGAGAGAGAGAGAGAGAGAGAGAGAGAGAGAGAGAGAGGAGAGAGAGGAGAGAGAGAGAGGAGGAGAGAGAGAGAGAAGAGAGAGAGAGAGAGAGAGAGAGAGAGAGAGAGAGAGAGAGAGGAGAGAGAGAGAGAGAGAGAGAGAGAGAGAGAGAGAGAGAGAGGAGAGAGAGAGAGAGGAGAGAGAGAGAGGAGAGAGAAAAGAGAGAGAGAGAGAGAGAGAAAGAGAGAGAATATGAATAAATCAATTAGATAAGAAAAAAAACCTGTAAACTTGCGTGTTTCTTTTTATTCTTTTTGGAAAAGAATGATTTTTTACCGCAGTCTGATTTCTTTTTGAAACAAATTTACAATGGAAAACCAAATAACTGAATTGAATTTGTACAAAATACATAGTCCACATCAGGTACCTGATGACAATTAATTCTACTCTAAGCTCTAGAGCAAAGGACTACTGCAAGTCTGTTAAAACCCATCGGACGCCAATGCTCCAAGTTCCAAATGAACATGAAGCAAAGAGAGTTCAACGCTCTTTTTCCACATAGGCAGAAAATTCACATGGGCATTTCTATAGAGTCTGGCCTTTCAGCGTCTCTCCTTTCCGGAACCAATTATTGCGGGAGCAAGTCGATAAAAGATGCAAATAGAAGGATCCATCAAACATTGCTTTTTGTCATTGGCTAATTATATTTCTTGGAGGCTTCTTCGTGTGATCAATATTCACGGGTGAGTTAGACACTGGACAGTCTCTTTGTGGCTCTCTTTTATTAAATCCTTGTTCGTGTTGACGAGGGGAAAAAAACGAAAGTTTTAATCTATGGACTGATTGTAGGAGTGAGAGATGGGGAAGAAACGCTGCAGACCTTTTACACTTTTTAAAAACTTGCTTTGTTTTTGCGTGCGCGTGTTTATTAGTTTAAAAAAAGTTAAAGTCTGTCCCGAGCCATAAGGCTCATCAGGCCGGTGCTTATCCCGGTTTCTGTGGCGTTAAGCGACTGAGAGTCATAGACTCCCCCCTGGATAGGACGCCAGTCTATCGCAGGGTTAACCCCCAACACAAGGTTGGTACCCCTTTTACACCTGGGTGGGGAGAGAAAATAGCCGTAAAGTGCCTTTTCCAAGGGCACAACGCCATAGCGGAATAGCTGGGATCGAACCCGCAACCTTTAGATTACGAGTACAACGCCCTAACCACTAGGCCACAGCGGCGGCGCGCGTGTTTATGCTGTATGATTATGTGGGTGCATCTGTGCATATCTGTGAGTGTGTATAATCATGTATATAATATATATATATATATATATATATATATATATATATATATATATATATATATATATATATATATATATATATATATATATATATATATATAATGTAGTCAAGGCTAAGTGATCTGAGCGCTCGCTTTCCCCAAGTCAAGTAATGCAGTGTCAAGCGTGATTACTACTCGGATGGGTAACCGTTTGTGCGCCTAGCCTGCAGTACAGTCCCCCAGTTCACCCAGGTGTAAATGGGTACCTGCCCTCTTTAGGGTCAGGGAAGGTAAAGCAACGAGGGAGAAGAGATTGGCGCCGCCCTCAATATGCTGGCCCCTAGAGAAGCTGATGTCTCTGATGCCTTACTCCCCTACATCCGCCTAGGTTATGGGACACCTTTAACTTTTACCTTTCTTATATACATGTGTGTGTGTGTGTGTGTGTGTGTGTGTGTGTGTGTTTGTGTTCATATATGTGAGTGCGCGCGTTAATGCACGTTTACGCACTTAACTGCAATTCTGTATATTTCGGCGCACACGTCAGCCACTATCAAAATGGTTGGGAGAAAATTTAAAAGTATTTGTTTTGCTGAGCTTAACATTTCGTGGAATGTTTAGAAAAATGTGGCTTCGCAAACAACAATTAGATAAATTCAAGATGCATGGTATTAGAAATAAAAACACACAAGAAAACATGGTCTGTTTTATTTTATACATACTTTTTTTTAGCTTTGACAAAAACAAAATATTTATATTTGATTGAGTGCGACATTTTTGCCTTCACAATACACAGAGTTTTTTATGTTCCGTTTTATTAATGAGCCAATAGCAGCAGGGAGAGAAGAAGGAAGGTGAAAAGAACAGCAAAAACAACTGGTTTCTTCAATCACACTCTCATGCTAATTATTGCCAAGCTGTTTACGGCCATGTTCGTTTTAATGCTGACAACGCAGCAAGAAGAACGACACTGATAACGAACTAGAAAACAAGTCAAGGCTAGCATTACCAGGCTACCTCCTCCAAAACAAGAAAGAAGAAAAAAATAAGCCAAGTTATGGAATGCTAAAACAGACAATGACAGTAAACCATAAACCAAATGTTAGTCCTTAAAGGTCAGAACATTTTCAATATGGATTTTACATCATGATAAGTAATATCTGTAACCCAACCTTGATATTCAAAGAGTGAGAGATGTAGATGGGGACTGCTGCAAGTGCACTTTTTAGTCGGCTTGTGCATGTGGGTATCTTTGCTGTATAAATATGTGGAAATATTTG
>CM060328.1:14155504-14170504 GCA_030674155.1 Stramonita haemastoma
GGTTTAAAGTCTCATCCGAAGGATTTTTGTGGAGAGTGGAGTCAAGCACTGATGTTAACTCCAGGAGAAAAATCTCCTCGACCGGACTCGAACTCGGGTCTTCAAATTGCCAGCGCAATGTTCTGACCACTAGGCTATCCGTCCCCTGAGAGACAGAGAGAGAGAGAGAGAGAGAGAGGAGAGAGAGAGAGAGAGAGAGAGAGAGAGAGAGAGAGAGAGAGAGAGAGAGAAGAGAGAGAGAGAGAGAGAGAGACAGACAGACAGACAGACAGACAGACAGACAGAAGAGAGAGACAGAGAGACAGAGAGACAGAGAGAGGGGGGGAGGGAGGGAGGGAGGGAGAGATAGAGGGGGAGGGAGTGAGGGAGAGACAGACAGACAGACAGACAGGACAGAGAGATGAGAGAGAATGTGTGCATGTGTGTGTGTGTGTGTGTGTGTGTGTGTGTGTGTGTGTGTGTGTGTGTGTGTTGTGTGTTGTGTGTGTGGTGTTGTTGTGTGGTGTTGTGTGTGTTTGTGCGTGTGTGTACATGCGTCTGTATTTCTGTTTGTGAATATCCGAGCGTGTGCGCGCACTGCACTGCACTGCACTGCACTGCTCTACACTACATTACACTACACTACACTACAAACTACACTACATTACACTACACTACACTACAAACTACACTACAAACTACACTACACTACACTACACTACACTACAAACTACACTACATTACATTACACTACACTACAAACTACACTACACTACATTACATTACACTACACTACAAACTACACTACATTACATTACACTACAAACTACACTACATACACTACACTGCATTTAGATTACACTACACCACACTACACTACACATACAAAGACATATATCTATGTTTGTAAGCTTCTTTTTAAATATCAAAAGTAAACAAATCATGCTTTAATATCAAAGTATAATATGGATGATCCTGTCAATTCTATCATGATTGCTGAATTTTATTTTTTAGATGACCAAAATAGTGGGTCTGAAAAATCTGTCCCGTAAAGGTTAAACGACTGTAATTAGCTAGCCGAAACCATGTACTGACGCATCTTAATATATATATTTTTCCATATCACTTAAGTCATCATGAATCCGTTACTTTAAAGGTTTGAGGATCTTCTACCCAAACATAGCTAGACGTATCAATGCAAGTAGTGGGCTGTGAGCTAGAGAGGTGTAGACACATTACAATGTAATGCAAGATACACAGATGCCCATGAGAGTGCTGCTTCCCTGTCACACAAGATGAACAGGTCTTCTGAAAGGAACAGAATGCCCCTGACACCTCCGCCTCCGTCTCCTGTGTCTTCTGGCTTTAAAGTGATACCTGTCCTTAAGATGAGAACAATTGTAAGGCTGCAGACAACAAGGCCTAGTTCTCAATTATTTAAAGCGGATGGTACCGTTATGACTTGCAGTCTTTAGTTCATAACCTATTTTTCGGACACTAATATCAGGTAAAACTTAAGGGAATGATAGTTTTACTGCAGTGTGTCTTGCATCAAGTCTTTGTAGTTCTTCTTCTAGAACGCTCAGACGGCAAATTTGTTTTATATGAGCAAAATGCGTTGGCTGGTTAAACCTCTGACATCAGGCCCACTCATCGACTCGGCGAGAGATTGACTTTTAATGGGTTTTTTGGAAAAGACAGAATGCCAAGAAGGAGAAAAAAAAAAGGAGATTAAGGAAAAGGAACAAGCCACAGGTATTAAAAGAAACTTCTGAAGATCTAGAAGGGGGATGCAATTATATAAGATCCGGTCCCGAGAGTTCTTTGTTAACTTTGTTAAAGAAGTACCCATAATGAGTGATGGTAATGTGCGTGTGCAAACTCATGGTTTTGCTTCTTAGAATCGCGCTTCTTAGATCGCAGATGAATGAAATTTATACGACAGAAGAAGACTGACACAAAGACAAAGGTGCGTGGAGCAGCAAAAAAGAAGGAAAAACAAATATCTATCCTTCTATATGTCTGTCTGTCTGTCTCTCTGTCTGTCTGTCGTCTCTCTGTCTGTGAATGTTGCATTAGGCAAGGTTTCTGATATGTTGGAAAGAAGCTTGTGACTCTACGTTCGTGATTAGATTTGGTTCTTCCTTGTTAATTGAACGGTACTACTGTTTTAATGTGCGGCTTGTAACCCGCGTGAATTTCTCTGAGACAATAAAAGTATTTGAATTTGAGTACTCACTAACATTAATAAGAGGACTGCTTCAACTGGAGTGACACACCGGCTTAGTGCACCAATGATAACAGTTTTTTTCATCTATGTTAAGGACAAGTGTGGCAGCTAGGGACACAGCATATACACACCGCCCAGTTGGCATCAGCAAGATGGTGCATCCACATCGCCATGGCTAACAGGCAGGGGGCGAGATCGTCACGTGCTGTGCAGCAATAAACACAGGGAGCCTTCATTGATGTGTGGGTCCTTAGGGGTCTGGCAGCATCGCTGAAAGTGTGATGATGATAGACGCGCTCTCTGCCTCCCTTAATGTCTGTGGGTGTTGTTTTGTATGTTATGTGATATTTGATGAAACTGGGACTGCTGTTGTTGCTGTTAGGTTGTTCTAGAGAGTTATGATTTTTATAACTATTGTGATGAATGTGATGCTGCTGTAGTAGCTTGTTGATTTTTTTCAGAATACGATTTTTATTTTTGTAATGATAATGATGAAGTGGAGGAGGGGTGCCGATAAGGATGGCTAGCATTATTGTTAAAAACGAATGACAAATCTGGTTGTTTTCAATGTTGTTGTTGCTGCTGTTATTCTTGATGTTGATGCTGTAATTGTTGGTGTTGTCGTTGTTGTTGTTGCTGTTGCTGCTCTTCTTCTCCTTAATCTCCTCTTCGCGTCTCGCCTGACTAGTTTTTATACCCCATACCATTCCGCTCCTGTTCTTCCTTCTTGGAACACATTAATAATGAAGGTAAATTTAGCATCTTCCTGCACACTCTCTTCATAGACCTGTTAAACTGTTGAACGAAATACAAAATTACAACCATATTTTACATGTGCACAAAATAATCTTGGATCAGATGAAACACTCTCAGTTATCCGATCCTAGCAACTAGGTTACCAATGTTGTTTTGGTTAGTAACAGTGTGTGCTTTCTATTTAAGGAGAAAACAACTCTGGCAAAGTCAGACCATGGCTGTATAGGAAAAGATGTAGCTATATACACACCATTCTCACCCAGTGAATACTCCTGGGAAAAGATGTAGCTATATACACACCATTCTCACCCAGTGAATACTCCTGGGAAAAGATGTGTTAGCTATATACACACACCATTCTCACCCAGTGTGAAATACTCCATGGGAAAAGATGTAGCTATCTACACACCATTCTCACCCAGTGAATACTCCTGGTCTTACATAGGTCCCTGGGAGGGATTTGTAAGAGACATTGCCTATTCTGGGTGCTCCCTAAGGGTGGTAAGCTGAGGAACATCTGACAACAAAACAGCAACAACAAAAAATCAACGACAACAATAACGACAACAGTGACATACTAATCATTGAAGTTAGCATCGAAAGGGAGAGTTGTCAATGTCGAGTTGTTAAAGAAAAAAAGCGACACATTTTATCTTCTCTTCATCCCACTGTATCCGTTCCTTTTGATATCTCTATCTTCTGTTTGCTTTTTCTTTCTTCCCTTCTTTCGTTTCTTTGTTTAATAACCATATTCGAATTCTGTTCATTCCGGGCTTCTTTTGTTTTCGTGTGTGTGTGTGTGTGTGTGTGTGTGTGTGTGTGTGTGTGTGTGTGTGTGTGTGTGTGTGTGTGTGTGTGTGTGTGTGTTCCCTCCTAGATTTGTAATCTGTTTTTTCTAATTTTTCCTGGTTATTTTTCGTTTCTTTAATTTGTTGTTGTAATTTGTATTGTTTTTGTATTTTATTGCTGTTTTCTTTTATTATTGTGCCTTTCTTTATGTGATTATTTGTTAGTTTTATTTTTACAAGACTGTTCCTCCCTTCCTTCTGTCCTTTCTTTTCTTTATTCAATTTCTTCGAGTCCTTTCTTCCTTCATTCCTCCATTCCTTGTTCCTTCCTTTCTTTCTTTCTTTCTTTCTTTCTTTCTTCCTTTCTTTAAAGATGTGTTGGTTTTATTCATTGTTTGGTTTTTTTCCTTCCTTTTTTTTTCTTTTTCTTTCTTTTTTTTTTTGAAAATGTATTGGTTTCATTCATTGTTTGTCTGTTCATTTGTTTCACTATTTTTTTCCATCTCTTTCTTTCTGCCGAGCCGTGTGAATGTTTGTCAGTTTATATGCATTTTGTCATTCCTTTACTTTTCTATTTTATTTATAAAGGCCATGTGAGGGGTTCAAAAGCATGTTCAAAGGACCCGTCATTTTTTTTTATACATTTTTAAAGCCCTTTTATTTATCTTGTTTTGCAGGCACAAAACAAATGCAAATGAGGATATGTCAGCAAAAATACAAGAAGAAAACATACTGCAATCTTACAACATCAACAACGGATAGATTGTAGAACTCTGGAATGAGAAGAATCCAAAAACAGTTATGAAGCAGAGAATGAAAAGGAAGAAATCTGTCAGAAAAACAAAGGGGTAAAAAAGAAGATATTATCAAAAGGACAGTAGGCTGCAAGAAGAGAGAAACACCAGAAAGAAATAAGAAAAAAATAAACAGATGAAAAGGAATGAAAGAACAGAAAAGAAGAGAGACAAAATGAATGTAAATTAAGGAGAAAAAAGAACGAAAACCAAAAAAGACACAAAACATGCGCAATAAAGGAATGTAAGAACAAAATAAAAGGAAAGAAAATAAAGAACGAAAGTGGGAAGGATTGTCTATAACAAAATCAAGTAGTTTTAAACTTACCAAGCATAAACTTTCTGTTGTGTTTGATCTTTTACATAAACCAGCATGGATCAGGAATCAATAAAATTTTAAAGACAAATTGTTACGTATTACATTTACGTTTTAGGTATTTGATTAATCCAAGAAATAGTTTGAATATGGACAAAGTTTGCATGCGCAGGATGTTTTCTAATATCATTTTCTTTGAATGCCTCGTCGCTAAATTTTATAGCTATTTTCCTACCTAGTTCATAAATTTAATTTTGCAAGAAACACGGTAATGTGGAATTTATCTGATCACGTCAACATTTCGTAATAATCAAAAGTGTCGAGAGGAATAATATAAAACTAGTATGTCGTCTGTTTGGGGCATTTACGTTTATTGCATTCAGAAAATGGACATGAAGTTAAACGTCTATGTTTCATAATGACAATCTTGCTGTTTCAATATATGTTTAAGCTTTCTGCAAAAGTTTTGGTCACAGTTGTTGTTTTTTCATAAGAAGTTTTGTAGTTATCGTTCTTTTATCACATAGACCCTAACACAGTCGTCAATGAAGTACTTTTTCTTAAGAAAAATATCAGTCTGGCATGAAATCCTACGTTTTTGAGTTTGAAAATTTGTGTGTGTGTGTGTGTGTGTGTTCTTTTTTCGTTCCTTGCCTAGAGCTCCAAGGTTCACCAATGATGTGATTTCGTAAATACGACCGTTCTACTACCATAAAGGTATGTGCATTCTGACTTCGGGGATGTCTAAATACGATACAAGTGTGCATGCGTTCTTTAAGTTTTGTTATCCATTCCGACGGTCAAACACTGGCCTACTCTTCCGCAAAGCGGAACAGATTTAAACGTTGGTGCAATATGTTTTGTACACAGAATTGCGGTCAATAGTCTCATCCAAAGGATCTTTGAGTTTAATTCTATTAATTAATTGATCCCCCTTCTTTTGAAGCGTGTTTAGTAAGCGTTTCATCAATCTGTACGTGAATGCTATAGTATGCTTTTTCTCGATCGAAACAAAATCTTTTTTCCCAACAAATTTTGAACAATTTAGACTGCTCTCTTCTCCAGCTGAACATCAAACGTCTGTCATAAATCTAATGAGCTTTGTTACTTCGAATCTATTGAAAAGCCTATAAAATGATCTTTTATTCAAAACATAATGCACAGAGCTTCCACCATCCGAAATAGTTTTGCTTTGTCTAATTAAAAGGCTTAAAACAATGTCTTCTGTTTTCCCATGGCATTTAGGGGGTTAATGCCAATAGCTACCTAAACTAGGTAAATGCTAAATTGTTCCGGAACGGGTATAGCGGAGGAGAGGGGAGTTGAAAAAAGATACAGGTTTTTTAAGGAAAATATCAGCTTTTAAAGTCTGCGGCAAAATACTTCTGACTGCCAGTTTCTATGTCTGTGTTTCTGTATTTCGATCTCACTGTGTCGGTTATTTTCATTTTCGTCTTTGCATAACTATGTGTCTGCTGATCTCTCTGTGTTTCTTTCTGTCTTGGTCCCCCCCTCCCCCCGCTCCTCTCTCTCTCCTCTCTCTCTCTCTCTCTCTCTCTCTCTCTCTCTCTCTCTCTCTCTCTCTCTCTCTCTCTCTCTCTCTCTCTCTCTCTCTCTCTCTCTCTCTCTCTCTCTCTCTCTCTCTCTCTCTCTCTCTCATGCGCACGTGTGTGTTGTGTGACTGTGTGTGTGTCTCTCTGTGTGTGCTTCTATGTTTATGTATTTGTGTGTGTGTTTGTGTTTGTGTCTGTATATGTGTGTGTGTGCGTGTGTTTGTGTTTGTGTCTGTATATGTGTGTGTGTGTGAGAGGAAGAGGAGAGAGAGAGAGAGAGAGAGAGAGAGAGAGAGAGAGAGAGAGAGAGAGAGAGAGAGAAGAGAGAGAGAGAGAGAGAGAGAGAGAGAGAGAGAACAATTGAACAATTGAACAATTGAACAATTGAACAATTTGAATATGTACATCGGCCTTAGGCCACAATACACGGAGCTTGGGGGGAATGAGGAAAACCAGTAGATTGGTATGCAAAATGTGATCAAAAAGAAAAAAACAACAACAGATTCTTTGAAGCTAGTGATCGCAATGGCCATATGTGACGCCCACCACATAATGAGACGGAGTGCCATGAGGTCAATTTTTAGTTATTGACATGTTATTAATGTGCAATAAAGTGGCTATCAAATACAAAAAACAGATTGAAAATCGGACATTCTGTGCATCATTATTACAAATTGAAATGATAGACTGCAGGATGTGACAAAATGAGAAACGGCAAGTTTATTTTAGTAACAGGTTGTCAGAATGAGTGCTTTGACATTTTCAAAACACATTAAAAGCAAAGGAATAAAAATTACCTTGATATTTCATTATAAGATAATAAACAGATCTAGTTTAATAATCAATCAAAATCACAAAATTGACAACTTGACCCCCACCTGCCTTTAAAGGCTCTAGCGCAAAATTAGGTAATGTGCTAAGCGACTCATTTCGTGGTGGAGCGCCACATATTATCTAGAACAAGTTTAGAGTTTGATACACATTCATGTTACGCTGCATCGCTATTTTAGTTACACTCGGTATCAGTCCATACACAACATTTCAATACTTTCATACTTTCATACTTGTAAATACAAATCTTTAGCACACCCATCATTAAAGAATATTCTGACACAACAATTCCTTCCTTCTATTAAAAGAATAAAAAATATATCTGGATAGATAATGGCTTCGTTCCATACATGATGTTGTAAGTAAAACTGACAATGGTGTATTGCTACATTCAGTTAAAAAACATCTCTCTTAAATCTGAGTACATTGGACATTCGAACAAAAAATGGGCTTCATTTTCAGATTTTGTTTTACAAAATGGACAGAACTTTTCTTGATCACTAACATTATATCTACGAATGTTATAATTAATTGGTAAAACATTTAATCTAACTTGTGTAATAGCAACTCGAAAACAGAAAATTATCAATAAAGCCGATGACTTTTTCTTTTCCAAAGATAGTTTTGAATGATCTATAATCTCATACCTCTCTTTAATTGTTATGGTTCCATGCCACTCTTGTGTGAACATGTCTACTAATCTTTGCTTGAATATGCGTAAAAAGGCCTTTACATCACCGACTCCTTGTTATAGCCATACAATGTTAAATCCTGTTTCACACAAAATTTTTCTTATTTCTGATACCCAACAATTTTTTCCATATGTATCTAATTCCAATAGCATTTGGTAGGCGTTGTATGGCAATCTGTTCGGACTCATTTGTAGTAACTTAAACCAGTATCTAAGGATATTTGTATAGGAGTTTACATACAGAGGATACCCAATTAACCGTACACCATTTTATTTGGTGTTCTTATTGGAACTCCTAAAAACCTCTTACTTGCTGACATGTGAACTTTTTCAATATGGTCCATTCTACTTAAACCCCAAAAGAGAGAGAGAGAGAGAGAGAGAGAGAGAGAGAGAGAGAGAGAGAGAGAGAGAGAGAGAGAGAGAGAGAGAGAGAGAGAGAGAGAGAGAGAGAGGAGAGAGGACACGAATTACCCTAGTTACTTAGACTGGCCTCTTTGAAATTTCCTTTCCTTTTGAGTCTGTGACTAAATGGATGTGTGTGTGTGTGTGTGTGTGTGTGTGTGTGTGTGTGTGTGTGTGTGTGTGTGTGTGTGTGTGTGTGTGTGTGTGTGTGTGTGTGTGCTATTTATTTATTCCTTTTTTCTCCTTTATTTTGAGGATAATGATAGAATCACTCATGTGCTTTTTTCTTTACATCCAGTCGCCGTGTATATGCATTTTTGTTACTTTTGTCATCCGTTCCAACGGGCACACAATAACTACACTTCCGAAAAACAGAACGGGTTTTAACGTTTGCGCAAGATGTTCTGCATGAATTCGCAGACGGAACCTCGGTTTATAGTCTCATCTGTAGGACGTGTGTGTGTGTGTGTGTGTGTGTGTGTGTGTGTGTGTGTGTGTGTGTGTGTGTGTGTGTGTGTGTGTGTGTGTGTGTGTGTGTGTGTGTGCATGTGTGCGTGTGTGTGTATATTGATGTATGTGGGTATGTTTGCGTGTGTGTGTGTGTGATTATACGGGTGCGTAATTTTTTTTTTGCGTTGATCTACGCATTTCAATTTCTGCACAGATAAGTGTTCATGCGAGCGTGTATACAGGTGTGCTTGTATTTGTGCGTTTAAGTGAGTCTGTTCTTCCATTTGTGTTGTGGTGTATTGTTATGCGCATACGCCCCATACCCTAACCTTATGGTTGTAAGCACACTCTCTCGTGTGTAGGGGAGAGAGAGCGTTTGTTTTCTGTTCAGAGAGACAGAGACACAGACAGACAGACAGACAGACAGACAGATAGACAGACAGACAGATTTGATTTGATTTGATTTGATTTATTCTTTTATATCGAGGATAATGGAATAAGCACTCTTGAGCTTTTCTACATCCAGTCCCCGTGTGTATGCAGTTTTGTAAATGTCATCTGTTCCCACCGGCACACGATGGCCTACTCTTACGAAAAGCGAAACATGATTTAACGTGTACGGAAGATGTTCTGCGTGCGTTCGCACACGGTGCCTCGGTTTAAAGTCTGATTTGATTTGATTCGATTTGGTTTATTCTTTTATATCGAGGATAATGGAATAAGCACTCATGTGCTTTTTTACATCCAGTCCCCGTGTGTATGCAGTTCTGTAAATGTCATCTGTTCCCACCGGCACACGATGGCCTACTCTTACGAAAATCGGAACAGGATTTAACGTGTGCGCAAGATGTTCTGCGTGCATTCGCACACGGGGCCTCGGTTTAAAGTCTCATCCGAAGGACTTTTGGGGAGAGTGGAGTAAGCACTGATGTTAACTCCAGGAGAAAAATCTCCTCGACCGGACTCGAACCCGGGTCTTCAAATTGCCAGCGCAATGTTCTGACCACTAGGCTATCCGTCCCCAGAGAGAGATACAGACAGACAGATAGACAGACAGACAGACAGAGACAGACAGCGAGAGAGAGAAGGGGGGGGAGAAAAAAAGCAAGAAAGAAACAAGGAAAGAAATAATGAAAGAAAGAAAGAAAGAAAGAAAGAAAGAAAGAAAGAAAGAAAGAGAAGAGAGAGAGAGAGAGAGAGAGAGAGAGAGAGGAGAGAGAGAGAGAGAGAGAGAGAGAGAGAGAGAGAGAGAGAGAGAGAGACGGATGGCAGACACACAGGCAGATACGCAGACACGCAGGCACAAAAGAGAGAGCGAGAGCAAAGAATGTTTTGACGGAGAAGCCTAATCTTCCCGTCATTGGCAGATACAGTGTAACAGAACCTAACGGAAAGAATGAAGGACTGACTGACTGTGTGCTTATCGACACGCATAAAACAAGCCACCGGAAGACACAATATACACAAACGGAAACCATTTCATGCTTTGACCACAGAACAAAACAGAAAAATCAAAGAGATAATATGGAAGCGGTTGATAGACTATTGGTTGGGCCAAGAGAGATACGAAAAAGTAATTTGCAGACAAGAGGTTTCAACCGTGAAGAAACGTCCATTGTATCTGTATCTCGATATACGATGAAATCAGATCACTTGCTCTGTTCGTGATTTTGTTTGTTTGGATAAGTTCTCAAACCTGCTTACTCTCTTTGTGATGACAAGCTCCGAAGTTCACGAAGTTTTTTTCATGACTGTCTTATTTATTTGTTTATCATTTTTTAGTTTATTTAGTCATTTTTGGCAATGCTGTGAATAAAGTTTTTTTTCAAATGTCACGCAAAGATTGGTATTTATTAAAAGATTATTATAAAAACTATTTTTGTTCGAAATCCTGACTCTGTTTGCAATATAAACCAATAAAATTAATCCTGAAAAGACATGCAAAATAAACTTGCTTAGTCACGAAATGACAATTTCTATGCTCAGGGCCATTTAGAGCAATAGCTTTTTTCCTCACAACGAGAATCCGAGGAAATAAAACAACATTTCTTTAGGTGTGGAAACATCTTGCAGGCAGACCAGATTTTGGGAGGTGTGGTTGTGGAGATGAAGAGGCAAATTGCTGACGTTATCGTGGATACATCATTTATGGCCTTGGCTGTAATGCCCGATGTTAATCAGTGTGGATTATGGGCCCCAAATCAGTGACAAACAGGCACGATCTCCATCCTCAATAGTTTTGGGGATGGGGTGGTGGTGGGGTGGTGGTGGTGGAGGGGGGGTGGTGGTTAGAGGCTGACGCACAGGCAAACAAGCAAACAAACGAACACGCAGACGGACAGAGGGACACACACGCACACACATCTATAAATATAATTTTGAGGCTGTTGAGTCATGTTAGTTAAACGCTGTTGGTGATTTTTTTTAAACTAGATAGATGGCTTGATGAAAAAAGCAAACCAATGCTTATTCAATTCACTAGCTAGAACTAAAAATTTGACTTTGACTTTGACTTTGACTTTGACTTTCACACACACACACACACACACACACACACACACACACACACACACACACACACACACACACACACACACACACACACACCACACATACAAGGGACGGGATAGCCTAATGGTCAGAACATTGTGCTGGCAATTTGACGATCCGAGTTCGATTCCTGTTAGAGGGGATTTTCCCCCTGGAGTTAACATCAGTGCTGACTCCACTCTCCCCAAAAGTCTTTCGGATGAGACTGTAAATCGAAGCCCCGTGTGCGAACGCACGAAGAACATCTTGCGCACACGCTAAATCCTGTTCCGCTATTCGTAAGAGTAGGCCATTGTGTGCCGGTGGGAACAGATGACAATATTTATACAACTGCATAAACACGGGGACTAGATAAAAAAAAAGCACACGTGTGCGTATCCCATTATCCTCGATATACAAGAATAAAATAAGGAAAATAAATAAACAAGCACACACACACACACACATGTACACATGCGGGGGACGGATAGCCTAGTGGTCAGAACATTGCGCTGGCAATTTGACGACCCGGGTTCGAGTCCGGTCGAGGAAATTTTTCTCCTGGAGTTAACATCAGTGCCGACTCCACTCCCCCCAAAAGTCCTTCGGATGAGGCTTTAAACCGAGGCCCCGTGTGCGAACGCACGCAGAACATCTTGCGCACACGTTAAATCCTGTTCCGATTTTCGTAAGAGTAGGCCATCGTGTGCCGGTGGGAACAGATGACAATTTTTACAAAAACTGCATACACACGGGGACCGGATGAAAAAAAGCACATGATTGCTTATTCTGTTATCTTCGATATAAAAGAATAAATAAATAAATGATGCACAAACACGGCAGCGCAGAAGACAGACAGAAAGAGAGAGAGAGAGAGAGAGAGAGAGAGAGAGAGAGAGAGAGAGAGAAGAGAGAGAGAGAGAGAGAGAGAGAGAGGAGAGAGAGAGAGAGAGAGAGAGAATAATCTTTATCTTTATTTTTCAAGGGTTACAGAGTAAGCATTACATACTTTTTTTCATCCGGCCCTTGAGAGAGAGAGAGACAGAGACAGAGACAGACAGACAGACAGACAGACAGACAGACAGACAGACAGACAGACAGACAGACAGTCATACAGACAGGTAAACAGAAAGACAACGGAACACAAAGACAAACACAGACAGAGACAGTCAAAAAGGCATACAGACAAGAAAAGACAGACAGACAGACACACAGACAGACAGGCAGACAGACTCACAGACAGGCAGATGCAGACACACACACAGACAGACAGAGAGCTCATCAGAACTTGACGAGAGTAAACAGTTTTGCCGACGGAAACTTTTGATAGTGAGGTTGATAAGAGAGAAGATAGGCTGATAAATAGCTCGGCAGACACATGTTCATTTTTTTGTTTGTTTCTTTCTCATCAACCCTCCAACCCCATCCCCCATTACAAATTATTGGTTTATCAGTTTAGAGCTTTTACGATTAAAAATTCCAAAATATTTTTTCACGGTAATAATAATGAATGTTGATTAGAAAACATTGATATTTTGATGTCACTAATAAGGATGATAAATGAGGTCGTGCTTAGTCGAAAAAATAGAAATGGTGGCGGTGGTGATGATTGTGGATGTCGTAGTGATGAAAGCAACAGCGGCAGCAGAAGCTGCAGCACTACTACTACTACTACTTACTACTACTACTACTACTACTACTACTACTACTACTACTACTATACTACTACTACTGCTGCTGCTGCTGCTGCTACTGCTACTACTACTGCTGCTGCTGCTGCTGCTACTACTACTACTACTACTACTACTACTACTAACTACTACTACTACTACTACTACTACTACTACTACTACTGCTACTACTACTGACTACTACTACTACTACTACTACTACTACTACTACTACTACTACTACTACTGCTACGACTACTACTACTGCTACTGCTACTACTACTACTACTACTACTACTACTACTACTACTACTACTACTACTATACTACTACGACTACGACGACTACGACTACTGCTTACTCCATACCCATAGTTGATGATGCAGCAAAAACATTAGCTTATGATGTAACAACAAAATAACAAAGACCAAACCCAACCCATAGGTAAACACTAATAATCATCTGGTCACAATCATCAAAATCCTCCCATGTTACCATTTTCTGTTTTTTCTCCAGACTCACTACTCCCTCTTTGCTAACGAATATCTAACTCACTTAGGTTGCATAAATGTATCAGTGTGTATTGTTAGCGTGTTTGCTTGGCTAGCTATAATAGCTGGCAGCGAAAATCTCCTGTGCCTGCTGTCTGAATAGCCCCTACTCGTATGGTAGCTAATGAAGGCATGGGGGAATAGGGGAAAGGACAAGGGACGTAATAAAAGTAAAGGGAAAGCATTATGTGACCCTTTTCGGACGAAGCCATTGTCGTTTTGCGGGTTGTGCCGGTCTCTGAGGTGTTTGAGCTGTAGGGGTGTGGGTTTGTGTTTTGTTTGTTGTAGTGAAAAGTGGTGATAGTGTGTGTGTGTGTGTGTGTGTGTGTGTGTGTGGTGTGTGTGTGTGTGTGTGTGTGTGTGTATGCGCGCGCGCGTTTGGATGTATGCGCGTGCAAGTGTGTACAAGCACGCACACACACACACACAAACACACACGCACACACACACATATAACAAACACACACAAACACACACACACACATCTATCAAGACTCTCTCCTTCTGTCTCTTACTCTCTCTGTCTGTCTCTCTTTCTCTCCCTCACACACACATACAAACACACATACATACACACACGCACGCACGCACACACGCAACCCTAACCCCCACACACGTACAAACTCTTATCTATCTGTCTGTCTGTCTGTCTAGCTAGCTAGCTAGCTCTATATACCTACCTATCTACCTCTCTCTTCTCTTTCTCGTATCCCCCCCCCCCTACCACCACCACCACACATGCAACACTACAAGTCATGCACAACACACGCTAGTACGTGCGTGGTCGTGGTAGCAGCGCCGAACGCAGGATGCCGTGCGGCAGCGTGTCCTTTAAAGCCCCCTCCCCTGCCCCTGTATAATTTTCACGTCTTTGAGGGCTGGCATCTTGAAGGGGGCACCAATCCGGAATGCCCCCGGGAGGCAATTTAGGCGGACGGGAGTGCGGGATTCAACAAAGGCTTTGATGATTAGAACCCACCCCACTGCCACACTCCTGCCTCCTGCACAGCTCTCACGATCGCCTCAGGCTCCCACACAACCCAGCCCACCGTTGTTGCTGTTGTTGTTATTGTTGTTTGTTGTTTGTGAGCTGTGGTTGTGGTGGTGGTGATGGTGGTGGTGGTGATGGTGGTGGTTGGTGGTTGTTTTCTTGTTTCTTGATGGTCTTGAACGAAGCAGGAAGAGGTGACAGAAAAGAGTGGGTGGTTCGGTTGGTTGGTTGGTTGGTGGTGGTGATGGGGGAGGGGTGGTGGTTGTGGTTGGGGGGTGGAGAGTTGGATGGACTTTTCGTTTGTTTAGCATTCGTGTGTGTGTGTGTGTGTGTGTGTTGTGTGTGTGTGTGTGTGTGTGGTGTGTGTGTGTGTGTGTGTGCACGCGCGTTATGTAAGTTTTTGTTTGTGTGTGTTTAGGGGTCTATTATTTTCTGCTGCCGTGTTGTGTGGTTGCTGGTTTCTGTT
>CM060328.1:14175504-14200504 GCA_030674155.1 Stramonita haemastoma
ACAATCACGCTAAGTTACGTGTAGGGCATCTACAAAATATAGCTTATAGCGTGCCCTAACAAAGTTAACATTGAACTAAATAGTACTTTGGCAGCTTGTAGGTGTGTGTTCGTATGAAACAAGATATTTTTTCACTACAGATTCACGTATGACAAATCCGGAGTTTGCTACAACCAAATTTCGGAATGAAAGTTATAATTGATATATTTTTGATGTGGCAAACAAACACCACAAAAGAAACAATCACAATGATGGTACAACTGCAAGAAAAAAATAGACCAAAAATACTAGTATATAGTAAGAAAAAAACGTGATAAACAGAAATATTTCAATAAAATTTTTAATGATACAAAACGTGTTACAGAAAGAAATCGGTAGATATTGTTTTATTAAAACATGAACTGTTCTGTTGCTGGAGCAAGATTGCACAGATAGTAAGCAATTAAAATGTTTGGAATTTGTGTAGCGCTGAATCTTGTAAAGCAATAGATCAAAGCGGCCATACCGGTGTCCATACCGGCATCAACCCATGTTGACCCTGTTCATCAGACCTGGTAACCTAAAACAATCAGCTGTCCTCTGCAGTTAGCTGCACTGAAAACACCTGAATGGAACATAAGTGTTGCTATTGAAGTTCAATGGTTTAAACCAAGTTTTTGTTTAAAATCCCCATATATACATACATACATACATATATATATATATATATATATATATATATATATATACATACATATATATACATACATATATATACATACATATATATACATATATATATGTGTGCACACACACATATATATATACATATATATATATATATAATCATACAGACATACAGACAGACATACAGACAGACATAAACACATACATACACACACACACATACACACACACATACATACATACATACATACATACATACATACATACATACATACATACATACATACATACATAACATACATACATACATACATACATACATACATACATACATACATACATACACACACACACATACACAACACATACACATACGCACACACGCACGCACGCACGCACGCACACACACACAGAAACACACACACACACAGACACATACACACACATTCATACACACACATACATACACATACACATACACATACACATACATACATACATACATACATACATACATACATACATACATACATACATACATACAACATACATACATACATACATACATACATACATACATACATACATACATACATACATACATACATACATACATACATACATACATACATACATACATACAACAAACAATAAAGCAGCACTATTGAAATTCTGGGGGGTCATCCAGAATAAACACACTCATTTCTTCTTCGTCACAAACAGACAGTAAACATTTTGCCTGTCATATAAGTGAAAATGAGTTGCACTGCCGTTAAGCGCCTGACAATTCAGGCCCAGCGCATCCGACTTCAGCATGGCGAGAAGTATCTTTTAAATCTTTTCGGTAAAAAGAGGCAGGTAAACGTACCAAGAAGGCAACACATAAACAAGAGGCGACAGGAAGAAAAAAAAGCAGAAAGAAAGACAGGGATAAAAAAAAGAGGGATTTCCTAGCACAGAGCCTCCAGAGGGTGGGGATGCTATTGATACCAGCAGGCCTCAGGCACCCCCCACAGGGATCCTGTATCACTCGTCACACCTGGCAATCGCTGTGAGACCCCAAGTGTGTCACTGAATGAAAAGTTTGCGTGTATGTCTGTTTTGCAAGGGCTTCACCTCAAAGGCAGTAATGTTTCTACTTCAATGGATTCTGTTATCCTATAATGGAGAGTGCAGTTGTTACGCTAAGAGTTTGTCATGGCTGAAGACGATGTTACACTGATAATTTCACAGCAAAACAACACTTTAATGAAGGCCTCGCCACTTTGCTTTCAACGATAAGAAATAAATATGATTTGGTCAGGGCGATTATCAATGCTGTTTTTTCTCAGCTAGGTTACCGTGGCGGGGAAAAATCTGGGTCACATAAATATGTTGGTTGATTAAAAAAAAAAAAACACCGTTGCACCCATACTTAGCAAAGTGTTACATTGGGAAGACGATGAATAACAACAACAACACTTTTAATGAGTCCTTCTAATATTGCAAATGTCAAAGGGCTTAATCGCATAGCATGCACGTGCCTACGGGGGTATGTGCACGCACGCGCTTGCGTGTATGTTTGTGTGTGCGTATGCCTGCATCTGTTTGTATTTGTGTGCGTTTGTTTGTGTGTGTATGTTTGTGTGTGTTTGTGTGTGTGTGTGTTTGTGTGTATATATATGTGTGTGTGTGTTTTGTGTGCATTTGATTTGATTTGATTTTGATTTATTCTTTTATATCGAGGATAATGAGATAAGCACTCTTGTGCTTTTTTACATCCAGTCCCCGTGTGTATGCAGTTTTGTATATGTCATCTCTTCCCACCGGCACACGATGGCCTACTCTTACGAAAAACGGAACAGGATTTAGCGTGTGCGCAAGATGTTCTGCGTGTGTTCGCACATGGGGCCTCGGTTTAAAGTCTCATCCGAAGGACTTTTGGGGAGAGTGGAGTTAGCACTGATGTTAACTCCAGGAGAAAAATCTCCTCGACTGGACTCAAACCCGGGTCTTCAAATTGCCAGCGCAATGTTCTGACCACTAGACTATCCGTCCCCCCGTGCCTGTGTGTGTGTGTGTGTCTTCAATTTTACGTCTGTTCACTTAATGTGATATTAGACGTATGTCTGTGCGCGCGCGTATGTGTGTATGTGTGTGTACGTGTGCGTGCGAGCGCATCCAGTTCCAAAGGTCAGTATTTAGGCTCAATCTCCTTTCCTCTGAGATTAAAGTTGCTCAAGTTACCCCCATAAAGAATAATAGCTGTTTGACGAATGGTGAATGCACCTGATCTTCCTAATAAATCGTGTTGATGTCTCTGCTCTTCGTTTTCTTCCTGTACTTCTCTGTCTCTGTGTCTGAAATGTGATAGCTTAGCCTGTAATTTTACGACCTTACTTTTTGTCTATTTTGTTACTTTGTCCGAACCTGGCTTTTGTGGCACAGTGGTTAACACTGGCCTTTCTTGGTTGGAAAACATTGTATTTAATTCCCCACTGATGGCAAGTTTGTTTTGGGGTGAAATTCTTTGTTTGGGTTTGTTTTTTGTTTGGTTTGTTTTCTTTATTTCATGGAACTTCTTGCCAAAAGGAGTTTGTCATAGGCTCCATGAAAATGCTAGGACAACACACTCGATCATCAGACATTTTGCGATATACCTGGGCAATGTATTCTGTCACCTCCATCTTGTTTGTCTATTGTCTACCTTCTCGATCCATTATCCTGCCTTTTTTCGCAAAAAGACCTAAAATATATCTTTTCTCTCCTACGCTGAAGTTGGATTGACTAGACCTGACTTGTCAGGCATTTAGCGACACTGCAATGTATTTTCGATCATATAAAGACAAAGATTGTTGCTATCAGAGCCTTTGATGTTGATGACGAAGAAGAAAAGCCTAAGGGAAATGGTCTTGTATGGGAGATTGTCGTTGGAGCGACGTAGTGCAGTAACTATCACCACTGCAGTGTAGGCATCTTACACAGTCAGAATCTGCGACTAATTTAATCTAATGGAATAGTGTCATCCGTAAATATAAAGACTGTCTCTATGTGTGGGTTATTTCATTACTTAATTTTTATCAATTTTATTAGATGAGAGTGGAGGCAGCATTCATGAGCTTTTTCTTCATTCAGTTCTCGAGTGTGTGCAGTTTTGTAAATTCCGTCATCCGTTCCCACCTACAAACAAACGTCTTCTCTTCTCAAAAGGGCAACGGGTTTTAACGTGTGCTCAAGGTGTTCTGCGTGTGTTTGCACACTGAACCCCGGTTTATAGTCTCATCCGAAGGACTTTTGGGGGAAGCGGAGTCGGCACTGATGTTAACTCCAGTGGAGGAATCCTCTTGGGCTAGATTCGAACCCGGATCAGCAGATCACGATCGTACGAGTGCATCACTCTGACCACTAGGCTATCCCGTCCTGTCTATGTGTGTGTGTGTGTGTGTGTGTGTGTGTGTGTGTGTGTGTGTGTGTGTGTGTGTGTGTGTGTGTGTGTGTGTGTGTGTGTGTGTGTGTGTGTGTGTGTTTTGGGGGTGTATGCATGCGAGCGTGCATGTGTGATACATTTTGTTTAATTTGAAGCTATGTTGGAATGTTTAAACTAATATGAAATGTAGCTTTCTCGTGTGTTTTTTTCGAGATTATGATCCGTGTTAATGTGCCTGTCAGTATTGTAATTGTCCTTCCTGATTTAATGAAAGTGTTTTTAACTTGACTTGAGTGGATCAGAGCATGCACCATAGATCACAGGTAAAAGTTACTCAGCAGCCGTGTATGACCTCTTCTGGTGGCCTGTGATTAGTTTCTGTGAACTTAGAACTGAGGGGCGACATTCAGAACACAGATATGATTAGACGTGGGATGGGAGTTGACTTGATAGGAATAATAGCATGATCCCCTACAAGAGTTTTCTGAGGACACAGCCTCAGTGTAAGGATTGTTGTTGCTTTTGGGCGTTCTCCAGCTGAACTTTCTGAGGTCACCCAGAATATGCTCACCGTCCCACTCACCACACATAGAAATCCCTTTGCGACCTATATATATATATATATATATATATATTATATTCTTTATGATAAATATATACATTCCGCATGTGAAGTTTGCAGGCGTAGCTGTTATTAAGTATGTAGGCAACCATGCTTTGGCTTCTGGGGATCTGTTTCTTTGATGGAGATTACAGATTGTTAAGGGGATAGGAAAGCTCAGTGTTCAAAGCGTGAATTAATTCCCCGAATTAATGTTAAGTAGCGTCGAGCGTGGTTGCCAAGTGGGTGGGTGACCGTTTGCGTGCCTTGGCTTCAGTTAAAACGCCCAGTTTACGTAGCCGTAAAATAATGGGTATCTACCTTCTTTAGTGTCAGGGAAGGTAAAGCAGCGAGAAAGAGGAGATGAGTGCCGCCCTCAACATGCTGGCTCCTGGACAAGCTGAGGTCTCTGACACCTCGCTCTCCAACGACCGCACAGGTTATGGGAACACCTTTACATTTTTTCTTTACCTTTGCAGATTTTTATGCAAGAACTTGTCATCGACAAAGGCCATTTCCATTAAATATTTTAAAGCATAACATTTCCCTATCAGTCTTCATGATTTGCTTATCAACATCTGGTAAAGTGTTTGGTCTGGATAAGTTTAAGGATAACGATAAATACTGGAGCCTATGAAACGACTAACATAGGTGTCCATAGACAACAGGTAAGGGGTATTCAACATTTTGTTTACCTTCTATTATGAGTAATGAGGGATCTAAACAGACACACCCTCAACGACAGGAAATATAACGGCATTTGTTGTCTAGACTAAACTGTGAATAGGAGAGCAAGAATATCTTTATCAAACTCGTTAAGGACTATGTGTGTATGGACATAGTCCATATTCCTGAAAAACATGAACACTTGCAGATTTAGGGAAAAAAAAACTGATATGACAAAGGTGTTATTTGAAGATATCAAATATCAGAAAAAACTAACGTTTCGCTTTGTAACAAGCATACCATACTAAGGAGACGGTCGATTTGTTTGTACGTAGATTTGCTGAGTCTGGTCTAGGCGAGAAACATGTCTTAGCATGGCCCAGTAACAAGATCCAATGGCTTCGTTACAAGCTTGTGTGGACTGCTATGCCCAGGGAGGGAGATGGCGGGTAGACTGGAATGAAAACGGGTTGGCGACATTGTGGAATGGATAGCGAAACTATTTGCCAAAACCCAGGCTTAAGTCTACAGATGATAAAAATTATCATCTGAGCAATCTGGTAAACATCTCTTGTTGTGATAGTTCAAGGACTCCCTGAGGAGTGAAGTAAAGAAGGAGAAAATCACAAAGGTCTCTTACTCTACAGCGGCCAGTAAATGCCGCTTTTGTTTATCTAGTATCGTGGATGGGACGACGAGAAATTGGGAAGTCTTATCTTAAAAGCAAACACTTCGACTGCCAATCCCAGTAGAAGAAAGAAGGCTACTAGAAACCATCTGTACTTAACCTTTTACTTAACTCCACGAAGTACATTGGTCTCTCCATCTGACACCCATACCACACACGCACACACAACACACACACACACTCACACACGCACACACACTCACACACGCGCACACACACACACACACACACTCACACACACACAACAACACACACACACTCACACACAACACACACACACACTCACTCACACACACACACACACACACACACACACACACACACACACACACACAACACACACACACACACACACACACACACACACACACACACACACACACACACAAAACACACACACACACACACACACACACTAACAAGCCCTTGTCTCCCCTGAGAATAGCATGTACAGAACTGGAAGTCAGAAGACAAAAAATATGTTATTTGTTTCAAACAATTGGCTTCATCAGACATGGTTCTTCCAAGGCAGACATTGATCTCGACCCGCATCAGACACGGAAAGCCGGAGACTGGAGAAGAGATCGTGTGATAGTCTGCAGCCTCTTGTTTAAGCGTCAGGTGCATAATCCTCCTGTAGAGGTTATGTGTGAGAGAGTAAACAGGTCTGAAATTATCTGTTGCGTGTGGAAGATAGGGAGGATGTCGGGGCTGTTTAAAGATAATTAGCAGGGAAGCTTGAATATTGATTCAGAAGAAATTGGGCGGGACGGGGTGGCTTGCAAGCTGAGAAGTGGAAAAGAAACGGGATGGAGGGGGTATCGTTTTTAAGCGGTTTGCGTAGCTGTGTTTCAGAAACATGTTTGTATGATTAAACACACATTCATACACAGATGGGGGTGGGGGGCATAAATCTTTTCTTTGTCAATTAAAAATATATGCAGGGGATGACTAACAAAACGCAAACTTTCCCTCCTAACTTTTGACATCTCCTGTGGTTCATTAGGGTGCTGTGACGAACTCATGAACCTGACAAAGCCTAGCCCTCTCCAGGCAGCAAAAGGCATGCCTGCTTCATCTGTGTCAGCAGTCATCGTAGTTGTTAACCTCTTCAAAAGGGGAATAGTTTTGTTGGGTGCGCAAAGAAGGACAGCATGCGTTCACATATAAAACTTGGATTTATAATCCTATTTTAGGGATTCTTAGGGAATGGATCCAATAGTAATATTAAATCCACAGAAGAAAATCCCACCGAAAATTCACAACACAGTGAAGACTCGAATCTATGGCCACGAAAAGGCCGATTCCGAGGTTGTTGCTCAAACCTCTAAATTACCCGATACCTCTTTCAAGGATCAACCATGCAAAAACATGTTTGACAATATGAATTTAAATCAATCCTACATAATAAAAAAAAAAAAACATACACGTTTCCGGATGTGGAGTACAGAGTCTGTTTTCAGGTGTCTTTTATGTTTGTGTAAGACTTATTCTTCTAGTGTTGGTGCATGAAGGAAGGTGGCAGGACTCGCTCTTTCCTCCCAGTTTGACGAAAAAATCGAACTGAATGTCGAAGTCATTCGGATGAGACTATACACCGAGGTCCCGTGTGCGAACGCACGCAGAACATCTCGAGCACACGTTAAAACCCCGTTCCGCCTTTCGGAAGAGCAGGCCATTGTGTGCCGATAGGAGTGGGTGACAAAATTTTTTTTTTTTAAAACAGCATACACACATGTCGTGTTTAGACACCATCCCTGAAGAAAAATCGGGGAGTTGGAGTCCCAGGGCGGCTCAGGGATGTATATGGCAACGTTCTGGTGGCTCCAGCGACGTTACTGGAACCATTCTTATCGGTCATTGCCTTTCCAATGGATCATTCCAGTGGCGTGGAGAGGCCCCCATCCCCCTGCTCCATGGGTAACAGTTTGCCCTCCATACTTACTTACCCAGGCTTTGCGCTCTAAAGACTAGAGCGCGTCCATAGTCTTCCGAGACTGATGGGTGCCTACTACTACTACTACTGCCTACTGTTGATGCATGATTTTTTCGTTTGAAGATTACAGTTATATATATATATATATATATATATATATATATATATATATATATATATATATATATATATATATATATATATATATATATATATAAATTATTAAGGAACACCCTTTCAGGCACACACCATTTCAGGCACACACTTGTAATGCCTCCCGATCACCCACACCCCTCATATCTCCCCAGCATACACATGCAGTACACGTACTACATGCATACTCATACATACTGCACGCGAGTGTTAACTACATAAACACACACAGTATTGATAACATGCCCCGACGTTGGTCATATGCACCGATGTAGTCTTTTCCCCTCCTTTTTATTCATTTTCTCCCTCTATCGTTTTTTTTTTAATATGAAAAGCAGTCGAATGAAAGAACAAACGAATGCACGCGCAAGTGCGCGCATTCACAAATACTCACACACACACACACACACACACACACACACACACACACACACACACACACACACACACACACACACACACACACACACACACACACACACACACACACACACACACGATTACTTTTAAAACTTAAATCTAGTGGTTTGTCGGGTAACATGTACTTCTATGTCAAAATTTTCTATGGGGCAGAAGCATTCAAGCTAAAATTGAAAACACCTATTCCACCCCGAGATTTCCGACAATGGGAATTCCGCAAGGATCTGTTATCGCCCCTTGTCTTTTTAATCTTCTACTTTATGACCTTCCGAGATCCCTGTCAAATAACGTTGTCCTCGTTCAGTATGCAGATGATCTGTGCATGTGGATGAAGACAACAATGAAAAAGGTAACCCCCAAGAGACAGTTAAGCTACATTAGAAAAACTTACCAGCTTGAACTTGATAAGCTTAGTATTTATATGACAGAAAATGGATTTCTGTTGTCTCCAGAGAAGACCAACATTGTTCTCTTCAATAATGGGGCTGACCCTCAGGGTTTGCCTACTTTCAAAATGCAGGATAGGCACCTTGAATACAAACCAGTGGTAAAGTTTCTGGGTATTTATATTACATCAAAACTGACATGGAATTATCATGTTGAATATTTATTAACTAAAGCCAGAAAAACCTTAAATTTTATAAAAGAAGTAAGCAAACAGCATTGGGCTCAAAATGTATCAGTTTTAAAACATCTGTCATTGGCATTAGTTCGTTCTAAATTGACGTACGGTCATGAAGTCTTCTTTAATACCCCAAAGTATTTATTAGATAAACTTAGAAGCATAGATTGTAAAGCTTTTCGCATTGCCTTGGGAGTACCCTTCCATGCTTCATCCTTGGGAACATATAAGGAAGTAGGAGTTTTGCCTTTGGATGACTATCGAGAGGTAGCAGTCGCAAAATACGTTCTTAGAAGCTCAGCATCTGTAAATAATATAGAAGATGAACACAGTCTAAGATCTGACAAGCAGTTTCCTAAAAGAGCTAAAAATATCCGCTCACTCACCACAATCAGCACCTTCACAAATGGTCTTTTTGAAAAGTCAGGAGTTAATCCCAGAGAAGTGCAACAGCTTATACCTCTATTATCTCCTTGTCCGTCATGGGCTCAATTTGATTTGGAATGCTCCATCTATAAAAAAAAAAAAAAAAAAAAAAAAAAAAAAAAGATAACGGAAGTAATATTCTTAGCGCGTATGTGAAAGAACATATTATAAACAAGTACTCATCACATCTTCAAATATACACCGATGGGTCTCTACTCAATAATACTGAAGGAGGTGCAGCTTTCATCATTCCTTCATTACAGGTTAAAAACTGTACCACATTGGGAAAAATCACTCAATTTTCACAGCAGAGCTGATAGCCATTCTGATGGCTTTAAATTATTTACTTGATTTTCCCAGGACCATTGTGAAGGTGGTTTTATGTGTTGATTCAAAATCAGTGCTCCAGTCCCTTAAAAACTCCGGGTCAAAAGTAAGACAAGAACTTATCATTGAAATATTACATCTTATACATTTTCTAATCCTAAGAGGCACTGATGTCACCTTTTGCTGGGTACCTTCTCATTGCAATATAATATTCAATGAAAAGGTTGATAGAGCTGCTAAAAATGCGGCAATGCGTTGATACTTTGAACATACCAATGTCTGTCGATGAGAATCATACTTTGATCGAACATGCATGTTGGAAACATGTTAGGAAAACACAAGAAGACGCTGGATTTTCTCATCATCATGTTTCCTTTTCTGACCTTAACCATATTCTCTGTGTACGTTTTGGGCTGGATAAATTGCCTCACAGATCGGTCATTTGTCTCATAAATAGACTTAAACTAAATGCCTTCCGAACGAAGTATGCTAAAAATGTGCGTTGCATATGTGATGGGACGATTTCAGTCAGTCATATTCTTTTTGACTGTCCCGTTTTAAAACAGTGTCTTCCCATCACACGTGAGAACTCTCTGGACAGTATTTTAAGTAACTGTGTGATGCTGTGTGAACTCGCCTTATCGCTGAAGAAGAGTCCAATTGACAGGTTACTATAGTGCTTATGAACATGTTAGTTGCTTGTTTAGAGACAGAGACTAATTTCGTGCTATTTCTTAATTTTCTAAAAAGTTCTGATTGATTGTTCAGGTTTTAGTGTTCACTTTTTGTGCTTTTACTTACTTTATGTTTCTACCATTGGTTAAAAGTTTTACTTTTTTTCTGTCTAATATCACTTATGTTAATAGACAATAAACTGAAGCAAAAAACCCCACACACACACACACACAACACACACACACACACACACACACACCACACACACACACACACACCACACACACACACACACACACAAACCCACACAACACACACGCACACACACACAACACAACACAACACAACACACACACATACACACACAGCACACCACAACACACACACATACACACACACATATACTCACTCACACACACACACACACACACACACACACACAACACACACACACACACACACACACACACACACACACACACCACACACACACACACACACACACACACAGTTACACACACACACACACATTCACTCACTCATTCACTCGGGCTAATGTATTTATATATTTCTTTATACATATCTGATTCACAATTAATTGCCATATAATTGGTATATGTCTGTTTACAACATTTATAAAGGAAGATGAAAGAAGAGTGAAATAGAATTGCTGAAAAGAAACGAGTTGGGGAGAAAGGGATTGGATTCATTTGAAAGTCTCTCCAGTGTGTGTGTGTGTGTGTGTGTGTGTGTGTGTGTGTGTGTGTGTGTGTGTGTGTGTGTGTGTGTGTGTGTGTATGTGTGTGTGTGTGTGTGTGTGTGTGTGTGTGTGTGTGTGTTTGTGTGTGTGTGTTGTTGTTGTTGTTGTTGTTGCTCTTAAATTTAACGTCTATTTACATTTCGTGGTGTGATGTGGTGTAAAGTGATGTGATGTGTGTGTGTGTGTGTGTGTCTGTGTGTGTGCGTGTGTGTGTGTGTGGGGGGGGGGGTATGAATTGGAAGGAACGAGGGTGGGGTGGGGTATAAGATCAAGAAAGAAAAACCCAAAACAACAAATAATAGAAATGGAAGAATAAAAGACAGGGAAAAGCTTCGCGAAACAGAATTCAAAGGAGATCACGCTTAGATCATTTATTTGCAGCAGCCGGCGTTGACAGCTATTCTGATTCAGATCACCTTTCATGCCTCGCTTTTCGCTGTCCACTGCCTTTTCCACTCCTGTTTCCCCAGCCTTCTCTCTCTTTCACATTTCTAGAGGCCGACTCAGACAAAATGTGTAGCCATTCGGACATGCCTTCTTATCTGTGGAATATAAATGAACGATTCTTTTTCTCCGGGGGATAAGGAAACGAGGGGAACATTGCGAAATTTCAGGATGGTATTTGATGGATGAGTCATACAAAAATGCTATCATTTGTAGTAAGTCGGTGTACTTTTTGTATGTCTGACTCGTATCATTGAAGATATGCATGATTAGAGTGGTACAGTTCTGGATCGAAACAGTGGTGTTGATATTCAAATGTTGAGGTCTAAAATATGCATGCTTAAAGAAATGATAAGTTACTCTCTGGTGATTGAGAATCAGTCAACTTTGGGCTTACTTCAATTCATGACTATGTTCTCAAATATCCGTTCCTCAAAAGTAGGCAGTGCCCAACTCTTATCATCTGTTTTTTATATTTAGTTAACCTTTAAATTTGCTTAGCTTCATGCTTCCTGATTTTCCTGAAACTACTGGTTGTTTTTTTATTCTACTATCAACTTTAATTACGTACAGTGATCAGTCGTGTGTGGTGTGTGTGTGTGTGTGTGTGTGTGTGTGTGTGTGTGTGTGTGTGTGTGTGTGTGTGTGTGTGTGTGTGTGTGTGTGGTGTGTTATCTATTCTGTTATTCTTCTGAAATCTTTTGGGACAACGAATAAGCACACACGTGCTTTTCCCATCTAGTTCCAGTGTGTATGTAGCTTTGTAAGATTTGTCATACATTCCGACCAGTACACAATAGTCTACTCTTCTGAAAGGTAGAACAGGCTTTAACGTGCGTGCTTGACGTTTTGCCTCTGTTGGCACACAGGACCTTGGTTTATGGTCTCATTTGAAGAGCTGTTAGCACTGCTTACGAAACTAGATGTTCTTGCCACAACATGCAGAACAGTAAAATATAAATAGGATGATTATTTTTTGAGTGATTCCCTGCAGAAAAACAGTTTTTGGTTTGAAAGAGGCAAAAAACTCCACACAAACCAAAACAAAATATAAGTTAAAACCATTGGTAGTTTAAAAAGTTTCCCCGACATAGCTCATTTGATCTTAACATAATAAAATATTAGTCAATTGCAAACTTTGTTTTTTTTTTAAAAATGTTTACTTACACTTCATAACATCAATCTCGACTACTGTTAACTGGTTTCTCTGAAAGTACATTAATCTGTGTAAACTTATATATAGTCTGTTGTATAGTGTAATATAGACGGTCATTCATAAAGTCAGAATGCAGCTACATTAATGATGGACAAAAACAGTTGCACACGCAGAAATCTTACCATTCATAAACCATAGAGCTATAGCCGAGGATTCAGGCTGAATCTTTTAGATGTTAGCTAAGTTCATTCAACATAAACATTTTAAAAAGAAAATCTGACAAGTATGTTTTGTCTTCTTGGCCATTATGCGTTTATTATCATGATGATATGTCTTTGAGACAGAATTAATTGCAAGAAGTGCAAAAACAGTAGTTATTATCCAGCCTATGTTCTCTTCAATGCCTGTCAGTTTTTGTTTGTTGAATTATATTTTTAAAAATCCAGGTCACCGCTCTCGGTTTCGGATTTCTTGTAGACCCGTCACCATACCTCATAGGATTTCTTCAGCCGTGTGCTTTTTATGAACATTTTAATTAACTTCTGGTTCACTCATTTTCTTTTAAATCTTGCAGAAAAAAATTAACAATAAATTAGGCATACTATGTTAGTCTTCAATTGCCCAAAACACTTTAACTTAGAAACTTAGATTTTTTCCCCCCAAAAATCTCATTTTGAAATTCCCTTTTCTTATATTTTCGATTTCCTGGCTTCATGGTTACATGTAATAAGCACATCACATATCCCACAAAAAAGCTAAAACACCAGAAAACATTTTGAAACAGATTGAAACCGTGTGTTTATGGGAAGTGTAATAGACGTGTAAATGATGTCTGAATCAAATTGCTTTAACATTCCGAAAACTGTTCAGACTGATCAGGAATTCTGTAGCGATTCTTAAATCAGTTCTGGTCATTGTCAGCTCTGTCTGCCTGCCTGTCCGTCTGTATTTGTCTGTCTGTGCATCTGACTGGGTGTCTGCGTGTCTGTCTGCCCCCCCCCCCCCCCCCCCCCTCCTCCGTCTCTCTCTTTTCTTCGTCGCCGTCGTGGTCTTCTTGTTCTTATTCTTGTTCTACTCCTTCTTCTTTGCACACATCTTTGCATTCTTCTTGCATTCTTCTTTGCATTCTCCTTATTCATCTTTGCATTCTTTGCATTCTCCTTCATCCGTGCATTCTTCTTTGCATTCGTCTCCTTTGCATTCTTCTTCTGTGCTTTCTCCGATTTCTTCTTTCTCTTCAATGTTTAAGAGTTATATGTGATGCAGTTTTTTATAAGAAGAGTAACCATTATTTTCTTGCCTCTAGGCACTGTACACCCTTTCACATGGAAAACGGACATCTGTTTCCCATGCTATCGTAAACGTCTGCGCTTTCAGTCGCTGGCCACCCCAGGTGTGAAGTTGGCTCCGCACTCACAATGGTAGGACGGTGAAAAAGGTGATGGCAATTTGAATTGAGGTGTGGGCTAGTAAAGCCATGGTCTACAGTTGGGTCGGTGTACTACTGATACAACCTGCCACCCTCCTTCCATGAACCAGTCTAATCCAATCTTGTTGTTGATAGCCCTGCTATACAGAGGCTATACCGGGGCTGTCGCCCTCCTTTGATGGTACACAGCACTGAGTTTAGCTACGGGAATGTACAATATTTCTACTAAGCAAGTTTAACTTGATAGTGCTACTTGACTATTTTAGGGATGATTTTTTTTACCACCTTTTCCTCTGTTTGTAGCTCTATGTACTTCTGTCTGTCTTTGATCCTTGTTATGTCTCTTTTTTCATGTTTATGTCTCTGTTTCCTCGCATGTCTTCATTGAATATGTTGTGCATAAGCACGTTTTTGTTTTTATATTGTTAGAGATTTCCTCCGTTTGTTTCTTTGATCTGTCACTGTATCTTGTTTCTTTTCTGTCATTTCTAATTCGTCTCTGTCGCAGTGATCTCTCTCTATCTGACCCAGTCTCTCTCGTGTCTTCCTCACTATGTCTCTGTCTCCTTCCAGCCTGTGAACTTTGTCTCCTTGTTTTTTATTTCTTCCTTTTCATGTCTCTGCCTTATTCTGTTTATCTATCTCTGTCTCTCTCAGTCTCTCTCTTTCTCTGTCTCTCTCTTTGTCTCTGTCTCTGTCTCTGTCTCTCTATCTGTCTCTCTATCTGTCTCTCTCTGTCTCTCTGTCTCTGTCTCTCTCTCTCTCCCCCTCTTGCTCTGTCTGTCTGTCTGTCTGTCTGTCTGTCAGTCTGTCTGTCTGTCTGTCTCTCTCTCCTCTCTCTCTCTCTCTCTCTCTCTCTCTCTCTCTCTCTCTCCTCTCTCTTCTCTCTCTCTCTCTCTCTCTCTCCTCTCTCTCTCTCTCTCTCTCTCTCTCTCTCTCTCTCTCTCTCTCTCTCTCTCTCTCTCTCTCTCTCTCTCTCTCTCTCTCTCTCTCTCTCCTCTCTCTCTCTCTCTCTCTCTCCTCTCTCTCTCTCTCTCTCTCTCTCTCTCTCTCTCTCTACTCTTCTCTCTCTCTCTCTCTCTCTCTCTCTTCTTCTCTCTCTCTCTCTTCTCTCTCTTCTCTCTCCTCTCTCTCTCTCTGTCTCTGTCTCTCTCTCTATCTCTCTCTGTCTCTGTCTTCTGTCTTTTTCTCTCTCTTCTCCTACTTCTCTCTCTCTCTCTCTCTCTCTCTCTTCTCTGCTCTCTGTCTTGTCTCTCTGTCCTCTCTGTCTCTGTCTCTCTTTCCTCTCGCTCTCTCTTCTTTGCTTTGTTTTTGATAGGCATGTACTTCAATTCATCCACTTCGGCTATTTGTTTTCTTTCGTTTTTGTTTTTTGCTAGAGATGAAAAATCGCTTCACGTTTCATAACACTACATGCTATAAAACCGATTTATCATAAGAAATATAACACTCTCGTAACCATGTGCGATCCTAAATTTAATTTTCCAGACTTTAACAGTGATACATGTTTTAGGGGGAAGAATGGAGGAGAATCGGGCGATTCTGTGCCCTGCGTCAGTGTGTGTTTCTCCATGCATACTTGCACGTGTGTGTGTGTGTGTGTGTGTGTGTGTGTGTGTGTGTGTGTGTGTGTGTGTGTGTGTGTGTGTGTGTGTGTGTGTGTGTGTGTGTGTGTGTTGAGACAGAAAGACAGAGAAGAAGAAAGAGAGAGAGAGGCACACACATGTACACATGCATGCACGCACGTATGTACGCACGCGCGCGCACACACACACACACACACACACACACACACACACACACACACACACACACTCACACATACACACAACAATCTTTCGGATGAGACTATAAACCATGTACCAAGTCCCTGTGTGCAAATGCACGCAGAACATCTTGCACACACGTTAAATCCTGTTCCGCTTTTCGAAAGAGTAGGCCATCGTGTGCTGGTGGGAACATAACATTTACAAAACTGCATACACACGGGGACTGTATGTGAAAAAGCATATGATTGCTTAGTCCATTATCCTCGATATAAAATACTAGATAAAATAAATAAGATAAAATCTCACACACACACACACACACACACACACACACACACACACACCACACACACACACACACACACACACACACACACACACACACTCACTCACTCACTCACTCACTCACTCACAGAACACCTGTCGATAAGAAAAACCCAACCAACCAGGACATCAATACAGACCGACGAAAAAAAAAAAGAAATATCGTAACCCAAAACTATGAACCATTTTTCTCTCAGCTGTGATCAATGCTAGTGACCCAACCTCACAGTTGATCTGTCAGTGATTAGCTCCGCGGGCGCCACACTGCTACAATGTTGCGCGAAGTTTGATGGATCTAAGAGGGAAGGTGTAGTGTAATGCGTTATGGGTAGCTAGGGCAACGTCTCTGTATAAAAACTGACGTATCGTGACTCGTGTATCGTGTCGTGCCATCCGATTTTGCCCTTTTTTGACGTCTCAGTTTGGGGCAAACTTGCTGCAGTTGGAAACGTAAATTGTAACATTTTCTTTGACCTTGCACATCGCGTGTTTAGAAGTGAACTTGGTATTATCTGATTTGGAAAAAAAAGAAAAAAGTTTTGCCGCAGTTGTGGTATTAGACAATGGTCTAGGAGAGGGAAACCTCCCCCCCCCCTGGGGGGGATTTTTCACTTTGTTTTTCTGAAAGCTTATGATGTTGGTAGAAACATTTGACATGTTACCCTCTGGGATACAGGTTATTTCAGGAGTGAGAGGTGTATCAACAGTGCATTTTCCCCTCTTTGCGCCCTATATTTAGGTTTTTGGGGTAGGGATGTTCACGCTGCGATTATTGCACAAAATCTGGCTTAACTTCTCATAATTTTATTGTGAATAGCATCTAGTATAATTTTCCCGATTATATAGGCACAGTTTTTTGCTGACATATTTAAAACAAAACTACAGTGATGACTTTAATGCGCGGCCGTCCGAACCGCACGCAGCTGAAATCTGTCTTACCACTCAACCACAGCCGAGCGCTGTTCCGTTCTCTCACCATCAGTTGAGCGGCACTTTCTCATCTCACGCCTTGTGTGTCCGGTGCCAGAAATGTATCCAACTATCAGTATGTTCCACAAAGTATGCACAAATAAGTCTAGATTAAGATGTTATTATTGATCAGAGAATGTCTGTAACACACAGTAAGTACTGCAACAGCCATAAGTATCATTAACGAAGAGGATGCGTTAACCACGGCGCTTTGAGTCTATGATTTTTTTTGTTTCTTTTTTTTTTCCTCAAGAAATTACACATAATATGCAGATCAGTCGCGCGCGTGTGCACGCTTGTAACACACACACACACACACACACACACACACACACACACACACACACACACACACACACACACACACCACAGCACATTCAAGTGACACACGATAACATACATCTAAAAATAGAACAAGGCGTGGTCATAATTCGTTGTTCTTTTCAGTTCCGCGTCCTCCACCACAAACGTTGGGGATAAGGCAAACTGTTGAGTAGTACTTTTAGTATCCATTTTAACCATCATGTTTCAGGTCATTTTATTTTATTTATTTTTATTTTTATTTTATTCTTTTATATCGAGGATAATGGAATAAGCACTCATGTGCTTTTTTCATCCAGTCCCCGTGTGTATGCAGTTGTGTAAATTTTTTCATCTGTTCCCACCCGCACACAATGGCCTACTCTTACGAAAAGCGGAACATGATTTAACGTGTGCGTAAGACGTTCTGGGTACGTTTGCACACGGGGCCTCGGTTTACAGTCTCATCCGAAAGACTTTTGAGGAGAGTGGAGTCACTGGCAAGTGTGCAGTCTCTCACTGAAAGTGTATTTCATCTTCCCCATGTGACGTTTCCTGTATAAAATGAACATTTCAACATGGCAGATGAACATCCAGTGACCTTCAAAAGTACATTTAAGTGCAAAAGAAAAACTTCCAGGGGTGGGAGAACTTGTATAATTCATTTCCAAAATAACAGAAAAGACTGTAACTCCACTAACTGAAGAAAGCACAAAAAAAACTATTTAAAAGTCTCTTCACTTGAGACGTTCTTCAGATGTGGCATGTCATAGACTAGATGAGATTTGTAATTGTATTCCAGGAGACCTTGACTTTACACGCCATGGTTATCACAGAAGCTGTTATGCACAGTTTACAAGTGTGAAATTTGCCAGGAAAAGAAAGCGTGAGACAGGTAGTGAAGAAGTTGCAGGACCATCAAAACCTAAAGGACTGTCGCTACTTCAGGCCTATTGCTTCCAAAAGACAGTTGCATTTTTTGCAAGAAGAAATTTAAAAAGAAAGTTTCAAAAGGGGTTCCATGTTTTGGAAAACTTGTAAAATGTATCACCAAGACAGCAGAACAGTCTATACAGGATGCAGCCAAAACTAAACAAGATGACATTTTCACTCATTATCAAGATACAGATCTTGTAGTACGTGAAGCTCACTATCACGAAGGTTGTAGAAAAGACTATCTGAGATGTGAAGACAGGCATGCTGAAACATCAGCAGACCAGAAAACTACTGAGCGGCTACAGGCATACGAGAGGGCATTTGAGTACATATGCGAGTATGATGAAAATGCAATAATCAGAGGTCCACAGGTGGAGAGAATGACCATGCTAGGTGAGAAGTACTGTGAATACATGCAACAACATTCTCCTGACTTCTACAACCCAGGATACAAGACTTACAAACTGAAAGAAAAAAGTAATGAGACATTTTGGCTTCAGAATTCAATTCTGGGCTCCGAACCACCGCAGTGATCTTGTTTATTGTGATGAACTTGCCCAGGGTCAGGCTGTTGAGACAGCATTTGTGTCAGCAGCTTCAGAAGAAAGACGTCTTGAGGAATCTGCATATGTTCTTCGCTGATACATTATGGATGCTTTCAAGGCAACACCTGATATGCCATGGCCTCCTTCTGCAGAATTTCTTCAGTCTGATGCTGTTAAACGTCCAGATATTTTCACAGACTTTCTAAAAACACTGCTGTCTGGAAAGAGTAGTTCTATGGAGCAACCCAAAACCACCAGATTGGCATCCTTAATTGCCCAGGACATATGCTAATCTGTGACAGGAAGGAAGTGGAAAATGCCTAAACATGTTTTGCTTGGAATGTCTGTCAGACATGTAACTGGCAGCTCTGAAATCATAAGTCTGTTGAATAGGTTTGGTCATGTTGCTGGATACAAAACCATTGTGCGACTTGAGACTGCTATGGCCAATTCTGTACTCCAGTGCGCAAGTCTTCTTCCTTCAACAGTGAGTTTGACAGAGAACAAGGTTATCCATTTTTGCTGGGATAACTTTGACCTGAACGAAGAAACTCCATCAGGAGCCAACACCACCCACTCCACTCATGGCATTGTCATTCAAGAGGTTACTGGGGACACAATGCCTGACACTTTTCTGTCTCAGACAGAACCTCCTCCTCATTATCAGGACCGCCAATGCTCAGTGCAGTATGAGCCACATGATGTTCCTCCATGCTTTGCAAAAGTAAAGGCAGAACCTAAGTTGCATGTTGTGGAAACTCATTTCTCAAACACAGAGGCAGTCTACAAAGCTCAACTTGCTGATTTTTGGTGTGTTTTTTTCCTCCAGATTCTAGGCCACAAATGGAAGTCAACTTGTCCCTGGATGGGGAGGGTGGGTATCACTCACAAGAGAAGGGACAGAAAAGAAGCAGTCTACTGTGGACTATATGGCACCCATCCGCCACCCTGTCACTGAACATAATAATAATAATAATAATAATAATAATAATAATAATAATAATAATAATAATAATAATAATAATAATGATGATGATAATAATAATAATAATAATAATAATAATAATAATAATAATAATAATAATAATAATAATAATAATAATGGAACTTTTATAGCGCTATATCTTGTAAAAAACAAATCAAAGCGCTTGCATTCGACCTACACAACACACAAGCAATCAACAGCAATTTACAGTTTTAAACAAATTCGATTGTACACTCACTCGCATGCACACACACACACACACACACACACACACACACACACACACACACACACACACACACACACACACACACACACGCACGCACGCACGCAGCATGCGCGCGCCACACACACACCTATAAACGTTATACACTTTGGCAGGTAGATGTTGAAGGCAGGACAGGATTGTACGGCGTTTTCATTTCAATTTTCTGTTTTGTTTTTGAAATATGGGACAGGCGTTCCTTGTGCAGTGGTGACATTAACATATGTTGATAGCCTGTTTAATACCCTTTATTTTGGTACCAAATTTGATATGAATGTGTAAGAATATATTTATATAAATAATGTAAATTAACCTCACCCCCTAAATATTTTCCTTCTGAAGGGTTACCATATTGAATTGCTTGTATATCCTGAAATAACCTGGTTACATGAGGGTAACATATACCATAAAACGTTAAAATAAACAAAGTTTCAGAAAAATGCACCCATAAATCCCCCCCAGGGGGGGGGAGGGGGGTCTACGGAGGGACCAAGGTCTATATAGTGTTTTGCTGGTTTTTAGTTTCGGTGCAATTTTTGTGCTGGTGTAGTTAGTTTTGCTCTTTTATTTCTGTTGTTGTTTCTGTGGTTGTTGTTTAAAAGAAGGATAGAAGTATCAATATTTACGTGATATGTGCGTGTGCTTGTTTAATATGAAATGTCAGCATTTCTACCAACACTACTGTTTTTTTGCTGTTGCTGCTGCTGCTGCTGCTGCTGCTACTACTACTACTACTACAACTACTACTACTACTACTACTACTACTACTACTACTACTACTACTACTACTACTACTACTACTACTACTACTATACTACTACCACTACTGTCCTATCACATAGCACATTGTAGTAGCACATTGCATTATTGTTTGTAACTGATGGATCTATATCAATTACCCTGCCGAGAAGGAAAAGGAAACACAGTTAAAAACACGATCATGTACTTTCGCTTGAGGGTGTTTCAAAAAAAAAAGAAAAGACTTGAGACAATCCCAAGAGGAGAGAGAAGTTTTAAAAGCCAGATTACTTACCTGTCAGAGCCACCTCTCCTGAGGGCTGGGCACAGAACGTTCAAGAGAAAAAGTGCTCACCTGTCAAGCTTGTCTCCCCTGCGGGAAAAACGGAAGTAGAAATTGTAATTCATGCTTTCCTTTTAAATTCTTCTCCTCCTCCTCCTCCTCTTCCTCCTCCTCCTTTTTCTTCTTCTTCTTCTTCTTCTTCTTCTTCTTCTTCTTCTTCTTCTTCTTCTTCTTCTTCTTCTTCTTCTTCTTCTTCTTCATTATCCTCCTCCTCCTCCTCCACCCCCTCTTCCTCCTTCTAATTTTGACACTTTTCTTCTTTGCATTCTTTTCTGTATTCTGTGTTGGTTTTTTTCTTCTTAGAAAATTGAATATCCTTTTCATCTTCTTTTCCTCCGACCCCCTCCAGCTCTCTTCCTTTTTTTTGTCCTTCGCAGCTTTTAGTTTTCATGGAAAAAGGGAACATCAGATGTTATTCTCCGATGTACGAACCGACTATCATGTGTTAAAAACTTTTAGCGCAGCGGCAGCGTTGTGACATTTCATGTTATTCTAAGTGATGGTGTTTTTAAATGTGTGAATGATGCGATTTGATACAGTGCCCCTAGTTTGCTTTTACTGCTGTTATCTGCATGTATTTTTACCTCAGTTTGAGAGGTAGTTTTATGAGATGCAGTAAATGCAGCTTTAGTTACTGTGGCTTCTTTTACGTGCACTATATCAGCATTGTAGACGATAATGATTTTGACAGATGAGCTACCCTTTGACTACATAATAACTTATGGGAACAGATGACATCTACAAAACTGCATACACACGGGGACTGGATGTAAAAAAGCACATTAGTGCTTATTCCATTATCATCGATATGATAGAATGAATAAATAAATAAAATATTTGAAGTACACAGTAAGCATTTTCATTGCTAAGCACGTGTATAAAAACATAAAAGGGCTTTCTCGAGTCATAGTATTGAGCCCGCTCACTTGTTTTAAATACTAAAAGAACTGAACAAGTCTGGAATGTCTGACTCGTTATAGGTGCAATATTCTTCAATTTAACTCTAGGCTTTCACTGGAACTATTCGTATCGGAGATTGCCTTTCCAATGGACTATTCCAGCGTCGTGGAGAGGGGGCTCTGCTGCGTGGGTAACAGCTTGACCTCTATACCCAGGCATTGAGCTCTAGCGCCTAGAGCACAACTTCATAGTCTTCCGAGACGGAAGGCTGTCTACAACTTTAGGCATTGGTCAGAATATGTTTTGTGTATAATTCAAGCACACCACAGAACCTGCTATCACACAGACATGAAGTATGCAAGCCTATCAGGAATGGTTTGAAGCACATCACAGGGCCTGCTATCGATTTGACTCCTTTCTATTTTTGTCATTCTTGCCTTTCGTCTGTCACATGACGAAGAGATCGAAGAGATGGAATGACGAAAGGGAAACTGTCAGTCCCTAAAGATGTGAAAATCGATGTCACTGGATAAATTTTACCACCCAGGGGGGTCTGCGGCTCTACGTGCTTTGGATAACTAGCCTGTGATTTGTCTATGAATTTACACGTGAACGTGGTTGTGCTTGTATGCATTGAATGTATGCGAGCACGTTTGCGTGCGCGTGCACACACTCACACCGACGTACACAAACACACACACACAAACGCACGCATATACACACACGCACTCACGCACACACGCACGCACACACACACACACACACACACACACACACACACACACACACACACACACACACACACACACACACACACGCACACACACACACATACCAGCACACACATAGTTACAAATACATACTTATATACACACACATACACTCACGCACGCACACACACACACACACACACACACACACACACACACACACACACACACACACACACACACACACACACACACACACACATACACACATACACACACATACTGTGTGTATGTGTGTGTATAAATACTGTGGTATTTATGGTAATGAAAAGGTTGACAGAGTAGCCAAATCAGCAGCAAATCATTCTTGCTGTTCTACTGTCGTACATGTTCCCCTCTCTGTTCGTGAGGGTTATGCACTGCTTCAAAATGTGTGCTGGAAACATGTTAGAAAGAAACAGGAAGAGGCTGGATATCCCCTGTATAATTGTTCATATCTAGATTTTGAGAACATTCTTTGTACTCAGTACGGTTATCAAAAATCCTGTACCAGAAAAACTGTTACTCTAATCTACAGATTGAAACTTAATGCTTTTCGAGCAAAATTTGCAAAAAATATACAATGTATATGCGGTGAAAAACTTTCAAATATTCATGTTTTGTATCACTGTTCAGGTTTAAAAAAGTTCCTACCATCATTTCAAAATAAGTCCCTACACGAGGTTCTTACGAATCCAAGGCTATTGTGTGAGATAGCATTATCCCTGATGCGATCCCCAGTAGCTTCATTTTTGTAAAATTTGACAATGCGTCTGCTACAGATTTGAAATCAGAATGATTCCAAATGTTCAGGTTCTGATCTGCTGTTAGCATAGTTTTGTTGCTATTGTTGTTGTTCTGAGGGTTGTTCTTTTTGTGGTTCTTTGCCTTGTTTTATTTTTTATTTTTTGTATTGTTTGGAATTAGTATCTTGCTACATCTTCCATCTCATCAACCCCCTCCCCTCAACCCCCCCCCCCCCCCCCCCACTCTCCCCGTCTAATATCACATTAAGTGAACAGACGTAAAATTGAAGACACACACACACACATACACACACATACACACATACACACACACACACAGACACATTTTGGCACCATAGATTTCCCCATTGTATATCAATAGTGTACCCATTATGGCATCTGTGCATCATGAGAACTCTGTAGATCAAAACGATACGAAGACATGGAAACTAGATTGGTTCAAAACAAGAAAGAAAGCCGGTACAGATTCATATATCACTTCATGAAGAAAAAAAGTAGAAAGGAATGACACACAAACAAACAGAAACTTCCACAACAAACAACAAGGAGCATCAAGAATGTGAGAGAAGAAAGAGACAAGAGCAGGGAAAACCCCAAAAGAATTCAAAGAAGCTCATTTATTTGCAGCAGCCGGCGTTGACAGCTATTCTGATTCAGATCACCTTTCATCCCTCGCTTTTCACTGTCCACTGCTTTCCCCCCCCCGTTTCCTCCCTCCCTCTCTCTTTTCACATTTCAGTAAGCCGACTTAAAGCAAAATGGGTAGCCGTACGGATATGCATCTTTATCTCTGGAATATATTACGTCGAGTTATGCTTCCTCGGGATAGGGGGTACTAGGGGGAATGGGAAAAGGTTTGGGACATTTTGAAATAGGTAGGTGATTCTTAGTGCCTGAGAAAGAAGGTTAGGACTTTTTTTTTACACGATTTACTGGATATGAGTCTTTTATCTAACAGACTTTGATGTAACGGTTTTCATGTTTGTTGAATTTCTATATCAGTCTGACACTAATTTTTCAGATACTGAATGTTTT
>CM060328.1:14218004-14220504 GCA_030674155.1 Stramonita haemastoma
GCGGTGGTGTAGGTGCTAGTCTTTCGGATGATAAAATAAACCGAGATCCTGTGAGTAACGTGGATTCAAGTTACGTAAAATAACCCACGGCGACACGACAGTTATCCCTGGCAAAAGTATGTAGGAAAAAAGCTACTCTGATACAGAAATAAGTGCACATGCTGACAGGACACTGCTCTTTTAGCGACACCCTCTCCCCGGAGAGAGCACTCCGCATTTTACTCAAAGTAAATAAGTTGTGGGGGGAAGGGGGGATAGTTCAGTGGTCAGAGCACTTGCTCTCCCCAAGCTAAGGTTAAGCAGCATCGAGCATGGTTACTAATTGGATGGGTGACCGTTTGCCCGTCTTGGCTTCAGTACAGTCCCCCAGTCCACTCAGCTGTAAATGGGTACCTACCCTCTTTCGGGTCAGGGAAGATAAAGCAGCGACGGAGAGAAGATGGTCGCTGGCGCCTCGCTGCCCTACGACCACACAGGTTATGGGACATCTTTACCTTTAAAATCTGTGAAAGAAAGAAGCATGCATATACGAATACAAGCTAGTGAGTTGTAGAAACGTACATGGTCCATACATATTGACACTTCATCGCGGACCTGTATGGAAAACTACTTGTAGCTCCAGTGACTGATGAAAACTGGACGCACGTAAAAGTTGAATGATTAGGGGGCGGGATAGCCTGGCGGTTAGAGTGTTGCGCTCCTGATCTGACAGCCTGGGATCAAGCCACCATGGAGGCGCCCGTTGTAGCGAATTTTACCCTGGAGTTAACCTCAATACTTGACGCCACTCCCTCAGTAGTTTGGAAGAGACCATAAACCGATGTCCTGTGTGCCGACACACATAGTACAGAGCATCTTGCACACACGTCAAAAACTGGTCCCGCCTTTCCAAAAAAGTAGAACTTTTCATTCCGGTGGGAACGGATGAGATTTAAAGTAAAACGCACGCACACTGGCGTTGCGCTTAGACACCATCCCTGAAGTTGGAATGCGGCTACCTTGTGATGAGTAAAAACGGTCGCATGTGCAAAAATTTACGCCATGGGTAAACCTCTGAGCTCTCGCCTAGGAACAAGAAACAACAAAGAATAATTAATGACTTAATCCAACCAGCAGATTTGGCGTGTAAGAATAAGTATAGTTATAAATAACAGAGCAATAAATCGTGATGGACAGCATAAACGACATGGGTTGGCCACAGGGCATTAGATTCAAACAGTAAGAGATGGAAATAAATACACAAAGAAGGATACAAGGAAAGAAGCAAATAAAGAAATGTTCGTGGACATAAGCTGGCCAAAACATGCGCCAATCACATGCATGTAAAGTGCACCCTCTCCCTATCCCCTCTCTATACATACATCAAAAAAGGGCGGTGGGTAGCTTAGGGGTTAGAGTGTTGTGCATCGCGCTCGCGATCTGCAGACCCGGGTTCCAATCCCGTTCAAGGGATTTTTTCTTCTACTCCACTCTCCCCAAAAGTCCTTCGGATGAGAGTATAAGCCGAGGTCCCGTGTGCAATCGCACGCAGAACATCGTGAGTACACGTTAAAACCTGTTCCGCTTTGCGGAAGAATAGATTGTTTTGCGCTAGTGGGAACAGATAAAAAAAAATTAACAGCACATACACGGGGATTGATGTGCTTATACCATTATCCTCGAAATAAAAAAATTAGTAAAAATAAAAGTGTTTCTTTTTTCGATTGGTTTCTGAGCCTCTGTATGCTGTCTAGATGTTTCTCTGTCCCTCGGCCTGGTTCTCCTTCCTCCACTTTCTCTGTCTCCCTTCCTCTCTGCCCCTCTTTTCTCTGTATGTGTCTATGTCTCTGTCGTTCTGTGTGTCTGTCTGCCTCTGTCTCTGTCTCTGTCTCTGTCTCTCTCTCTCTCTCTCTCTCTCTCTCTCTCTCTCTCTCCAATTTCTCTTTCCCTTCTTCTCTCTTCCCTCTCCCTTCTCCTCCTTTCTCTTCCCTCCCTTTTATTCCCTCTCTCTATCCCCTCGCTCTTTCTCTGTCTCTTTTCCCATCCCACCCTACCCCAGCCCAGCTAGGGATTTTTGTACAGGGAGTAGCAAGGGGTTGTCCTTGATGGATTGCCGAGGTCAAACAGCTTTGACACCGAGACATTGTGGCCAGTGTTGTTTGCTGTGTATTGTGGCCTCTCCCACCAAGGGGGTTTACCCTGGGTTTGTTTAGGTTTTTATGGGGGGGGGGGATGTTTGTTTAGGCTAAGAAATAAAACAAAATTCATACGGTTTTCTTTGATATTGGCTTGGTTGTGTTGTTGTACTGTTTTTGTTCTTATACTTATTTGCGTCTTTTTGGAGAAGTGTTGTTGCTGTTGTTTTGGGTTTGTCGAGGAGGAGGGGTGGGGGTGTGAAGAAGGGTAGAAAGAGTCTCATTGAAGAGATTCTTTCTCTTCCTAAAAATTGTGTTTTGAGTGTTGTTGTAGATTTGTTTCTTTTGGGATGGATTTTTATAACTCTATTTTTTGTATTCCTCGG
>CM060328.1:14228004-14233004 GCA_030674155.1 Stramonita haemastoma
GTGCGTATGTATGTGCGCGTGTGTATGAATGTATACGTGTATGTATGTATGCAATTGTATCTCTCTGCCCCCCCCCCCCCCCCCCACCTCTCTCTCTCTCTCTCTCTCTCTCCTCTCTCTCACTTCTATCTCTCTCACTTCTCTCTCTCTCTCTCACCTCTCTCTCTCATCTCTCTCTCTTCTCTCTCTCTCTCTCTCTCTCCTCTCTCTCTCCTCTCTCTCCTCTCTCTCTCTCTCTCTCTCTCTCTCTCTCTCTCTCTCTCTCTCTCTCTCTCTCTCTCTCTCTGCACGCGCGTGCGTGTGTGTGTTTGTGCGTGAGTATGTATGTGTGTGTTTTCTTTTTTTCCTTTTTCGTTTGTTTTCTTTGGCCGTTGTTGCTTCTTGTACGCTGTCTTTTATTCTCTTGATACAAGACGAAATGAGTTCTCACACTTGTAACTCTGCAGAGACATGCTGAAAAAGATGACCTGAAACTCCTCCTCTATGTATACGCGTTTATACATATTGTTTTTTCTTTTGCCATTTTTTTGTTCTGTTCTCTTTTGCGAGTAGTTGATTATACTATTTTGCTGAAAATCTTTCTCTTCTCTCTCTCTCTCTCTCTCTCTCTCTCTCTCTCTCTCTCTCTCTCTCTCTCTCTCTCTCTTCTCTCTCTCTCTCTCTCTCCTCTCTCTCTCTCTCTCTCTCTCTCCTCTCTCTCTCCTGTCTGTCTTTCTGTCTGTGCGCGCACGTGCGTCTATTTCTCTTTTACTAAAGATATTTCAATCACTTTATGGAGATAAAGGGCCAGTTATTTAGCTATGCAAAAGCCACCGGATATGTCAAAAACATTTTTTTAAAGCCTTGCTGATGATCAAACCATTTTACCTCAGATAGTCTTTTTTTCATAAGTTTCAGAGGTGAGTAAGGGTAGACAGAGCCACATGACGGGATGCAGGAGGGCAGAGGGGGGGAGATCGATGTTTCTGAGTTTCTGGAGTTCAAGATGAACCGAATCATCTGTCGTCTCACACACACACATACACACACGCGCGCGCGCATGCATACATATACACACACATGCACGCACGCACACACACATACACATGCGTGCATGCACATATATGCACTCTCACACACATACACACGCGCGCACGCACGCATGCACACATGTACACCAATATGCACTCACACGCGCGCGTGCGTATGCACAGACACACACGTGCACACACACACACGCACATATATGTGTGTATGTGTGTATATGACTTACTTGACTTATGCCTGTGGATTCCCGTGGGAACATAGGGCCACAACAACACTCCTCCAACGGACTCGGTTCTGGGAGATCCTCTTCAGCTCGGCCCACGTCATTCCGGCTGCCTTCGTCTCTGCTTCGATGCTTCTGTGCCAGGTCTGTTTTGGTCGACTCACTTTCCGCTTCCCTTGTGGGTTCCAGTCAAGGACCTGCCTGGTGACATCTGAAGCAGGCTTGCGGAGCGTATGGCAGATCCATCCCCATTTCCTTTCCTTGATCTCCGTCTCGATTGGAGCGTGTCTGGTCCTGTCCCATAGTTCTTCGTTTGAGACTACTTCTGGCCACCTGATACCGAGGATGTACCTAAGACATCTGTTGGTGAATGTCTGGAGTTTGTGGGTGTTGGTCTTTGTTACCCGCCAGGTTTCTGAGCCATACAGTAGGACTGACTTGACGATTGGTGTTGAATACCCGGATCTTGTTGTGGAGTGAGAGGGCTGTTGATCTCCAGATTGGGAGAAGGATGTTGAAGGCATGACTGGCTTTATTTATTCGGCACTTGATGTTTTCGTCCGTCCCCCCATCTTTACTGAAGACACTGCCCAGGTAGGTAAATTTGTCGACTTCTTTGATGTTTTCTTGGTATAGTCGCACTGGGTTTTGTTTCTTGTTGTTCACCCTCGTAACCTCCGTCTTCCTGATGTTGATTTGTACACACATATACTCACATACACACACGTATACATCAATACATACATACATCCATACGTATATACATCCATACATATATACATACATTCATACATGCATTCATGCTAACACACACACACAACACACACACACACACACACACACACACACACACACACACACACACACACACACACACACACACACACACACACTGACTGAAACTCATGATTGGGCAGAAACGGTTGCATACACAAACTTTCATCATTAGTTAACTTTCGGAGCTGTCTGTAGCCAAGGAACAAACAAAATACTATTTTTAGCTGTTTGTTTCTTTTTTTGGCGTCGGGGCTTGTATTTTCCTGTTTTCTCTCTTCAATTATTTTTCACCAGTTGTTGTTTATCCCTGTTAGTTCGCTCTTGCCCTTTCTCTAACGTTTTCATCCTTAATGTTTTTGTTCCAGATGCTTATATCATTTCAATCTTTATTGCTTTGTAGTTCTCATTTCATTGTTCTCTCTTTTTCCTCTACTTCCCAAATTCATTTTTTGGTGGTAATTCTCAATGCCATAAGAAAAATCAGCCTCAAAGAATTCTGCCGACAACCTATGTATATACATGTCCTTGATTCAGTACCATCTCAAAAGTGCATTATGTCGATTTATTTCCGGACAAGATATGGTAATAAGTTTCCCTTTTCTGTAAAAGATTATTACGAAGGAAAAATAGCAGTTTGGTATGCTGTTAACTGCTTTTATGTTTTGAGCCATGGCTAGTTTTGTTCTTTTACCTTTTTCTTTGAACTTTGTTTTGTTGCTTGCTCTCTCTCTGTCTCTGTCTCTCTGTCTCTCTGCCTCTGTCCCTCTGTCTCTGTCTCTGACTGTCTGTCTGTCTGTCTGTCTGTCTGTCTGTCTGTCTGTCTGTCTGTCTGTCTGTCTGTCTGTCTGTCTGTCTGTCTGTCTCTCTCTCTCTCTCTCTCTCTCTCTCTCTCTCTCTCTCTCTCTCTCTCTCTCTCTCTCTCTCTCTCTCTCACAATGACTTAAATCGATTATAGTACACGCACGCGTCGATGTAAACACGCGCGCGCACACGCACGCACACACGCACGCGCGTGCGGACGCGCACACACATACACACACATACACACACACACACACACACACATCTTTCTGTGCATGTGTGTGTTTTGTATATATGTGTGTGCATGTGTATAACCGCGCGCGGTGTGTGTGTGTGTGTGTGTGTGTTTTGTGTGTGTGTGTGTATGTGTGTGCGCGTCCGCACGCGCGTGCGTGTGTGTGTGCGTGTGCGCGCGCGTGTTTACATCGACGCGTGCGTGTACTCTAATCGATTTAAGTCATTGTGATGTGTATATGTGTATGTATGTGGTGTGTGTGTGTGTGTGTGTGTGTGTGTGTGTGTGTGTGTGTGTGTGTGTGTGTGTGTGTGTAGGGGTGGGGGCGATTACTCTTTCTACTCTTCAGTCTAGTGATTTATTCGTAATTTTTTGTGTACTTCATACAAGAGCAAAATGAGTTTCTGTGCTTGTAAAGCTATACAGAGGGAATAATTATGCCATTTCTCTCTCTATGTTGATAAAGTTTGCACTTGGAGCCCCGTTGTTTGTGCTTTTGTTTGTGCTTTTTTTTTTCCTTATTTGGTTTTTCATATTCTTTTTAAACAGGATCATGGCATCTGTTTCCTTATGAAATGTTACTGTGATACTTTTTGTTTTCCTGCCTTGTTTTTTGTGAAATACTCCCCCTGCTAGCTGTTGCCACATTGCTCAGTCTGATCTTGTTGCCTCACCCTGTTATACCCCTAGAGTTAGTTATCCAATTTTTCTATGGGGATACCGGGGGGCTATCAGTATCAACAGCATCACCAACTTCTGGAAGTTATGAGCAGGAAATTTTTCTTTTCTATCCCTCTCTTAGTTTCTGCCTTGTTTCTTCCTTTCACCTCCTTCTTGGTCCATTTTCTTGCCACGGAGCAAAAACCCACGATTGTTGTTGAGTCGAGTGTTCTCCATTTCATGCACTCAGGATTCCCCCAGAACATGTGATCTGTATCACTCACCACGCCTGAGAATGACTGGGTGTTAAGCTGCCAAGAGGCCACCAACCTCAAGAGACCCTCATCGGCTGTTGATTCAGATAGAATGAGACACATAGCTGGGATTGGCATCATCGCAACCTCCATCCAACGATTGTCATCCACGAACCTCCATACTTTTGAGGAGGATTTAATCAGCAGACACAAGGTGTGTCACGATGAGACAGAAGAAAGTAAAGGAAAAATAACGTCTGTTGCGTAATGGTGAATAACGATGGAAATAATCTAGCAATCGTGCTTTAGAACGACAACAGTAGTTACTGTTTGAGCGTTCGACGACGACGAAGAAGAGGAATGTCCAACCATAATTATTACCCAGCATCAGCGAGGCAGAAAAAACACAGACACATCCTGTGTTAGTCAAGTTCCTTATGCTTATCTCTTAGGAGTCAGGATGAAGATCCCCTGCGAGGTTCAAGTATTTGCCCCGAGCTCCTTGCAAACTCACTCCCTATTCGCGCCCACCCCAACAACTAAAAACCCACCAAACAAACATTCTATGCCTCTCTTGACTTTCTATCCTGGTATCCAACTCGTTAATGAAATGTGCCACAGAGACTAATCATAAGGTATAGTTCCAAATGTCTAAAACGTTTTGTGTCCTGGATATCATAATCTGCACAAACAGCGTGAACGAAATGATAAGAATAGTTGAGGAAATATAAAAAAGCAAACCAATCAATGCTAGATGAAAACCAACAAAAAAATCGATTTAACTTATAGCGAAAGTAGCATGGGAGTGAACGGGGATAAACAGAATCACACTAAATCCACACCGACTGATGTGAGAATGTCTGATGCCTCATCTCTGGAGGTCTGAATGAACTGGACCATCTGTCATCTGACCTTGTGCCACACACACACACACACATACACACACACACACACACACACACACACACACACACACACACACACACACACACACACACACACACACACACACACACACACACTT
>CM060328.1:14238004-14245504 GCA_030674155.1 Stramonita haemastoma
TGGGATTGTACGCACGCAGAACATTTTGCGCACACGTTAATACCCCGTTCCGCCTTTTGGAAGAGCAGGCCATCGTGTGCCTGTAGGAGTGGATGACAAAATCTTTTTTTTAAAAACAGCATGCACACAGGTGTTGTTGTTTAGACACCATCCCTGAGGAAAAATCAGGGAGTTGAAGTCCCAGGGCGGATCGGGGCTGTAGGCTATCTGGCAACGTTCTGGTGGCTCCTGCGACTGTACTGGAACCATTCGTATCGGTCATTGCCTTTCCAATGGATCATTCCAGTGGCGTGGAGAGGGGGGGTGTCTGCTGCATGGGTAACAGCTTGCCTTCCACACTTACTTACCCAGCCTTTGCGCTCTAAAGACTAGAGCGGAACTCCATAGTCTTCCGAGACTGATGGGTGCCTACTACTACCATATTACACAAAATGTATTGTTTCTATGGCGTGCAGATGTAAATTGAACTGTTTAAAGACTAAGCATATTGAATATGTTTTCCACCGACGTATTCTTAGCCTAACTGTTGGTAAAATATTCATATACCAAATGCTGAAAATGTTCATGCCAATTCTGCCTAACTTTTATCGTCTGCAATTATTAAACGCTCTTTTATCGTTGTACATTTTTTTCATATTATTGTTATACAGACTAGTTCCTTTTCTATGTAATCTGCAAATTTCTACGCTCCTTTATTGTTGTACATTTTTTTCATATCATTGTACTTTCTAGTATCATGATCATCATGGACTTTAATAACATCCTTTAGCGTGTACGATAATATTTTTGCTTTTTCGCTTCTGTTTTTGGTTCGTTAGTCACACAGTTCTACCTTTTACCTGTTAGATTTTGCTGAAACTGTGCTGTTTTCAAAGTTATTTTTAATTATTTTTTTAAAACTACTTTAGAGATGCATTTTCTTAACTTTCAATGTAATTCAATACGTTAATTTCTAATTACATTCCACCGGTATTTACAAAAATGTGTGCTTCCACCTTTAATTCCCAGTCAATGAGCCCCTCTCCCTATTTCCCTTTTTTTTCTTTTTCTTTTGTAAGGAAGAATGGGGCCGGGCGCTGTACTGGGTGTTGTGTTCAAAGTCACAGTCTGTGAAGAGACGATAAATCTCTCTCTCTCTCTCTCTCTCTCTCTCTCTCTCTCTCTCTCTCTCTCTCTCTCTCTCTCTCTCTCTCTCTCTCTCTCTCTCTCTCTCTCTCTTCCATGGAACAGAAAACATTTACAAAGCTGCATACACACGGGGACTGAATGAAAAAAAGCACAAGAGTGCTTATTCCATTATCCTCGATATAAAAGAATAAATCAAACCAAAACAAATCAAATCTCTCTCTCTCTCTCTCTCTCTCTCTCTCTCTCTCTCTCTCTCTCTCTCTCTCTCTCTCTCTCTCTCTCTCTCTCTCTTTCTAACACACACACACATGCGCGCACGCACGTGCACGCACGTGCACACACACACACAGTGAGAGAAAAAGAAAAAGATAGAGAAAGATTGAGAGAGAAAGAGTAGAGACTGAGAGATAGATAAACAGATAGATTTGATTTGATTTGATTTATTCTTGTCAGGTGTGTCTGTCTTGATGACTTTGGATTCGGCCCCGTGTTCAACTCAATGTTCCAAAATCTGTATAGGAGGGTGGCAAAATACAGGTAGAAGAGGAGCGCACCTACCACCACACCGCCTTTCATGTTGACAAGTTTCAATGTCCTCATCCTCATGTCTACCTTTTCTTTTTCACGTTGCCCCATGAAGGCCAAAAATACTGGTACAAAACCACCACAGACCGCCCTGAAACATAATGGAACTGCTGGCATGGTCCTTATGTACTGACTGTACACTTCTTAAGGCACGACACTGTCTGGAACCTGCTGAATTTGGCAAAATTTGGCAGAGCTTGGTGTACTGCGTCAACATCGGGTTTGAATTATGTTCATCCCCTAGAGAGAGGGAGAGAGAGAGAGGGAGAGAGAGAGAGAGAGAGAGAGAGAGAGAGAGAGAGGGAGAGAGAGAGAGAGAGGGGAGGAGAGAGAGAGAGAGAGAGAGAGAGAGAGAGAGAGAGAGAGAGAGAGAGGAGAGAGAGAGAGAGAGAGAGAAAGACAATGACAATGACAATGACAATGACAAAGGATTTTATTGTTCAGACTCGGAGTGTCCATAGTAGTAGGCCTCCGTCAGTCAGTGTCGACTATGGAATTCGTGCCAAAAGAAAAGTCATTTGTTCAGTGACAACGCCGGCTGTGGCTGGTCAGTCCGATGCGGGAGTGGCAGTCTCTGTTGCATCTGATGCAGATGTGGCCTGTTGAGGTGGCTGGAGTACATGCCTTCCACTTGGCTCTCTTTTCGTTTGCTGCGGTGTGGATCTTTTCTTCACCACACTTCAGCTGTTTGTGGAGAACACTGCGCCATTTGCTGCGGTCAGCCGCTACCTCCTCCCAGTTCTCTGTGTTGATGTCCAGGGCTTTTATGTCACGCTTGCAGACGTCTTTGTAGCGCAGTTGGGGGCGGCCAGTGCTTCTCTTGCCGGAGGCAAGTTCACCATAGAGGAGATCTTTAGGAATGCATCCATCCTCCATCCTTCGCACGTGACCAAGCCATCTGAGTCTGCGTTGTCTGAGGAGTGTGTACATGGTGAGAAGACCTGCAACCTCGAAGACCTGAGCGTTGGTAACCTTGTCACTCCAGTGGATGCCGAGGATGCGACGGAGAGAGCGCAGGTGGAAGCTGTTCAGTTTGCGCTCCTGTTTGGAGTATGTTGTCCATGTTTCACTGCCATAAAGGAGAGTGCTAATGATGCAGGCGTTGTACACGACATCTTGGTGGAAATTGTCAGCTTTGGGTTCTCCCAGACGCGGGTGGTGAGGCGTCCTAAGGTCGTAGCAGCCTTGCCGATTCACTTTTTGATCTCGGCATCAAGGGACAGCTTGTCACTGATGGTGGATCCCAGGTATGTGAACCACTGGAGGTGACAAGGTTACCAACGCTCAGGTCTTCGAGGTTGCAGGTCTTCCCACCATGTACACACTCCTCAGATAACACAGACTCAGATGGCTCGGTCACTTGCAAAGGATGGAGGATGGACGCATTCCTAAAGATCTCCTCTATGGTGAACTTGCCTCCGGCAAGAGAAGCATTGGCCGCCCCCAACTGCGCTACAAAGACGTCTGCAAGCGTGACATGAAAGCCCTGGACATCAACCTAGAGAACTGGGAGGAGGTAGCGGCTGACCGCAGCAAATGGCGCAGTGTTCTCCACAAACAGCTGAAGTGTGGTGAAGAAAAGATCCACACAGCAGCAAACGAAAAGAGAGCCAAGCGGAAGGCATGTGCTCCAGCCACCTCAACAAGCCACATCTGCATCAGATGCAACAGAGACTGCCACTCCCGCATTGGACTGACCAGCCACAGCTGGCATTGTCGCTGAACAAATGACCTGTCTTTTGGCGTGAATTCCATAGTCGACACTGACTGACGGAGGCCTACACACACACATGTGCGTGGTCCAAGACAGTGAGCATGGTCAATGTCATCAAGGGACCATGTTTTGTCTGGAACCGTTTCTTGCAAGACGTTGATAACTTTGTCAGTGCAAGACTCATATGTCGCACCAGGGACTCTGAGATGCCAAAGAAATTGACGTTGTCTCGACGTGAGAAAGCCTCTAACTTGTCGATTTCCTTGTTCATTTTTCTTTTCACCTCGGCACACTCCTCCTCAAGATCTTCCACTGCTATCTGAAGCTCTTCATGTTTGTCCTTCACCTCTTCACACATAGCTTCAATGTTCATTGTTCGTTGCTTGAGTGCTGCAACATCACATGAAAGGTTCTTGAGAGCAGTCTTGAGGATTGACATATCTGTAGAAATGCCTATAAATCTGTCGTTAAAAGATGGCAGTTTGATTGACAATTATTTGCTGTACATCTTGCAGCGTAACAGGTGTTGCTAGAGGAGGGCATGAAGAAGAATCTTCCTCCTTGCTTACTGCAGCATTGCTGGCCATATTCAGTGTTGGCTGTTCACTTGAGTGCTATAGTCAGTACAGGTGTGTATGAGTAGTATCGCTTCTCTTCACAGCAGCAAGGCGTAATAAATTATCGATATTGAAACAAATACTTAATATAACCAACAACAAAAATTATATGATTGTAATCAGGTCTTACTCTAGTACCTAAGAAGATTTTAACTTACTATTGAGCACTTTAACCAGGTTAATTAAGAAAATTAACAAATTTTTCACAAGCTCTGAAATTTTGCTGCAGTCCAAAAGTGTGAGAAGCGCTCACCCCAGAGAGAGAGAGAGAGAGAGAGAGAGAGAGAGAGAGAGAGAGAGAGAGAGAGAGAGAGAGAGAGAAACTCGGAAACTCGATTTTAATTGTAAGGCCACTGGCCTGTATATAAGGGGGTACACATTTTAACAGAAGAAACTAAACACAAAACAATGAACAAACAAAAGAATTTTGGCATTGTCATGAGTTAATTTCCAAAGAGACATAGACTATATCAACTTTTTGTACACCAATTCTACTTGAGTTCTCTGGCTTTCAGAGCATAACATACATACATACCGAAATGTCCTAACTGGTAAACATTTTCACTATTCAGAATAGTTTGGAGGCAATGTTCATTATCATTTGTGAAGTATTTGGATAGGTATTTCTCTCTCAAGTCTGTAAACTTTGTACATTCAAATAAAAATGGATTTCAGTTTCAATTTTGTCACAAATAGGGCACTTTTTAGATTTATCATTATATCTGTTATTCACGTTTAAATCACCGACTCCAAGTCGAAACTTGACCAGCGCATGTCTGAATTTACCTATGGTGATAGCAGTAAGATATTTTTCAGGCTGAAGCAGTGATTTAAATGACCTATACGTTTCAAATCTGTCACTTTCTGACACTTTTGCATGCCAGTCTTGATGAAAGTAATCAATCATGCGCTGATTTAATTCTTTTAGAAAAGCTTGTTCATTTCCCACCCCACCATTTACCCACACTTCCGAGAAGCCAAAAAGATCAAGACATCTTTTAATACAATAAGGCCAGTTATTTACATCTAAATGTCTTTCTGTGGTTTCTGGGATCCTGTTTGCAGTCATCAAATATGCCTGTTTTGGAAATCTGCATAAAAACATATTCTGAAGTTTAAACCAGTACGCAAAAGATCTTATGGTGCTATCAATATACATAGGATAACGTCCTGTTTCCCCATAGATCATTGTGATAGGAGTTTTGGGGTAAGTATTTAGCAAACGTTTGCAAGCAAATAAATGCACCGATTCTATACAGTGAAATTTTGTAAACCCCCAGAGCTTAGAAGCATATAACAACATAGGTTTGACCTGGGCATCGAACGACTTAAAAACACACACACATATCCATGTTGCCCAAAGCCCACATCATTTTCAAAATCTCAAAAACTTTATGTTTAGCATGTCTCGCATACTCTTCCAGTGCTGTGTCAAAAGATACTTTAGTTGTAAGAGTAAAACCAAGATGCTTGTAGCTGTTAACAACTTCAATATTTTGACCTTTAAAATGCCACTTTTCCGATTTGGATAAACGCCCACCTTTCCTGAACACCATAACATTCATTTTATCAAGATTTACGGTTAATCTTAAAGTGTTGGATGCTCTTTTAGTTGGTTTTGAAGAAAACAAAACAATATCATCTGCAAACAGCTAGAGAAAACTTTCCTGTAAGTCAGGTAAAAACTGAAAACCAAGTTTTCCCTTTTGTGAAACTTCTGCTACTTCAGTGATTAATAATGAAAAAGCAAAGGAGACATCAAACAGCCCTGTTTCATGCCCAATGGACATTCAAAAAAATCAGACACTTCAGAACCCCAGCACACACAACTTTGTACACAACCATACATACTTTTCAACATGCGGATCATTTTTGATGAAACATTGCTTTTTTTTTTTAGCACTTTCCAAAGCATATCACAATTTACTGTATCGAAAGCCTTTTGATAATCGATGAAAGCAACATATAGTTTACTTTTCTTCTGACCATACAAACATGACCTAACCATTGTAACAAGAGTATTCCTGTGAAATCCAGCCTGTTTTCTACTAATTTTCCCCTCTTTTTCTGCCCATTTATACAGTCTCTGGTTTAGGATAGAAGTAAAACCTTTACTAACAATACTGAGTAAGGAGATGCCTCTATAGTTGGTTGTTAGCATCACCTTTTTTCAGTAAGGGAACAATGACTGACTGTGTCCAAGCTATAGGATAGGAACCAGCTGTATACATATGGTTAAACATTTTTGTCAAAAAAGGCAATATGAATGGCTCTGCAGTTTTTAGGAATTCACTGGGAATATCATCTAACCCTGAAGCTTTATTCAGTTTAAGTCTTCTGACAGCCTGTCAAATTTCCCCTTCAGATATTTCATCATCTAGGTCAGAAACATAAAATTCTTCCTCCTTGGAATCTCCATCTCTATTTTCATGCTCAATGTGGTTCACAGGGAGAATGTTTTCAAAATGTGTTTTCCATCTGTCTATCAAAATAAATGGTAGATTAAGTTTCTTTCTCCTAACTTTTCGTATTGTTGACCAAAATGTGCTGCTATCCACTTTACTTTGAGTCAGAGTATCTATAACTGATTTCCAGTAACTCCTTTTCTTTTCCTTTATACAATTTTGATACTCGGATCTTTTTTCTTATGTCTTTTGGTCCTCGGCACATTCCCTATGAGTGAACTTGTTCAGTGCTCTGCCAGCTTCACGCTTTTTCTGCAAGCACTCCCAGTCAAACCAGTGGTTTGTTTTCCTTGCACGTGTTCCCATATGAACTGTGTGTTGCATGCACTGCCCTGCCTTCTGCAGTAAGGCTGTAAATTTGTCAACAGCAGTTTCTATCTTAAGGTTGATATCAGTGGCATCTGCCAGAATATTTGTGGCTTCTTCTGATGCAAAAAATTCTAGAAACAGCTCTGATTTTCCAGCATTCCATTTAACTTTCTGGTAAGACTTATTTTCTGCTTCCTCACCCAGTTGCTTGCCATGTATGCAATGTAAGTGCAATATAAGAGGCAAATGGTTCGATTCCATAGGATTAGTAATACAAAAATCTTTCACACAAAACAACAGAACAGAGCATAAAAAATAATCAATCACACTGTTTCCCCATTCAGAGAGGAAAGTAAAGTGACCATCTTTGTCCCCATCACACAAGCCATTTAAAGGGGTTAACTGAAAAGTGGAACACAGTTCAATCAATGACTTTCCAAAACTATTTGTAACACTGTCTTTAGATTTTCTAGCAAACAGACCAACATCATTGTGTACAAACATCTCATCTGCACTTTCTTCTTCCAGACTCCAGTCTCCAATTCTGGCATTCATGTCACCTGCAATGACAAAATACACATCTTCCACCAGTTCATATCTTGTAAGTATGAACTGTTCTAGCATTTCAAGGTTGTTATCAAAAGTTTGATTTCTGTAGTATACACTGCTTACAGGATGATTG
>CM060328.1:14250504-14258004 GCA_030674155.1 Stramonita haemastoma
ACAAAGGTTTTTTTCCCTCTCTTTCGCTCACTGTGCATGAAGCAAAAAGACAACAATACATTATTTTTTTTAGTATCGAGCACCCCACACTCGTTACAAAAACAACAACAACCGGTGGTCGGTCAAGTTATAAATCAAGACAAAAGGAACAGAACTGAATGAGCAGTTAAAGCAACAACACAACAAAAAAGTATTCAAATCTGGAAACAATTCAAGACTTCAGAAATTTACTGAATGACAACAAAACAAGCACCAGTAGTAGACTCTCATTTTCCCATATGCATACATTCGGGTAACACGATATCTAGAATCGCAACAACAAACAAACACACGTACACACAAACAACATAGAAAATCACAATTACAAACAAACAAATCAACAAAACACAGGGTTAAACACACAAGACAGCAGACGAAAGACAATCCCTCCGATGAGGTAGCTTCGACAAGTTTCTAGAAATACATTTCCTGTCATTTCAATCTCCTACGAAACACCCACAGCCATTATTCTCTTGACAATAAAAGAGACACTCTTCGTATTGTATTGTTGTTGATCAGAAAGAAAAGGTTGTTGGGTAAGAAAAGGTCGTTTGTTTCCTAGTTAATGGCTACAATGAGTGCGTCGGTGTGTCTGTATATCTGTGTTTGTGTGTGTGTGTGTGTGTGTGTGTGTGTGTGTGTGTGTGTGTGTGTGTGTGTGTGTTGTTCGTGCATGCATGGATACACGTGTGTGTGTGAGGGTGTATATGCAATGTGTGTGTGTGTGTGTGTGTGTGTGTGTGTGTGTGTGTGTGTGTGTGTGTGTCTGTGTGTGTGTGTGTGTGTGTGCATGGATACACACGTGTGTGTATATGTGTGCATGCGTTCGTGTGTATGTATGTATGCACGTGCGTGTGTACGCATGCGTATGTGCGCAGGGTACGTTTATGTGTATGCAGGTGCATGTGTATGCGTGTGCGTGCGTGTGTGTGTGTGTGTGTGTTTGTGTGTGTGTAGGTGAGAGAGAGAGAGAGTGAGAGAGAGGAACAGACAGACAGAGACAGACAGAAAAGAGAGAGAGAGAGAGAGTAGAGGGGTAGAAAAGACAGAGAGAGGGGTATTTTTTCTGGAAAAAGAAGAACAATAGCTTCTAAATTCATCTGCAGCCCTAGGGCGGATGAAATGAAACGTAATGCAATAGAAAATTTCTCCACATTAGTTGGTAGAGGAAAATAGATTGCAATAGAGGGAGAGATAGAGAGAGATAGAGAGAGACAGAGGGAGAAATACCCATTATGTGTACATACATGTGTGCATGCTCGACATGCACATAAGTCCCCCCCCCCCCCTCTCTCTCTCTCTCTCTCTCTCTCTCTCTCTTACACGGCTGTCTCTGGGGTGATCTCCCTTGGATGAAGGCAGGGTGAATTTTGCTGCGTGTATTTTGCATTTGAAAAACCAAATAAATCAGCACCATGCCAGTTGTCGGGCTGCCAACAGCTCTGGAAGTGACATTAGGTGCCCTGCTGCAAGACCAATGCATCACCTCGTGGAAGGTGTGTGGGGAAGGCGACCAAACAACCGTCGTTTTGAGACTGAAGGCTGGCTCAGGGGAAGGGAACATGGCGGGTCAACAAAGGCCCGTATACTTGCGTAAAAAGCCGCCCAGTCAGATCACCAGGGATCGAAGACGGAATGAGGGGAGGAGACAGGCAGAGGAGAGGAGACAGACAGAGAAGAGGAGACAGACATAGGAGAGGAGACAGGCAGAGAAGAGGAGACAGGCAGAGGAGAGGAGACAGACAGAGGAGAAAAGACAGACAGAGGAGAGGCAAGAAGACAAGGCAAGTGCATTACTGGATTCTGCACCTAGTTTGTTTATGTCAACACCCCCCATCACCCAGTCTGTCTCATCCACCAACACTCCCTTCTCTCCAAACCACACGCCACCGCAACTCTTGCTTCCTGCACGGGATAACCGCCGAGCGTCACGTGCTGTCACGGTGTTGGCAGCTGACACAGTGGCTGAACAACAACACAGTGAAATTGACCTGGTTGACGTGGCTGTACCTGACGTGACGACGACGATGGCGACGGAGGAGGACGACTTTGACGCTTACTTAGATCAGCTTGGGGATGCAGGCTACAATGGGGACACTATAAAGAACTATGTGGGTGACTGAGAAACAGATCCCTGCAGAGAAATCTCAGGAACGTTTCTAGAAACAACGAATTTGCTCATGTGTACATCTCTGACGACACCCCTGACACTATCTTATGTGAAAGTGAAGATATGGTTTTTTCAGTTCACCTGGGCAAATGATTCTTACAACCCTGCAAATTACTTTTGGTTTGCTAAAAGAAACACTAGACACATGACTCGGGAAGAAAAAGAAATGTGTTCCAAGCTGCAACTGTGGACACCTGTTGATCGCGAAAGAATTAAAAACAGAATTAGTGCTGGACTGGGTATTCTTCATGATGGATGCTATATTTTTTGTGTTAGATGTGACTATGGTTGCCTCTGTGCGTGTGTGTGTGTGTGTGTGCGTGTGTGTGTGTGTGTGTGTGTGTGTGTGTGTGTGTGTGTGTGTGTGTGTGCGCGTGCGTGCGCGCGAGCGCGTGTGTGTAGGTGTGCGTATATGCGTGCGTGTTTGCTTTCGTGCGTGTGTGTGTTTGTGTGTGAGAGAGAGAAAGACAGAGAGAGAGCAAAACAGGAGGGTTAGGCATATTGTGAGTTAGCTTTTTCACGTGTTTGAAAGTGCACGAGCCAACGGACCTGACAGAACGTAGCGTTATGGAAGCCTTGTAAGAGGGAACATTGCATGCTTTGAAAAAAAAAGTTTCGTTCTTGGTTGTTTTACGTTGTTCTAGTTTTTCTTCTTGTGTTTGATGTTGTTGTTGCTAATGTTGTTGTTCTACTTTTTCCGTCCTCCTTTCTTCCTTGCCCATTCCTCGTCCTCTTCTTTCTCCAGCAGGTCCGGTTTTTGCTTTTTCTTGTTGTTGTTGTTCTTATTGTAGTTGGTGCTGGTGTTGTTATTGTTTGTGTTGTTGTTGCTGCTGCTATTGTTGTTGTGTTGCTGTTGTCGTTCTTCTTCTCCTCCTCCTCCTGCTCCTCCTGCTCCTCCTCCTCCTCCTCCTCCTCCTCCTTCCTCCTCCTCTCCTTCTTCTTCTTCTTCTTCTTCTTCTTCTTCTTCTTCCTCTTTCTTCTTCTTCTTCTTCTTCTTCTTCTTCTTCTTCTTCTCCTTCTCCTTCTTCTTCTTCGCAATTCTTAGCAATTCTTAGCAATTCTTCTTCTTCTTCTTCTTCTTCTTCTTTCTTCTTCTTCTTCTTCTTCTTTGAACTTCTTCAATTGGTGTAAGATATGGTTCTATTACGGAAGCACACGTGCATGTGTGTGAGTGTGTGTGTGTGTGTGCGCGCGCGTGTGTGTGTGTCCTGTGTGTGTGTGTTTGTGTGTTCGCACGCGCACGCGTGCGCGCGTGTGTGCTGTGCTGCGCTAGAGATGTTTTTTGTTATTTATTTATTTATTTATTTATTTATTCTTTTATATCGAGGATAACAGAATAAGCAATCATGTGCTTTTTTTCATCCGGTCCCCGTGTGAATGCAGTTTTGTAAATATTGTCATCTGTTCCCACCGGCACACGATGGCCTACTCTTACGAAAAGCGGAACAGGATTTAACGTGTGCGCAAGATGTTCTGCGTGTGTTCGCACACGGGGCCTCGGTTTAAAGTCTCATCCGAAGGACTTTTGGGGAGAGTAGGAGTCAGCACTGATGTTAACTCCAGGACGAAAATTTCCTCGACCGGACTCGAACCCGGGTCTTCAAATTGCCAGCGCAATGTTCTGACCACTAGGCTATCCGCCCCCCCTTTTAGAGAAAAGTTAGCAAAACAACTGAATTCCTGTTATCTTAATTACCATATCTTCTTTGAGCCGACATTGAAGACCATTAAGGGCATCTGGAAAGAGAGGAAAAAATGTCACTTTTCCCTGCAGATGTGTACAAGTTTTATGCGGTGAGAGACAATGTGAATATAACATATGAGCTTTGATTGCAGTTTAAAATTTATCAAAACACTTTGATTATGCCAATAATTTTCAAAACTCTTGTTCAGACTGCAAATCTGCGTACAGTATAATGTATTGCAGAAACGTTTTATAATTATCGCACAACACAACAAAATACACCACAATAAAATACGACAGAAACCACTTTAAAACATCGTCTTAGCTCAACATGAGACAAACCAATACAACAGACTGGCATAACAGAATAGCATACCACAAAATAGCCGAAATACATCACAAAAACGACTTTACTACTACAATAACCCCTTGCCATGAAAAAAAAGATATTCGCTTCTTCTATATTTCTACAGAGATGTTGTTCTCCGCTACCTTTCCTCAGTCGAGAAATTGAAGGAGATTCTCTATGCTTGTAGACAAGCACTCAACCTAGTTTGACACGGGAAAAATCAATTTTCTCCTCGCCTATCCACTGTCAGGGTAGGTACTACCACAGGGTGGCTTCTTCCCCCTGCTTTTGGTTGGTTAAGATGTTTGTCTGTGGGTTTTCTCTCTGTCTCGTCTAATCTCCATAATCATCCATTTGTATGGCTGAGGGTTTTTACATTTGTCTGTGTTTTTCTGCCTTGTTTGTCTTTATATCTGCCTGGTGTGTTTTATTTATTTATTTATTTATTCATTTACTGTTTTATATCGACGATCATTTGCTTTTTTACATCCAGTCCCCGTGTGTATGTAGTTTTGTAAATCTTGTCATCTGTATGTTTGTGTTTGTGTGTGTGTGTGTGTTATTATTATTTTTTTAATTTCATTCTTTTATATCGAGGATAATGGGATAAGCACTCGTGTGCTTTTTTACATTCAGTCCCCGTGTGTATGCAGTTGTGTAAATATTGTCATCTGTTCCCACCGGCACACTATGGCCTACTCTTACGAAAAGCGGAACAGGATTTAACGTGTGCGCAAGATGTTCTGCGTGCGTTCTGTGTGTGTGTGTGTGTGTGTGTGTGTGTGTGTGTGTGTGTGTGTGTGTGTGTGTGTGTGTGTGTGTGAGGGGGGATTGAAAGTCAAAGCCAAGCTTTTATTTCCAGATGGTACATCAAATAACCAGTGCAATTTTTATTCTTTTAAGGTGGGACACTGGGGTCGAAACTGATGAAATTTTGTTTACAAGCCGATGTTAAAAGTTATGCCATATATTGAAAGGGTATCACTTGTAAAGCATAAAAATAAAAGATTTACTCAGTTCACTGCACTGTTGCCATGGAAGCAATCCAATATGGCCGCCAAAACTCAATATTTCAAAATCCTAAGTCTTTTTATCTATAACAAGTATGAGTAACCTGTTTCTACAGACATATTTTACGGTCTGAGTATCTCTATAAATGCATTCAGCAATTTTGAATTCTGAAAAAACATGGCTTGGGCCACTTTTGGACCTTAATTATTATTGTATTTTTTAAATTCCAGGATCATGGGATAAGCACTCATGTGCTTTTTAACATCCAGTCCCTGTGTGTATGCAGTTGTGTAATTTTTTATCTTCTGTTCCCACCAACACACGATGGAATACTCATGGAAAAGGCGGAACGGGTTTTAACGTGTGCATAGATGTTCTGCGTACGTTCACACACAGTACCTCGGTTTATAGTTTCATCCGAAGGGCTTTGGAGGGAGTGCAATCACGTTTGTGTGTGTGTGTGTGTGTGTGTGTGTGTGTGTGTGTGTGTGTGTGTGTGTGTGTGTGTGTGTGTGTGTGTGTCTGTCTGTCTGTCTGTCTGTCTTCTGTCTGTCTGTCTGTCTGTCTGTCTGTCTGTGTGTTAGTGTGTGTGCGTGCGTGCGTGCATGCGTGCGTGCGTGCGTACGTGCGTGCATATGATCTGTGCATATGGAAGGTTCTGTCAACCATTACATTTTGCGTGCACATGCGCATATCCATGCGTGTGCACAGGCGTTTGCAACTGTTCCCATAGCAGGGAGGGAAGCCGGACGGTCCTCAGTAAAAGTAATGCTCTCTCTGCACTGTACCCAGTGTGGATTCCCTGACGTGAGGGAGGCAGGGCACATGTCTGCTTCTGTCTGCTTCACACTGTTTTCTGGGGTTCTTGGGGTGTGAAGTGGAGAGGGGGGGGGAGAGAGAGGGGGGGAGGGGGAGAGACAGAGACAGACAGACAGAGAAACAGACAGACAGGCAGACAGACAGACGGACAGGCAGGCGGGCAGGTAGGCAGGCAGGCAGGCAGGCATACAAACAGACAGACAGATAGACGGACGGACGGAGCTATTCACAGAGAGAGAGAGACACAGAGAGAAGAAGACAGATATACAGACACAGGTAGAAACCGAAACAGACAGATCAGAGGGAACAATAGTGTAATCCAATCCAATTATGCTGCTTATAGCCCCGCCGACCACATAGGCCATATCAGGGCTATCACCTCGCCACATTTAAAACTCGTATTAAAAGTGTGCGACTATGTACAATTTAAAACGAGGTATAAAACCAACTCAACTGTTCTTGCTTGTATCGACGCCCCGACCAACCATAAGGGTCAGCCCAGGACGGCCCTGGTGTACATTGGAAAGGAAGGAAAAGAAGGCAGGGAATTTTTATTGCAAAGTGGAACAAAAGAAACAAACGCATGAAATTAGACTGGTTCCATAATTACTTTCACCAGAGACATACACAGAGTAGTAGATTCTTACATACCAACAGAGACTATACCGCTCTTTGAACTGGTTTCAATGTAGACGTAGTTCTCCATGTAGGTCTCGGTTTGGGACTGAGGAAAAAGCATTTCAGTAGCCTTTTGAGAAGAAAGTAAAGTACATTTCAGCGTCTGCCTTGAAAAGAGGTTATTTCAAACTTAAAATGGAGACATGAATGAGAGAGAGAGAGAGAGAGAGAGAGAGAGAGAGAGAGAGAGAGAGAGAGAGAGAGAGAGAGAGAGAGAGAGAGAGAGAGAGAGAGAGAGAATCGAAATTGCACTTTCCTATCACTCCTGCACTTTACGAAAAACATCAGGTATGATGGCACTATAAAGTCTTGTTTTTATTGTTCTTTCACGAACGTTATGCTTGTTCAAAGTACGTGCATCTTGTACTGTAGTATTTTGCATGTGTTTGATACTATGATCAGTATTGTTTTTCTGTTACAATATGTCCGTCTCTACATATCCACCATGGCGGGCTAGTCTGAAAGGGAAAGGAAAGAATGTTAGTAAATCGTCATCAGATAGTTTGGATTGTTGTAATGTCCATCGTGTCTTCTTTCACTTCTGGCAACCAGCACTGTTAAAACTACTAAAACACATGATAATTATTATGATAACTTTGTCATTGGATATCACGGAGAAAAGCTCATTTATCATGTATACTTTTGTGCTTATATGAATTCCGCCACACTGGTGTTGCTTTGGACACGTGTATCCATTTTCACATAGTTATGTATACATAGTTATGAGGACGGGATAGCCTACCTAAGTTG
>CM060328.1:14260504-14280504 GCA_030674155.1 Stramonita haemastoma
TTGTGCAACATTTGCATTCCTTTTCTTCTTTCTTTCCATTCTTTATTTGTCCTTCACATTCCTCTTTCTTCTCACTCTGTTCATCCTCCACCCGATACTCCTGCTCATCCTCTTCTTTCTTTCTTTCTTTCTTTCTTTCTTTCTTTCTTTCTTTCTTCATATGATTCTAAGTATGGCTGCAGTATGGACACAAAGGGCTCGGGCATGTATGTGTGTGTGTGTTTGTGTGTGTGTTGCGCGCGCGCGCACACGCGCATGCGTGCATTGTTTGTGCGTGTATGTCTGTGTGTGGGCGTGCGAGTGCGCGCGTGTGTTTGTGAATGTGTGAGTGTGTTTTCTTTCTTTCTTTTTTTCTTTTTCTTTATTCTTTTATATGAAGTATAAGGGAATAAGTATTCATGTTTTTTTTACATCCGGTTTACATAATGTGTTTGTGTGTGTGTGTGTGTGTGTGTGTGAGTGTGTGTTTGTGTGTATATGTGCGTGTGTGTGTGTGTGTATCTCTGTGTGTGCGTTCGTGTGTGTGTGTGTCTGAGTTTGTGCGTGCGAGTGAGTGTGTGTGTGTGTGTGTGTGTGTGTGTGTGTGTGTGTGTGTGTGTGTGTGTGTGTGTGTGTTGTGATGTGTGTGTGTGTGTGTGTGTGTGTGTGTGTGTGCGTGTGTGTGAGCTACAATAACAATTTGACATATGAAATGAGACATCGATTAAGGAAGCAACTTAGAAAATGTAAAACTAGGACTGCTTATATGTTCAGGAATACTGCAATGTGTTGCAGAAAATGTAATACTCTATACTACAATATAGTGCAACACAATATACACGATATAACACAACACAATGCATTAAAAAAAAAAAAAGCTACACGACAGCAGAACACAGCCCATTCAACACAACACAACACAGCACAAAAGAACAACAGGATAATGATAAAGTACTTGCTATAGGGAAAAATATACTCCCATCTTTTATATCTGTATATCAGTTGTTGCTCTCCCGACCTTCCTCAGTCAAGACATTGAAGGAGATTTACTGTGCTTGTACACAAGTACTCAACCTAGTTTGAAACAGGAAAAATCAATGTTCTCCTATCGTATCTACTGTCAAGGCATGATTGGGGTGTCTTTTACTCTGCACCTCTCCTTTCCGTATGCTCAGATGTTTGTAGTTTTTCTTTGTATCTCGTGTTAGCTACATAACAATCTTTCTAAAATCTCTCTGTCTCTCTGTCTCTGTCTCTGTCTCTCTCTGTCTCTGTCTCTGTCTCTCTCTTTTCTCTCTCTCTCTCTCTCTCTCCTCTCTCTCTCTCTCTCTCTTCTCTCTCTCCTCTCCTCTCTCCTCTTCTCTCTCTCTCTCTCTCTCTCTCTCTCTCTTCTGTGTCCTGTCTCTCTCTCTGTGTCTCTGTTTCTCTGTCTGTCTCTGTTCTTCTCTGTCTATCTGTCTCTCTGTCTCTGTCTCTCTGTCTCTCTGTCTCTGTCTCTGTCTCTCTGTCTCTGTCTCTGTCTCTCTCTCTCTCTCTCCTCTCTCTCTCTCTCTCTCTTCTCTCTCTCTCTCTCTCTCTCTCTCTCTCTCTCTCTCTCTCTCTCTCTCCTCTCTCTCTCTCTCTCTCTCTCTCGAAACTCGTTCATGTTTTGCATCATAGTATAACTGTGTCACAAAAAATAAATTTAAAAGTTTGGAGAAAAAAAAGTCATCTGTATGTTGCTCTGCCTATCTGTCTGTTTCTCTATCTGTTCATCCCTCTGTCTTTGTATCCATCTCCTCTATAACTGTGGACCTCTTCTTCTGTTTGGCTTTCTCCACCTTGCTTTCTCAGATCTTATTATTGACTTTTGTGGTCACATCCTGGGAGAGAGAGGGGGGGGGGGGAGACAAGGCAAGGCAAGGCAAAGGCAAATTCTTTTATTCGAGGATAATAGATAAGCACTCATGTGCTTTTTTACGTAAAGTCCCCGCCCTTTTCAGGAATAACATCAAGATAAAAAGATACTAAACAATAAAACATAACGCAGTACCAAACAACATACAAGAAATAAGGACACTATATATAATAAGGCAATAAAAATGCACTCATTCAGATGACGAAAATTAGAAGTCACAATAAAATGATTTTGATTATTCAAGAAGAAAAGAAAAGAAAAAAAAAACGCTAATAGATAAAGAGCAAACAAAGAGAACAACTGAAAACATCAATCCATCTGTCAAAAGTTATATAAGTCATATAAATCATACATTTGGATAAAAGGGGGGAAAATAACAGATATCCTTATTGGAGGGGGTGGGGGAGATATACTACCAATATAAAAAAAATACGTAAAACATCCCAGATGTTTAAAAGAATTAGCACAACATTTTTATAAATTGGATAATGATTTACACACACTCACATACACTCACACACTGACACAGACACACACACACACACATACACACACACACACACACACACACACACACACACACACACACACACACACACACACCACACACACACACACAGAAAACATTTATACACACACACACACACATATACACACACAGTGGTAGAGAGGGGGGAGAAGGGGTAGTGTGGTTTATTATTTTTCATGCATCAAGTGGTTTAGAAGGTGATTTTTTTAAGGTTGTTAATGATTGGTGCTGTTTAATTGAATCAGGAAGTGAGTTCCACAGCGTCCCTACGCTGAGTATAGTAAACGAGATTTGAACAAGTCTATTCTTGGGATTGGGACCCTTGGCTTTTCCACATTTCTAGAATGATTTATTGGGAATTTATCTTTTAAAGGTGTGGCGAAATTTCCTGTCACTATCTTAAACATCGTGATGCCTTTGTTATATTTAAGTCGTTGGTGTAGGGGAAGAATATTTAACTGAGTATAGTCCACTTCTAGCAAGGTTGGTTTCTTCAAAATGACCTGTTTAAGACCACGTTTATACAGACTAAGTAACGGTTTCATGGTTGCACTGGCAGAATCCCACAGGGTTGCTGCATAGTCTATTGAGGATTATATATAAGCTTGAAAAACAGTTTCCTTGAATGGAAGTCAAGAAAATGTTTAATTGTAGTCAACTGGTAAACTTTTTGGGACAAGCATTTGCACAGCTGAACTCATAAAAAATGGAGGGAATGAAACAGCAAGGCGATTCACAGAACTTTGTCAGAAGATCCACGACACCAAAGAATGGCCAAAAGAATGGACACAGTCTCTTGTAATACCCCTGCCAAAGAAAGGAAACCTCAAGAAATGCCAGAACTACAGAACCATCAGTCTCATAAGTCATCCTAGCAAGATCATGCTGCAGTTAGTCCTCAACAGACTGAAAAAACAAGCGGAAAAACTCCTGGCAGAAGAACAAGCGGGCTTTAGACCAAAACGCAGCACAATGGTACAAATTTTCAATCCGAGAATTCTAATAGAGAAGCATCTCCAACACCAAAAAGACTTGTACCACAATTTCATAGACTTCAAAAAGGCCTTTGACAGGGTATGGCATGACGGCCTCTGGCAAGTACTCAGGCACTTCAACATTGACAGCTGCCTAATTGAAGTCATCAAGGCTCTGTACGAGAACGCAAAAAGTGCAGTTTTCATGAACAATCACGTGGGCGAGTTCTTCAAGACCACGGTTGGGGTTCGCCAGGGCTGCCTTCTCTCACCTGTACTCTTCAACCTCTTCCTCGAAAACATCATGACAGAGACACTGCAAAACCACCACACTTCCATCTCCATTGGTGGAAGACCCCTTTGCAACCTCAGATTTGCAGATGACATTGACCTCATGGGCAGCAGCAAACAAGAACTGCAAATCCTCACAGACAATTTAACAGATCGAGCGAGCGCATACGGCATGGAGAAATCAAAGATCATGGTCAACAGCGCGAGTAATGACATCACGGAAATAAAGATGAATGGAGAAACACTAGAAGAGGTGAGCCAATTCAAATACTTAGGCTCCATCCTAACAAAAGATGACACATCAAACAATGAAGTGAAAGCTCGCATTGCAACAGCAACATCTGCTCTAGTCAGACTCGAGAAGATCATCAGAAGCAACAACATCAGCTTCTGCACCAAATACCACCTTTACAAACCCCTCGTGATATCTATCCTCCTATATGTCTGTGAATCATGGACTCTGACAGCAGAGTTAGAGAGGAGAATCCAAGCATTCGAGAACAAGTGCCACAGAAGACTCCTCAAAATATCATACAAAGAACACAAGACCAATAACTATGTGAAAGAAGAAATCAAAAAGCATGTGGGCCCCCAAGAGCCTTTGCTCTCCACCATAAAGAGGAGAAAGCTGATGTGGTTTGGTCACACCACAAGACACAACACCCTAGCAAAAACCATCCTGCAAGGAACAGTCGAGGGCAAGAGAAGAAGAGGCCGCCAAAAGAAATCATGGGTTGACAACATCAAAGACTGGACCGCCCAACCCTGCAACACCTCCTACTAGCCACACAGGATCGTGAAGCATGGAAAAAGATCTCTGTTGCGTCTTCTCTCATGTCCCCCCTACGTCCTTTGGGACATGGGACTGAGTGAGTGAGTGAATTTGCATAGATGAGATATGTTGTAGAACCAGCTGAGATTTTCATCACTTTTCACTCCTAGAAGTTTGTGGTGAGATGTTTGTTCAATCGCTTCCTTTTTGATGTAAATTGAAAAACAGTTTATGTGATAAATGTTGTCCCTTTTTTCTGGTGGTGATAAGCATGCATTGTGTTTTTAGAGGATGGGGGTTTTGTTCTGTCATTTTGACAAGTTCGTCAGCGCCTTTTTGTAATATGGTTGCAAAATAGTCAATGTCGTATGTATGGTTGTGTCATCAGCAAATAGTCCACATTTGGAATTGAAATGTAGAGGAAGGTCATTTATGTATAATGAAAAGAGAAATGGTCCCAATATGGATCCCTGTGGTATTCCATAATGAATGGTTTTTAGTTTGGATGTTGATGTAGTTATTGAGACACACTGTTGGCTGTTTGTAAGATAGGAATCTAGTAGTCCTAGGGTTTGTTTGTTGTTGTTTTTTGGGGGGAGAGACAGACAGACAGATACAGACACAGAGGAACAGGGATAGAAAGGTAGGGAGAGAGAGAGAGAGAGAGAGAGAGAGAGAGAGAGGAGAGAGAGAGAGAGAGAGAGAGAGAGAGAGAGAGAGAGAGAGAGAGAGAACCTATGCATGTAATACAGAAGAAGATAAAATGCAAAAAGACAAACATCAAGGTAAACAGATGATAAATAGTTTAAAATACAAAGACAGGAAGAATACTATGACTGTGTGCGTGCGTTCGTGCGTGTGTATGTGTGTGCGTGCGTGCGTGCGTGTGTGTGTGTTTTGTGTGTGTGTGTGTGTGTGTGTGTGTGTGTGTGTGTGTGTGTGTGTGTGTGTGTGTGTGTGTGTGTGTGTGTGTGTGTGTGTATTCCACTTTATAATTTCCCACTGTTCACTTAAAGTAGTTCGGGATGAGGGGGTTTGAGTCGGGTATATGGGACTCAAATTGCGTGTATCAAATATTGATTTTAAAACAATACAAATAATATTCTGCAAAAATGTAGCAAAAAATGCAATAGAACAATAACACAGACAAAATTATGTGTGTTTTTTTAATTTATTTGTTTGGTGCAAATGAGCCTTTGAGGACGAACGTATGCGTTCAGGAGCGTATACACACACGTGCATGTGCACATGCACACGTGGCTAGTTGCTAGCGAAGCCAGACAGTCCTCAGTAAAAGTAATGCTCTCTCTGCGCTGTAACCAGTGTGGATTCCCTGACGTGAGGGAGGCAGGGCACATGTCTGCTTCTGTCTGCTTCACACTGTTTTGTTGTGAAGTGGGGAGAGAGAGAGAGAGAGAGAGAGAGAGGAGAGAGAGAGAGAGAGAGAGAGAGAGAGAGAGAGAGAGAGAGAGAGAGAGAGAGAGAGAGAAATACAGACAGAAAAAGATAGACGGACAGAGAGAGATAGAGACAAATAGAGAGGTAGACGACAAACAGAGATATGATAAAGCAATATTGCACAATGAAAACGAGGAAAAAAGAAAGCAGGCAACAGATGATAAAATGATTTTTAACTAAAGCGAGGAACGAATAACCCAGACACCTTTAATAAGACTGGTTTTTAGAATCAGTTTCTCTCCACAACCTGAGACACAAAGAACGTAATATTACAATGAGAATTTAAACTACAGTGACTATAAACGAAGAAACAAAGAATTGTTGCATACCAACGGAAATTGCTGTCCTTTCAACTGATTTCAATATCGACTTGTAGTTCTACATACTGGTCTCGGCTGGGACAAAAAGAAAACCATTTCAGTGGCCATCTGCGAAGAAAGAGTTTGAATACCGCTTTTGAAGAAAAGTTTATGGCCAACTTGAAATTTAGACATGATTGAGGTCGAGAAGAAAGAGAAACGGATTTACTCTTAACAATTGAACTTCAGATATAATGATACTACACATCCCTTTATTTCTACTGTCTGGGTTTCAAGAGTATGTTTCTGGAATGCAAATATTTGTTTCTTACATGTCAAAAGATCTAAGTGAGCTTTTATGATAAGTATTTTTATCATGTGTCTATCCCCAGATTGCCTTTCTAATGGGTTTGGCTATCAGAAAAAGAAAGTGAGTACAGCTTTGTTAAAAGTTAAAAAAAACATAACCCTCTAGTGCCTGAATGTACTTCTAGGCTGATAAAAAGATAGGACATTTTACATATCGATTTGTTAAACATTGCTGCATGAAAGCTATTTCGTGAGCTTGAATCATGTTTGGATGCATGCAAACACACGCATATACAAATAAGTATATATACACAGTTCTTTACATCGACAGATAACTTTTTTGCCGGCATGTGATCATGATTAGTCTTTAGACTGGGAAAATGGAGTTGGCAGGCAAAATAGTCTCAATTTTTCCGATGCTCTAGTAATTGACTTTTTTATTTGTGTAATCCTAAACCTGGCGAGGAAAAACTTCAACCTAATTCATTCTCTGATTTTCCTGATATTTCTTACGTCTAGCTATGCTAAAGCAAAAGTACCTCCAACATAATCATCAAGATTTTGAATAAAAGTTTTGAGGTTTTTCTGTCCATTTAAACCCTATTTCCATAAAATGGCTCGCTGATACAAGCGTACACAGAGGTGGCTGAAGAGCCTTCAGTTGAACAGCCTCCAGGCTATGGGCAAACTCTTCACTTTCTCTGGTCTTCACTGCAAAAGCAACAAGTGGCCACACAACTCCCTGATTGATTTTTCTTCTGGCAAGCACCGCAGAAATTAGAGGGGGAAAGTTTGAACTCTGTCTAGGCAGGGCAGCAAGAATTCATCTTCCGTGGCAAATGACATCCAAATCATTTCCCCTATATTTTACACTGTCCTCTTTTGAGCAATCAGTATTATAGCTTCCATCATTTTCATGATATGATGTAGATCGCAATTTCTGTGTCGCCACTGTGATGGCAGTAAACTCCAAAGAGCCGGCACTTCTGACAGAGCGATATCAGATAATGGATAGGGAGACGGACTGAACTGGAATTAAATGGAGGAACAAGTTGGCATCTAGTGTTCAAATGCTTGCTTCTCTCTACAGACTAAGTGGGAAGGTGTGAAGTAGAGGAGTGGGCTAGAGCTAAAAAACGACTAATTTCCGATTTTGGATTCTTTTGTTCTCTTCCTTGCCCTCTGCCACTATGATGATGATGATGATGATGATGATGATGATGATGATGTGCTGTGTTTGATTGTTTTAAATTTTAGTACAATGTATGTAGTAGGCTATTCAAGCTCCCAATCAAAAGAATCATAATCTACATAAATTTATCTAAGTGTCTCTTAAAGAGTGTTCGCTATTCTGCCATTAGGAAGTAAAACTAATGTGCTGGAACACCTATTCCTGTAAAAAGCAAACAAGCGTTTGCATTCGAAAAACAGAAAACACCCTTAACGTGGGTTTGTTTCCATGGACAAGAAACATTTTGGTTTAGCCGCCATGGCGCAGTGGTTAGCGCCGTGGATTCCAGACTGGAAGGTCGCGGGTTCGAATCCCATAAGTCATAGGGATTTTTTCGGGCTCCGGCCGGCTCCTACCCAGAGTGAGTGTGCTGTGGGCTCAGTGGGGAGACTGGGACCACACAGTCGAGCTTCATCCACTTTACGGATGCGAATTTGAGAGTGTTGCTCAAATTACCTGACCAACACTGCAGGTGTCTGTATCTCTCGGGCCTGGTTGACAGTAAGCGTAGAGAACAACCCTGTCAAGTAGTCTCAAAGCGAATGCACCTCCACAGCAGCATCATTACATCATCCCCATCATCATTGATCATCATGCAATAATAAAAATTGCCTCTGATTCGGTGGCCTTCGTTGCTCTGGTCTCATGGTGACCTCAGATTCGGTTTCCCCATACGCTTCTGTGCCTGTGGTGAATTTGTGTCAAAGCCTTTGGGGTTGGGGGTTCGTGGGGAGGCGGTCGTTGGAGGGACGTTGTGGTGGTCGCCACCTTGGGTGGGTGACTCACTCAGTCTGGCTCCGCGACTGAGCTAATACTGTCGTTAGTAGGGGGCTTAGTAGGTGGTGTCCTGCGTATGTTAGCTCAGAACAGGCACCACTGAACACCACCAAAGTGACCCAGCAGAAGTGCAGGGCCCCTCTGGCTGGTGGCCCCGCGGCGGCCTAATATTGATGAGCTCCCTGTGGACTCCCGATCCCGGGGGTGAGACACAACGAATCTGGGTATGGCTGTGGCGGGGAAATTGAAATGAGCGGCGTGGGAGGCGTGGGAACAGCAGTACGGGGGCGTCACAGAAGACGAGGCAGCAAAAAAAAAAAAAAAAAAAAAAGAAGAAACATTTTGGTTTTACAAAAAAAAATATTTCCTAAGTTTTATTACTGGGTGTTTTTTTTTTTTTAGATATATCAGTTCATTAGAGCGCTGAACCATCTAGATCTAACGCAGTGTATACCAGGATTATCCATTGTCCTTTGGACACCAGATGATAAACTCTATTGTTAAGCTCAGCTGAAAAAAGATCTGATGTAATCTTTCTGTTGTCTGGTCAGCCTTCTTGTGAACCTGTTTAGGTAAATTTGCTTTTATTCTGGCGTTTCACAAAAGTTCTCAATTAGAAAAATAAATCAGAGAAATGATTGTTCGGGTTTTAAAAAATATTTTTAGTAAGATGAAGAGTGTCTTTCTCTTGTGTATAAAGAAGAGATGAAGAGGCTAGGGGATAGATAGATTGTCTTCGTGAATCACGACAGACGTGAAAAATGTTAGTAAAATGCATAAGAAATATAAAAAAGAAATGTGTATAAAAAGGTCTGCTTTGAGTTAAGAAGGTATTCAAAAAGACCGTTGTAGACTTCATCAGAGTAAAAGTCTATTTTGAAGCGTAACGTTTTGCCGTTGTTTCGATTATGCTATGTGTTAATTATTATGCATAAACATTGTATGAACACACATGGTTTGAGCCATTGAGAAAATCATCCACAAGTGTACTTCTGTTCACTGTGTCCACCGCCTTCCTCCTTACTGCTTTAACATAAGTTTTAAGCATTGAAGAAGGAAGTGAAAGTTACCCTTCATCCATCCTCACTCAGCAGTAGAGGCCAATTTGTGTAGGGGGCTGGGCTGACGGTGTGACAGCTCGATACACGATCCTCCATGGTAACCTTTCTTCTTCCTGCAGTTCAGCCTGAAAAGGAAGGAAAAGGAACCATCTGCTTGTGGTTTGAATATATTAGAAACATATCGGCACTTCTCTCTCTTTATCTGTGTGTGTGTGTGTGTGTGTGTGTGTTGTGTGTGGTGTGTGTGTGTGTGTGTGTGTGTGTGTGTGTGTGTGGTTTTTTCTCTCTCTCTGGCTCTCTCTCTCTCTCTCTCTGGCTCTCTCTGTCTCTCTTTCTCTTTGTTTGTTCGTTTCTTTCTTTCTTTCTTTCTTCTTTCTTTCTTTCTTTCTTTCCCTCTCGCTCATTGCTTCAGATACTGTATGTACGCTTCTCTTATGTCCTCTGTATCTGTCTGTCTGTCTGTCTGTCTGTCTGTCTGTCTGTCTGTCTGTCTGTCTGTCTGTCTTCTGTCTCGTCTTCTCTCTCTCTCTCTCTCCTCCTCTCTCTCTCTCTCTCTCTCTCTATCTCTCTCTCTCTCTTCTGTCGCTCTCGCTCGCTCTCTCTCTCTCTCTCTCTTCTCTCTCTCTCTCTCTCTCTCTCTCTCTCTCTCTCTCTCTCTCTCTCTCCTCTCTACTCTCTCTCTGTCTGTCGCTGTCTCTCTCTGGCCCTGCCTCTTTCTGTCTCCGTTCTGGGGGACGGATAGCCTAGTGGTCAGAACATTGCGCCGTCAATTTGACGACCCGGGTTCGATCCCGCTCGAGGAGATTTTTCTCCAAGAGTTAACATCAGTCCTGACTCCACTCTCCCCAAAAAGTTCTTCGGATGAGACTTTAAACCGAGGACCCGTGTGCCAACGCACGCAGAACATTTTGCGCACACGTCAAATTCTGTTCCGCTTTTCGTAAGAGTAGGCCATCGTATACCGGTGGGAACAGATAACATTTACAAAACTGCATACACACGGGGACTTGATGTAAAAAAAAGCACGAGTGCTTATCCCATTATTCTTAATATAAAAGAATAAATCAAATCAAATCAAATCAAATTTCTTTGTCTCTGTTTGCGTGTCTGTCTTTCTGTCTCTGTCTCTCTTTGTCTCTCTCTGTCTCTCTTTGTCTGTCTGTCTCTCTGACTCTCTGTTTGTCTGTCTCTCTCACTCTCTCTGTCTCTGTGAAAAATGCAAAGTGAAGGTAGCTCACAACACTATTTTGCCTCTGTCCCCGTGAAAGAGAAGAAAACTGACACTTCTAAGCAGAGGAGTGAAGAGAAGAGGCATACAGTGGAGGATAGGAGATAGAGAGGAAAGAACGGAAAGGAAAGGCAAGGGGAAGGGAAGGGAGAAGATGACAGGAGAGGACAGAAAAAATGACTGGAGCGGAATATGATAGAAGAGATAGAATACAACCGACAGACAGACAGAGACAGAGTGAAAGAAACAGACAGACAGACAGATAGAGACAGACAGACAGACACAGACAGAGAGAGCAAAAATAGAGAAATAGAGATAGAAAGAGAGAGAGTGAGAGATAATGAAAGACAGACAGAAACACAGAGTGAAAGTGAGAGAAAAGGAGAGAAGAGACACACAGTAAGAAAGACAGAGTAGACAGTGAGAGACACACATACTGATAGAGAGAGGAAGAGATAGGCTTAGAGAGACAGACATACAGAGAGAGCAAGAGAGGGGCGTGAGAGAGAATTTGAGAACGACGAAGAAAGTAGATGAATTACATAACATATCTCCATTACCCTGTGCTAAATCATTTTTTCTTAAATAGCAAGGTTTTCTATTCTATGATATCTTAGCGGTTGGTCAGGTGTGTTATCCATTTGGTCTTTGCAAAAAAGAGATATTGTGATTGGATCCAAAAAAAAAAGGAAAAGGCAAAACAAAATGAAGATAGACGTGAATGATACAAAAGGTATAGGCTGGAGCCATGACGACATAGGCGAGATACGAGATAGGCTTTTTAACAAAATAATACACCTCGATATTGGAAGCAGCTGCTTTTCAGGACGATGTTTTTTGAAATGCTGTCCAGGTTAAGGCGGTAACTCTGCACAGATGTACATTGCTGTTTGACCAGTAAGTCAAGGTGACCACTAGATGAAGTTGGATCATGTTTGCTCCTGTATCAGTTCCAACAATCGGTAATGTGACAATCCTTAAAAACACAGGAAATGGGCCCAAGTCCCACAAAGTTGCATGAAAAATGTATATTCCATTTCAAGTCTTTTGCTTAAATGTCACTGTTTTGATCTGCAGATGAGCTGTATCCAGTTTATGTTTACCGAGAAAATCCTGTAAAAATCTCCCCATTTTATGGATACAGTTGAAGAGAGTAGTTTCCAGTAGGACAGAAAGAGCAATATGACACTTAATGCCCTGCAGCATGAAGAGGCATCAGAGGCTAAGATTTACTGAGATGCTTAGACACCGTTCTATGAACTTTTGATGCTAGAGACAATCTGTCCTGGTGAACATTGAGAATCTTGGTCCTAACTTCATTTTCGTTGTTATGAGAAACAGATCGGAGTCTTTTAACTCACATGTTGACCATATGCAGTGATAGACAATAGGGTGTCAAAGATATCTGACACTGCTTTAGTTGTATCGTTCATGTTTACAGCAGGTGCCGTTCTGTTTAGGAATCATACCTCAGAGAGAGAGAGAGAGAGAAGAGAGAGAGAGAGAGAGAGAGAGAGAGAGAGAGAGAGAGAGAAGAGAGAGAGGGACAGAGAGAGAGACAGAGAGAGAGACAGAGACAGAGAGAGAGAGACAGAGAGAGAAGAGAGTGGTGTGTGTGTGTGTGTGTTTTGTGTGTGTGTGTGAGTGTGTGTATGTGTGTGTGTGTGTGCGTGTGTGTGTGTGTGTGTGTGTGTGGTGTGTGGTGTGTGTGTGTGTGTGTGTGTGTGTGTGTGTGTGTGTGTGTGTGTGTGCTGGGTTCTTAGGCTGCTGAAAACATACAATTAATTGTTTTGAAATCAATATAATTCTATCTGACTGCATGATGGTCATGGGGTTGTGAATTGTGTCCTAAAGCTGTTCTAAAAGTGTAGGTGTTTTGAGACTACTTGACAGGGTAGTACACAACCATTTCTATCACGATAGACTCGAGAAATACAGACACCCGCAGTGTTGGTCACATAATTTGAGCAACATTCTCAAATTTGCGGGAGCCGCCGCTGTAGTCTAGTAGTTAAGGCGTTGGACTCGTAATCTAAAGGTTGCGGGTTCGATCGCAACTTTCGGCTACGGCGTTGTGCCCTTGGAAAAGGCACTTTACGGTTATTTTCTCACCCCACCCAGGTGTAAAAGGGGTACATTGTGTTGGGGGTTAACCCTGCGATAGACTGGCGTCCTATCCAGGGGGGAGTCTATGACTCTCAGTCGCTTAACGCCACAGAAACTGGGATAAGCACTGGCCTGATGAGCCTTAGGCTCGGGACAGACTTTAACTTTTTTTAACTCTCAAATTTGCATTTGTTAAGTGGATGAAGCTCGATCAAATGTGCAGTCCCAGGTCGTCTCATTGAACCCATGAGAAACTCGCTCTGATGAGGATCCGGCTGGAATCAAGAAAACCCTTTGGATTCTCATGGGATTCAAAGCACCAACCTTCCATCCTATAATCCACGCCGTTAGCCATTGCACCATGGCGGCTAGTTTGGCCCATAATTTTGTTTCATGTCATTCATAGATACATGTCAGTATTTTTTTTACTGTATTCAGTACAGTGCAGAGAAACCCAGAATATTAACAACATGAATTTAGAAAAGGAATGCATCCACTTTATTTATTTTTTAATGTTTTATAAAAATAAAAAAAAACTTCTCAAAAAAGCAAACAAAGAGACAGTTTAATATTTCACTTAAAATAACATTGCAGGCTCCTTCTGTCTCGCGACACAATGGCTTCTCTGAAAATAAGCACAACAAAATATACGATTAAATGGAGAAATAGAAATAATTCGCGAACAACAATGATAACTTACTGCACAATGATAACAAAAGAACCCCTCAAACACAAACAAAACATACAAAAGGAAAGACATTAAGAATCTGAAAAACAATCAGCTTATCAAAAAATTAAACTTTTTCTGTGTGTGTGTGTGTGTGTGTGTGTGTGTGTGTGTGTGTGTGTGTGTGTGTGTGTGTGTGTGTGTGTGTGTGTGTGTGTGTGTGTGTGTGAGACAGACAGACAGACAGACAGACAAACAGACAGACAGACAGACAGTCAAAGGGGGAGATAGATAGAGAGAGATAGAGAGAGAGAAGAGAGAGAGAGAGAGAGAGAGAGAGAGAGAGAGAGGGAGGGAGGGAGGGAGGGAGGGACAGACAGACAGACAGACAGACAGACAGACAGACAGACAGACAGACAGACAGACAGCCAGCCAGCCAGCTAAAGTGGGTAGGGATAGACAGTGGATAGATAGACAAACGCACCAAGATTGCCCACGCGAACACACACGCATACACCCCTCTTTCCCCACCCTCCTCCCTAAACATACACACGCACGTACCCGCGCGTAAGGTTATAAAACATTCACTGAGAGAAAGTAAAGCAACCAAATCAACAAAAATGCAGTGTCCTCGACAGACAAACCCGGATTTGTCCTGAAGGAAAGACACAAGAAATGAACTGCTGTTGTGAAAAACACCTAGCTGTGATGGATTGGAGACACTTTCTTTGTCCAGTCTTAGATCCACCTGGCTATCAAAGCTCCATTTGTCTGCCTGACGTTAGATCCTGGGCATACAAAGCACAGGTGTGGAAGAACCATGTTTCATAGTTATTGCCTCTGATTTTGTAGCTGTCATCTGAATCAAATTTACTATATCGTGTGTCTTTTTCATTGAAAACAAAGGTAAAGCACGTACATGTTTGTTCTGGTTTTCTTTCTTCTCCCCCACCGTCGCTTTATAGTAAGAAAAGGGAAGACATAGAAATATGCCACTACTATGACTACTACTATTACCACAACTACTACGACTAACGATAATAATACCAATAATGATACCAATATTTATAACATTTATGATAATAATAAAAATTATAATATGAAGAAAAAGAATAATAATAAATTAACAATAAAAAACGTAGCGCTGAAATTAAAAGGAGAAGAAAGGAGTACTTTCTTATTTAACAGTACTTGGAAAGATGTGGGTACACAATTGCTGGGCAATTATGGAGATATTGGTTTTAGGGTTTTCTTGTTTGTAAACAGTCATTTTCTTTATTTTAAGCGATTCTTTGCTTTGAGGACAAAGGCTGCTATGGGTAACGACATTTGCTTCAAAAGATTTAGAGATTTAAAAAAAAATTAAGATTACAATTCTACTGTCGAAGCACCCTATGTTTAATGCACTATTTGACAAAATTTTAAGCAAAGATTAAGCATTTGTTATCAATGCAATGCAATACAATACAAAACAATACCATGCAAAGTGACAGAATGCAACTTAACACAAGACAGTATACATAATTATATACATACACATATATATATAATTCTAACTCATCTCCCGCTGAAACCTGCACTAAGAGTGCTCTTGAGATAAACACCACTTGCCAGCCGTCAGTTTGCGCCTAGCCGCCGGACCAGTCACATCAGGAGAGTGCCTTCCTTCTGTTTTCTGTTCTGTGCCTTTCTTTTAGAGTGTGTGTGCACTATGATCTTTCTTTTTTCCTGTTGGATGTATACAGCCTTTCTTGTGTTCTAGGCTTTGGTTTTTCTGTGGTGTAGGCTGTGGGGGAAAATGTGTATATATACATAATTGTAACCTTTTTGGGCAATTTAAAACAGTCTTGTTTGACTCAACTGTGAGTACCACCCTAGTCATAATAGTTCCCCCCTTTTCTCCCCCTTACTTGAGGAGGAAGTTTTTTCTGCTGAACTCAACAGATGTTCCCTCAGCAAGTTTACACACAGTATGTGCCTTGTTTCAGTAACTTGGAGGCTAAATGCAGGCCATAACATCAATAATTTGGGGATAAACAAAAACAACATAATTAATTTCTGACTGATGATTAATCTGGATTTGAGGAAATAGAGACAATTATTTCCCCCACTCACCCTAAATTTTTTATATTGAAATGGAGTAAAGTTCTGATGAGAAGAAGAAATACAGAAAAAGAGGGAGAAAACCATCTCCTGACCTCCTCACCCTACTTTCTGCTGCACTGCGAGCCACTGTAGGGAACCCCCTCCCCCCCCCCCCCCACCACCCCCCCTTGTCAGATAAGAGGGTTGACTTACATTAAACAGATGTCAAGCTACAGGATGCCAGGCTCAAGGCCATACTGGCCAAGTACCGCATTCCACAATCTGCCGACTCTGTGCAACGCACACTAAGGAGTCAGCCAGCTATAATGCCTACGGCTATAACAGCTGGCTGTGGAATATACTAAATGGAGCATTGCTCTTTCAGCAACGGTGCACGTGCACTGCTGTGAACTTTTCGTGCAGGTCAGCATAGCTATAAGGCAACCTGAGCAGCTAAGGACACCCTGGTAGATGTCCTTTCCCTTACAGGGCATGCAACCTTTGACCTCTCACCTAGTAGAGAGAAACGCATAACATGCCACTCCATAGACAGTGCAGGCCTTGGTGCTACGCACACACAGCTGTGAGCAGTGAATGGCTTTTAACCCAACGGGGCAAATTTCACAGAGCTCTGAAAGAGGCCAAAGTTACTCAGAAACTGAGCATCTCACTCAACGAGTGTAGGGGGGGAAAGCTTGGGGTCAAGGCTAGTGTCATGGGGGTCACAGCAGCAACAGCAGTTGGCATATTCCATTTTATTTTGGGGTGGTGCTACCAGCCAGACAACCAATGATAGTCTGAGGGCATTGGAAAATCCCCAAGAGATGAAAGGTGTGATGGGAAGTTTGTCTATAAGGAAACCATCCTTTCCTTTTCCAAATGAGTTCATTTTAAAATAAAATTAATATTCCCATTGGAGTAATAACTTCATGATAAAATCTTTATTGCATTTTTGCAATTTTATTGCATCATTGCATTGCATTTATTGCATGGCAAATAAGAGAGAAGTGGAATTAAGTCACTTCTGATATATTATAAGTGTTGACACAGTCGAAGGGATGACAATATTCCTTGAGTTATACCCCACAGACTCTAAGTAGCTCAGTAGGAAATGAGGCTGTAGATTCAGAAATCAATAACTGAATATATTTTTCTTGCGAAAAATCTTTGTTTGTAAGAGAATGAGCCTGTAAAAGTTGTTATATTTCCATAGGAAATGGAATCTATTACATGATTCTCAGTTTGAAAGCCTTCAACGGAAATATAGATTGTAAAAAGTTTGATATGGAAACATATAGGAAGGCCTTAGATTTTATCACAACAGGCCGTTTACTTGCATAAATTGATCTGCATCATGCAGTTTATTCAGTGGCCCATTTTTGAGTGTTGCACACGTTTCTTAATAGAAGGGCAAGTTATACTGTTTCTAAGCTACAATAAGGGGTTTTTTGATCATATTCTCATAATTCTGAGCATGGTAGTAGGGGATACAGAACATGAGACAGAAGTCGTGGAATGGGCTGTTGACATAGTCAAATCAAACTGATATTTTGGGGTTTGCAAAAAATGATTAAAAATCATAATTAAACCCATGCAAGAAAACCATCCCATAAAGGGTTTGTTATCAACTCTCAGGAGCTGAGTGTCAGACTTACTGAAGAAAGAGAACTTGAATCTTTCAGTGCTTGCAGTCACCTACTAAAGCAAAGAAAAGCTAAAATTTTAACAATGACCTCTTGTTAGGTCCGAGGGCTGCTAGTCTGTTGCTAGCTTGATGGTGTTCCCCATGGGAAACTCCTTTGCCACACTCTGAAATGCAGTAGAAACACTGTTCACAAGTAATAAGTGTGCTGGTAATTCGGACACAAGACTCTTTAGTTATCTCAAACTGAGAGATGTTTCTGGCCTTACAGGCTTTACTGTCCTCTGCTATTGATAGTCAGTTCTAGTAGATCTGACAATGGCACAACTGTTAGTTGTGCCGAAATTCGGACAGATATATGACTCTTGTTTGTTGTGGATAAATATGACCTTAAGTGGTATATCACAAACTTACCTCAGCAAAGAGAGAAAATTAAAGTTACACTTACCTAGGCCACATTGGTTACTGACAGCTCTCACATGGATGGGGAGGTCTGTATATAAATCAAAACAAAGCTCAAACTACAACTCAAGACTCTTTAGTTATCTCAAACTGAGAGATGTTTCTGGCCTTGCAGGCTTTACTGTCCTCTGCTATTGATAGTCAGTTCTATTAGATCTGACAATAGCATGACTGTTGTATTAACTAAAGGGGATCTAGCAGATCATAAACCTGTGACATTGACCAAAGAAATCTGAAAATGATGTATCAGCAAAGATATCACAATCAGGTATGCTTGCACTGCTTGGTCAGAAAATTGTATGCCATAAAATTGTCCATTTCATGGTATGTTGAATGGTAGTTTGTACTAAGCCTTCTTAAAGAGGCTGTAGCATTACTTGCTTTCTTCCCTGTAGGGGACTCTTTTGCTGTGTGCATAAAACAAACTACCTGTTCTAGATATATATCTTTTTGACCTGACTGACATGCTTATGCAATTGATGCTTGCATTATCAGCTTGAATTATCCCTCTTTCCATTGTTTTCCAACCCTCTTTCTTTGCGCTGCTTCCAAGAGTATTGCCAAAGAATGCCAGACAAAACAGAAGAAATAACTGTTGTGCCTCTGCAGACAAACCCAGATGTTTTATCTCTTGGTGTAAAAAAGGGAGATAATCAGACCCCTGCTTTTCTCAAATAGAGATAGCTTCTGTATCATTCCATGATCCCAACCTCAAACACCATGTGAGGAAGGAACTCAAGGTACTGATAAGCAAATATCTGACAAAGATGGAATACATGTGGCCGACGCCGACACCACCATGCTTCCCTAGCAGGCATCCACTGTCTAATATACAACATGTTCATCAACAAGTGGCAGTGGTACGCTAAGGTTTCACCTTTTTCAGTCAATGGCATCAATTTTCTAGGCTTTCTCAAATCAGAAGAGAAAGCCTCACTAAAAATTTTGATGGTGTTAATGTTCTTTTGGTGTTACATACCTAGTTAAAATATTCATGGATGGGGCTTTGAAGCTAATCCAGTGCTGAACAGTCAAAGGAAAGGATTAAAACCTGTGATGCCAATGTGGAGTTAGATATATATTAAAATGTTGACACTGAAAGAATTTTTAAAATAAAAGGGGAAAAGCTTATCATGCTTCTTACTCCCCTCACTGGACAATGTTGCCAAAACCTGAATGCACTAGACTTGTCAGGCATGTCAATGATGGACAACAAAATGCACTTTTTATTTTGCAAATAGCATATTGAAGCATACTTGACATGGGGATCACCAGGATCCTATAGAACTGCCTTAACCAAATGATACGCTGGGTGTTGTAGCAACACTAATATTATACTTGAGAACAGCTTCTCTGAGAAAAGACAATTGTAAAAAAATGTCATTGCCTTACAGGCCCTCAACATAGTGTTAACAGAGACACTATTATTATAGCTCACTGGAAGCCATACACTCTAGCTGATGCAGACTAAGATACTGATGTTTATACAGCACCAGCCTACTAAGGTGGTTAGTGCTCCTGCCCCAGGCTGCAGGTGCCTATCAGTGTTGTTATGACAGCTGCTGGCTGGACTAGGGAGTCTATTTACACCTGCTTTTATAGCAAAATGATTAACTGTGGCAAACCACACTTTGGACAGGTCTTTATGTAATACTAATTTGTCAAAGATGAAGTTGATCTGTTCTTTTTGCAACTCATAACCACTGTTGCTCTAAATATCTCAAGAGCACTCTTAGTGCAGGTTTCAGCGGGAGATGAGTTAGAATTGTATAAGACAAGGAGAGACTTACCTGGTAAGTTGAGTCTTGTCGAGAATTCTGACGAATTTCTCCCGATGAAACCGGAACAGAGTGCACTTGCCCTCCCTTTAATTCTGTTACCCACCCATATAGACCAGTAGCTCTATAACCTGTGTGTTGTATCTTCACTGACTCAGTGTTTATTCGTTGCACTCTCAATGACTGACGGCTGGCAAGTGGTGTTTATCTCAAGTGCACTCTGTTCCGGTTTCATCGGGAGAAATTCGTCAGAATTCTCGACAAGACTCAACTTACCAGGTAAGTCTCCTCCTTGTCTTATACAAATAATGCGATACAATACAATACAGTGCGATATCATACGATACGTTACAACACAGTACAATACAAGCGAATGCAGTGCATTACAATATGATAAGATAGAACAGATATAATACATTGTGTATTGTGTGCAATAAATACAAGACACAGTTCAG
>CM060328.1:14285504-14293004 GCA_030674155.1 Stramonita haemastoma
ATTCCATCTCTTTCTTCTTATTTCTGCACTTATCTTCCCTGCCCCTGCCATCTGAAGGGTTGCCTTGTTGGAAATGTGCTGTTGCCATCTAATCTTAAGAATCTTCCGGAGGCATTTGGTTTGAAAGGTGTCCAGTTTTTCTTCTCCTTTTGTGAGCTTCCAGGTTTCACATCCATACAAAAGTACTGAGAGTACCAAACTCTTGAAGAGGGAGGTTTTGGTTTTGCTGCCGATGTCTCCAGCTTGCCAGATGTTAGACAGGCGTTTGAACTGGGTGTTCGCCAAGGCTATCTTTCTTTTGACATCTGCTGTTCCTCCTCCATCCTTCGTCACGTTGGCCCCTAGATAGGTGAAGCTGTCCACCTCTTCGACATCGTTCCCCTGACTTTCAGCTTCTCCTTGCTCTTGCTGTTGGCTTTTATTGCTTTGCATTTCTTGTCGTTCATCCTCAGGCCTACTTTAGCAGCATTGTTTTCTAGCTTGGCTGTTTTCTGCTGTAGATGGTTCATGGCCGATGATAAAAGGGCTAGGTCATCAGCAAAGTCGAGGTCTTCTAGCATGGTAGTGAATTTCCACCTGATCACTGTTCTTTCGCCCTCTGTCGTCTTCTTCATGACCCAGTCAATCACCAACAGGAAAAGGAATCCAGACATGCAGCACCCCTGTTTCACTCCAGTAATCACCGGAAACCAGTCTGTTGTTTCATTTTCATCTATGACAGCGCACTGAAAGTCCTCATAAAGGGACTTAACCATCCTGATCAATTTCCCTGGGATTCCATACTGGTGCATGATGATCCCAAGACCCACAGGGGAAAAAAGAAATGATGATAGGATAGCTATAGACGCAAACTTATTGTAACTAAATCCAAAAAGAAAGATTCAGACGAATTAGATAAAACTTGTTCTGTAATCCTGCAACCAAAGACAGAGAAAAATACGATTACACTGAACGTTCCAAATTTGCAGCCCCTATAAACTAAAACATAGCGACCTCTTACATGCCGACAGAGACCGTAGTGTTCCTTTGAACTGTTTTCAATGTAGACTTGTAGTTCTTCCAGCAGTCTGGCTTTGGACTATAAGAGAACACAGCTTGGTGACCGTCCTTGAAAAAAAACGTTTTCTTTGAAAGTCAAACCCATTTTAGTATTTCTTTCTGCTAAATTCACTTTAAAGGTAAAAGTGGAGACAAAAACAACGAGATGGTGAAATTGCAGATATGTCTCTCACCTGTGCGAGTTTCCAACGACTTTACAAAAAGGACACTTACATATAATTTGGTCTTTCGTACTAGCTGGTCAATGTGGTTTGCAATACAGCGAGCTTCAGTAGATCCGTTAGTAGCTTATTCCTTTGTAATTGTAGTCAGTGTTAGCGTTGGTGGTGTTGGTGGTGTTTTATTGTGTTTGTAAAAAAAAAAGTTCGTCCATAATAATTCTTTAGTGAATAACTGGACTGAAATAATTTGAAAAGAAATAGAAAAAAGAGCCTAAGACCCATTCAAGCTACTTTACAAAAAAGTGATGTCAACTTTTGGGGTTGTTTTCTGTAAGTTAGAGGCAGTACACTTTCATAGCTTGCCAATTGAAATGTACATATTCATGCATCCATGTTTACATTGGGGCAAAAATCTGTCATATCTATACGTATGCATTACATAAATAGACGTAGTGTGAATATTCCACACACACACACACACACACACACACACACACACACACACACACACACACAACACACACACACACACACACACACACACACACACACACACACACACACACACACACACACAACACACACACACACACACACAGTGCACACACACGCACATACACCCACATATACACACACGCACACTTGTTTCGATGACTTTTTTCTTCTTGCACAGTATTTCTATCTCTTGCATAACTTCGTAGACACGGAAAGTTCTATAGTAGTTATTGAAACATGGAGTTCTTTGTAAACTACTTTATATTCTATAGAATGTACTCTGCTACGATTTTGTCTTCATCTTCATTGAAATACATCAAACAAGAGAAAGAAAAAGTAATGACTTGTAACATTATTCATATTATTCATTATTATTATATATTATTGTATTATATATATTATATATATGTATATTATTATATTATATTTATTATATATATATTATATATGTATAATATTATATTCTATTTATTATTATATATCATTATTCATATTATAAGATTTTACATTTAAGCATAGGAGCTTTCCTGGCATAAAACTCTACAATCTGAGATTTGAGGACATAACATTAACAAATCTAAGCTTTAGATCCATAACATTTTACAATATGAGCTTTTCAAGAATAGCATGTTACAATCTGAACTTTACAGGCATAACATTTTACAATCTGAGCTTTCCATGGTTAACATTTAACAATTTGTGTTTTGCAAACATAACATTTAACAATCTGAGCTTTACAGGCATAACATTTTATATTCTGAGCCATACAGACAAAACACTTTACAATCTGAGCTTTACAAACATAACACTTTACAATCTGAGTTGTAAAGGCATAACATTTTACAATCTGAGCTTTATATACATAACACTTTACAATCTTAGCTTACCAGACATAGCATTTAACAATGTGAGCTTTACAAGCATAACCTTTTACAATCTCTTCCACTGAAACAATTTTCTGTAATAGACACGCAGTACTTTAATGTGGACGAAGAGACACATCAGAGGTACTGTCTGCAATCTGTAGGCACACACTTCACTGTGCTGCGCTGCACTGCACAAGCAAGCATGCAACAAGTGGCCACGCGGCACTGAATTGACCTCTATACCTCAGTACGCATCACACATAAGAAGAGTCGCTGAACTCTGTACAAAATTGGCAAATTACCTCAAAATCATTTCCCCTTATATTCATTTTACACTGTTCCTTCCTAGCAATCTTAAATTTTCGATTTAATTTTACGGATATGATAGAAGTTGAAACATTCTCCATCGCCACTGTAGTAGTTGTAGCAATAAACTTGAATCAGCCTACATTGCTGACAGACAAATCTCCGTAAATGGAGAGAGGGAGAGAGAGAGGGGGGGGAGAGGGAGAGAGAGAGAGGGGGGGGAGAGGAGAGAGAGAGAGAGAGAGAGAGAGAGAGAGAGAGAGAGAGAGAGAGAGAGAGAGAGAGAGAGAGGGAGAGAGAGGAGAGGGAGAGAGAGAGGAGAGGGAGTGCTAGGCAGGACCGTGAATCAACAGTAAGGAAGTGAAGTGGAGTAGAGAGAAGGAGTATGCTGGAATTGAAAATGACTAATTTCTGATTCCTTGTGGCTTCTTCTTTTTTCTGTTCTCCGACACTTAACTGCTATGTGTGTTCTTAACGAAAGTGTATGTGTGTGTGTGTGTGTGTGTGTGTGTGTGTGTGTGTGTGTGTGTGTTGTGTGTGTGTGTGTGTGTGTGTTGTGTTGTGTTTGTATGTGTTTGTATGTGTTTGTATGTGTTTGTATGTGCGTGTGTGACTCATTTTACGTCTTTTCACAAAATGTGATATTACACATTTTAAAAAAAAAGTGTGAGTGTGAGTGTGTGTGTGTGTATGTAGGGAGGGGGGGGGGTAGAAGGAGGAGTTTTGGAAGTGGGGAAGGGGGTTAATTCACTAAATCTACACAGAACAGTTAAGAAAAAAACACACCACAAATGTACATAAATCTTGAAAATAGAATAGTAAAAATCTATACGTGTGTATGTGCGTGCATATGCGTGCGCGTGCGTGCGTGCATGCCTGTGTGTATGTGTCTGTGTATGTACAGATTTTGAAAAGCAAAAAAGTCATATAAAAATCACGACCATGCTTTGTCCACCCTTCCACCCCTGTCACAGAAACGGACAATTTGTGTGAAGGGCAGGGCTGGGGGTGTGACAGCTCAATACACGCCCCTCCATGATAACCCTCCACTTTGCTTCTTCCTACGATTCAGGAAAAGGAAGAAAAAGGAGCAGTCTCCTCTTCGTTTTGGAGGCTTGAAAAATTCACACTTCTGTCCCTGACACTATCATAATTATGTGTCTGCCTGTCTAACTGTCCGTCTGGGCCTTCCGTAATGCCCCCACTATCTTTCCTGATATTAAGCCAAACTTTCCCACAAGGAAAACAAAATTGCCGAGAAAATAATAAGACAGTAAGGTTTTCTTTAACGCATTTTTATATATTCATTTTAAAAAGATAAGTGAATTGAACGACAGGCAAAATTGGAAACAGGAAGGAGGATGGAGATACAGTTACGAAAGAAGAAGAAGATAAGGAAAGAATATAATGAAGACGAAGGTAAAGAAGAAATGTGAAGATTTGCAAAAACGAATACAAAGAAGAAGAAGGAAAACAAAAATGCAAAGAAGGTGTTAAAGAAGAAGAAGAATGCAAAGCAGAAGAAGAATGCAAAGAAGGATAACAATGCAAAGAAGTAGAATGCAAAGAAGAAGAAGAGAAGAAAACATGAAAGAGAGAAGGAGGAAGAAGAAAAGAGACAGAAGGCAAAGAGAAAAAGAAGAGATATAGAACAAGGAAAAGAAAGAATATAATACTAGAAAATATAGACAGAAAGAATGTGTAGAGAGAGAGAGAGGTGAGAGAGAGAGAGAGAGAGAGAGAGAGAGAGAGAGAGAGAGAGAGAGAGGAGAGAGAGAGAGAGGGTAGAGATAGAGAGAGAGAATGGCAGACAGACAGATAGACAGGCAAAGAGACACACAGACAGAAGCACGAAGACACACAGACAAACAATGATTCATACTGGTTAACAGACACATAGAGAAACACAAATAAGCATGGCCTTTTTTGACTGAGTTTTAAACAAAAGTTTTCGCCTTTGTTAGAATCTCATTTAATCAAGCGTATTTGAGTTCTGTGGATTGATTAATGGAAGTTTTAGCAAAGAAAAGGTGTGGACAATGTGTGCTTGCCAGCTGCCCATCCTAGGCTAGAGAAAGGGAAGAAAATAGGGATCAAAGTTAACTGACCAGCAGCCTCTTACCTTTGAATGATTGAAGATGCGGAATCAGAGCAACAAGAGGGGAGGAAAGGATAAAGAAAAGGAGGAGGAGGAGGAGTTAGAAATGGGGGAGAATGAGAAGAAGTAGTAGTAGTAGTCGTGATGATGATGATGATGATGGTGATGGTGATGATGATGATGATGATGATGATGATGATGATGATGATGATGATGATGATGATGATGATGATGATGATGATGATGATGAAGGACGACGACGACGACGACGACGACGATTGATGATGATGATGATGATGATGATGATGATGATGATGATGATGATGATGAAAAAAGAAGAAGACACAGCAGGAAAATTTGATAAACAAAGAGAAAAATGGGGACGGGATGGTTTAGTAGTTAGAGCATTGGACTTGATTTGTCGGCCCGGGCTCGATCCATTACCGAGACGAGTGTTCAAGTGCTCTATTCCCCAAATCCCACAGATGAGACTATAAACCGAGACCACGCGTTCAAACACTCAGAGAACATCTTGCGCAAACTCTACAATCCGTTCTGCCCTTTGGAAAATGGAGCTATTTGTGATAGAAAGTACAGATGACAAAATAGGGCTACCTTGGTGGTGGACTAAGACAGCTGCATACGCACAACTTTCACCTTTGGTGAACCTTTGAGCTCTAATGGAGGAAAGAAAACAGAGAAATAAGCCCGGGTAACAGAGAGTTCAGACAGCTATGAAAGTATTCGCAGTCTAGTTGTGATAAAAAGAAATCTAAGAAAAAGCAATGCACGCACGCACGCACGCACGCACGCACGCGCGCCACACCACACACACACACAACACACACACACACACACACACACACACACACACACACACACACACACACACACACACACACACACACTTACAATGGTCAGAACATTGCGCCCGCAATCTGACGACCCGGGTTCGAATTCCATTCAAGAAGATTCATCAGTGTTGACTCCACTCCCAAAATCCTTTCGATAATACTGTAAACTGAGGTCCCGTGTGCACCCGTACGCACAATATATTGTGCACACGTTAAAACCTGTTCCACTTTTCGGAAGACTAGGCCATGGGAACAAATGACAAAACTGACAAAACCGCATACACGCGGAGACTGGATGTAAAAAAGCACATGAGTGCTTATTCCATTGTCTTCAAAATAAAAGAATAACTGAATACATAGATACACAGAAACAAACAAAATAACAGGCATGCTACAGGAGGGAGAGATGAATAGACAAACAGGCAAACAGACCGGTAGGCCAAAAGACAGACAAATCATGTAGAGAAAAAAAATCACCCAGCGATGCAGGCACACAGACATACAGCCCGCCGGGCAGACAGACCAAAGAAAGTTCATTGTATAATATCATCATGTTGTGTTTCCGATAGTAAAAGTCACCAGGAGACAATACATTCGGCGAGAAATACTGCTACAGATGTAGACTTTGAAATTCTACACTGAGTTTAAAAATCAATATGTCGCGCTGTACCATCGTATAACATTGTTTAATGCCAACATCGGCATCATAAGCTATATTTCTTAGGTTGTGACCGATTTTAGTGTAACATAACGCTCTCTTATCACTTTCCAACCCGCTTGAACCGATGTCTTGTTTGTGTTTTTGTTGTTATTGCTTACATTGTGCTTGTTGTTTATACTGCTACTGTTGTTTTGCTTAGTTGCTGCTGTTGTAGCTTTTTGGATGTAATGACTGGAGCTTAAGACACCACAAACATGTTCCCTTAATAGATCTAAGGCATAGAGCGTTCAGATTTGGAGTTTCAGTCACCAGCCTCGAACCTATATCGGATACTTTTGCATCACATTCACCTCCTGTCCAATAGTTTAGGAGACTTTTGTGGCTCCATTACAGATTTTACAACCAGCTTCCTCCACTCCTCGTAGTTTTCCAGCTTTACGAAACAAATCGCTCCACTCAAGGCCAGTTCCCTCTCTGATGTTGTCTTTGCATCGCTTTCACGGTCTGCCTCTTTGTCTCTCTCATACTGTTGTTTTAAGTTGTTTACATCTTTATAGGGAACGTGACTTCAGAGAAAAAAAACCCGCAAACTAATGTGGTACAGGCACGTCACACGAACATCTGGACTGACCTTGACTGTCCTACAAGGAACAGTACAAGGAGGGAGACGAAGAGGCAGACAGAAAAAACGCTGGGAAGACAACATCAGAGAATGGACTGCCCTTAGGTGGAACGATTTTCTACGGAAAGCAGAGGACCATGTGGAGTGAAAGAAATTGGTTGCAAAGTCTTCAGTGGAGCCCCCACGGCCAACAGGACTACGGGATAGGTTGAAGGTGAAGAAGTCGACCAGGATTGCATGCAATAGCCATTTTCTTCTGATCTGTAGTGTTTGTTGTTATACAACACTTTACACTAAAAATGGATGTTTTCTTAAATATCAGCTTGCAGTTTGCGTCTATTTACTTCAACACCTTTGCTGTGTAAATGGTTGTTAGAT
>CM060328.1:14295504-14305504 GCA_030674155.1 Stramonita haemastoma
ATCAACAGTGCTGTCATACTCTAGTCGGGCGACTATCTCTGGCATCTCTAAAACACAACCTAGTATCATACATAATCTATAGGCTGTGTCATCCAGATCATACATCTTTACACCTTGCTGCACAAACATATTTCTGTTATTTTTGTACTGTTTTGGTTTGGGGCAGTCCGTCAAATTTGATTCAGACGCTTTCAACTCACTTGTCTGTACTAACAGAGAGTTTCGTCACACTTGCCTACTTCTCTTGTTGTTGGTGTGTCCTCTTCCTATCACTGCGATGTTGACAGGGTTGTTTCTTTCCGAAGTCTTGAATCTGTTGTGTGCAGTTTAACACGGGCTCTGCCATGTTTGTTTCGCGTAGGAGGGCACTGGTTTGAGTTACAAAACAATGGCAGAAAAGTGATGGGGTGGAAGAGGGATGATATTTGGAATTATGTCAAAATGTTCAGGAGCTGTATGTAATTTTAAATGACAGTATGCGTTTTACGTCGTTTTTTCCACATGTAAGTTGACAATAAAAGTTTTATCTTGTAATGACACTGGTTAGTCTAGCCGTTAAAGATATTGGACAAAACCTGCAAATAGAGGTGACAACATGTTTTTGGCTTACACATGCTTTGGACCATCCTCTACAATCCTGGTATGCGAAACAGCGTATTGGCTATCTGTTTCCTATTCCAGTTGATGCTTAAAGATATATGACCCACTTTTTACAGACCTTTGATAAGCATAACCACCCTAAAAGGTGTTGATCCACTTGTCCTTTTCAGCTCACACCAGCTAAAGACAGGCGGTAACTGCTCAGTGAGATGGGAAGATCTCTCCAAGCGTCAGAAGCATCATACTCCTCCCCCTAAACATCTTCCCTCCCTACACCCACCCCTATCGTACCCCTTCCCCCAAATTTTCTCCTTCCCTACACTTCCCCCCTCATACTCCCTTTAAACATTTCCTTTACCTACCCCTATCATACTCCCACCCCTAAACCTCTTCCTTCCTTACACTTAACCCCATCATACTCCTCCTCGTAAACCTACTCCTCCTTCCCTACACTACCGCCACCATACTCTTCCCCCTAAACCTCCCCTTCCCTCCCTTCACCTACCCGCATCATACCCCTCCCCCAAACCTCCTCATTCCCTAAAACTACCCCCATCATACTCCCCCATTCCTTTCCCTCCCCCAAACCCCGCCATACTCCCCCCAACCTCCCTAACCTACCCCGCCATACCCCCCACCTTAACCTACTCCTACCCTACACTACCCCCATCATACTGCTCCCTCTAAACCTCCACATCCCTACACCTACCCCTCCTCCACCATACTTCTCCCCTAACCCTCCTTTTTTTCCTACAAATGCCCCCATCATACTCCTCCCCAAACCTTTCTCCTTCCCTACACCTACCCCCTCCCCGAGCCTACCCCTTAATACCCCTCCTCATTCCCTACACTTACCCCCAAACCTTCACCTCTCTTCCTACACCTATCCCCATCATATTCCTCCCCCAAAATCTACTCCCCCTTCCCTACACCTATCATACCCCCACCCCTAAACCTCTTCCCTTCCTCATCATACTCCCCCTAACCCCCCTCCCTATACCTACCCCAACAATACTCCACCAAACTTTCACCTCCCTACCCCTACCCCCATCATACTTCCCACCATAAACATCCGCCCTCCCTCCACCTACCCCCATCATAAACATCTTCCTTCCCTACACCTACCCCCATCCATAGTCTCCCCCCTTAAACCTCTTCCCTCCCTACATCAACCCCCATCATGCTCCCCCTGAAACTTTCTCCCTCCTTACACATACACCCATCATAGCCCCCCTTAAACCTCCTCCCTTACACCTACCCCCATCATACCCCTCCTCTACACTTACCCCCACTATACTCTCCTACACCTACCCCCATCATATTACCCACTAAACCTCCTCTTTCCCTACATCTACCCCCATCATACTCCTCCCCTAAACCTCCTCCCTCCCTACACCTACCCCCATTATACACCTCCGTAAACCTCCTCTTCCTCCTTCCCTACACCTGCCCCTACCCTATCATGCTCCCCCCTAAACCTCGTCTTTCCCTACACCTACCCTATAATACTCCCTATCTAAGCCTCCTCCCTCCCTACACCTACCCCCATCATACACCTCCCCCTAAAACTCCTCTTCCTCCTTCCTACACATACCCCTACCCTATCATACTCCCCCCCTTAAATCTCTACCCTCCGTACACCTACCCCCATCATAATCCTCCCCTAAACTTCCCCCACCATACTCCTCCCCTTAAAATTCCCCCTTCCCTACACCCACCCCACCATGCCCTGCACCTCCTCCTCCATTCCTAAACCTACCACCATCATACACTTCACACACTTTTCCTCCTTGTCTACACCTACCCCATCATACTCCCCCTAAACCTCCTCTCTCCCTACATTTACCCTCATAATACTCCCTAAACTTCTTCCTTCCCTACACTAATAATACTCCTTCACCTAAACCTTCACCTCCCTCCCTACACCTACCCCATCATACTCCCCCCCAAATCTCCGCCTTCCTTACTCCCATCATACTCCTCCCCCTAAACCTCCTTTCCTATGCCTACCCCCATCATACTCCCTCCCCTCAACCTTCTCCTCCCCCTTCTCTACACTTACCAATCATACTCCTGCCCCTCTGAACCTCCTCCCTACCTACACCTACCCCCACCATACTCCTCCTTCCCTACACTCATCATACTCTTCCCCCTAAACCTCCACCTTCCTTACGCCTACCCCCATCGTACCTTACCCAACACCTACCCCCATCATACTCCTCGTCCTTCTACACCATCCCCATCATACTCCTTGTTTTCCTTACACCACAGCCATACCCACATTCTTTTATGTCTCATCCTCAGGGTCGGGAGTCCACAGGGAGCATCAATATTAGGCCGCCGTGGGGTCACAATCCTTTGGGTCACTCTGGTGGTGTTCAGTGGTGCCTGTTCTGAGCAAACATACGCCGGACACCACCTACTAACCCCCCTATAGTATTAGCTCAGTTGCGGAGCCAGGCTGTATGAGTCATCCACACGAGGTGGCGACCACCAACAACATCCCTCCAACGACTGGGATCCATGAACCTCCAGCCCCAAAGGCTTTGGCACAAACCCACCCAGTGTATGGGGAAACCATAAGACTGGGGCCACCAAGTTAGAGACAATTTTTATTCAGCATCAGGCCCGAAAGACGCCTGCAGTGTTGGTCACTCTCAAATTCACATCCGTAAAGTGGATGAAGTTCGACTGTGCGGTCCCAGTCTCCCCACTGAGACCACAACACACAACTCTCTGGGTAGGAGCCGGCTGAAGTCCGAAAAATCCCTATGACTCTTATGGGATTTGAACCCATGACCTTCCAGTCTGAAATTCAAGGTGCTAACCACTGCGCCATGGTGGCTGGTAGTTCCCTTAACTTTTACAGTCGTTTGGGTTTTCTTAAGCGCATAATTTTAATAACTACTACAAAGACTCCCACTGAAATTCGAACCCATGACACCAAGGACATACAGACCACAAGTCCGTTGTCTTACCCAACAGGCCACGGTACCTGTCTCTTAGCTAACCCGAAATGGGAAATACATATGTGACGCTCCACCACATAATGAGACGGAGTGCACATGAGGTCAATTTTTAGTTATTGACATGTTATTAATGTGCTATAAAGTGGCTATCAAATACAAAAAACAGATTGAAAATCGGACAATTCTGTGCAAAGTTATTACAAGTTGAAATGATAGACTACAGGAAGTGGCAAAATGAGAAACGGACAAGTTTATTTTCGTAACACGTTGTCAGAATGAGGGCTTGGGTATTTTCAAAAACACATTTAAAAGCAAAAGGGATAAAAATTATGCCTTGATATTTCATTATAAGATAGCTAAACGGATATAGTTTAATAATTAATCAAAATCTCAAAATTGACAACCTGACCCCTACCTGCCTTTAATGGCTCCTAGAGCAAAATTGGGTAATGTGCTAAGCGACTCATTTCGTGGCGGAGCGTCACATATATAATTATCTGAATTCAGGCTGAGAAGCATGTAGGATATAAACGATTTGTATTGTGCTGTACTGTGTTCCCTCCTACAATAATGATCCAAAAATATTGCTTTTCTTACGTTTACTTATTTCTATTTGATTTTAGTTTTGGTTGTGTTTCCGGCAATATCCATGCTTTCGTAGATTTCCGTAAATAATCGGGAAAAGCCGAGACCTGTGGTCTGCATTAAAAAAAAAAAGAGTAGTCGTCAGTTTTTCATTTGATGGGACAAAATGTAAATATCGTCTTATTTTCTTCATTCCTGTTCCTGTTGCATGTATATATTCTGATCATTTGGCTTTGTGGAACAATGTGTGTGTGTGTGTGTGTGTGTGTGTGTGTGTGTGTGTGTGTGTGTGTGTGTGTGTGTGTGTGTGTGTGTGTGTGTGTGTGAGAGAGAGAGAGAGAGAGAGAGAGAGAGATTATATATATATTTTTTTTAATTCTTTTATATCGAGGATAACAAAATAAGCAATTATGTGCTTTTTTTCATCCGGTCCCCGTGTGTATGCAGTTTTGTAAATATTGTCATCTGTTCCCACCGGCACACGATGGCCTACTCTTACGAAAAGCGGAACAGGATTTAACGTGTGCGCAAGATGTTCTGCGTGCGTTCGCACACGGGGCCTCGGTTTAAAGTCTCATCCGAAGGACTTTGGGGAGAGTGGAGTCAGCACTGATGTTAACTCCAGGAGAGACAGAGAGATTTCATTTCATTTATTCTTTTATATCGAGGATAATGGAATAAGCACTCTTGTGCTTTTTTTACATCCAGTCCCCGTGTGTATGCAGTTTTGTAAATGTAATCTGTTCCCACCGGCACACGATGGCCTACTCTTACGAAAAGCGGAACAGGATTTAACGTGTATGCAAGATGTTCGGCGTGCGTTCGCACACGGAGCCTTGGTTTAAAGTCTCATTCGAAGGACTTTTGGGGAGAGTAGAGTCAGCACTGATGTTAACTCCAGGAGAAAAATCTCCTCGACCGGACTGGCACCCGGGTCGTCAAATTGCCAGCGCAATGTTCTGACCATTAGGCTATCCGTCCCCTCAGAGAGAGACAAGGCAAGGCAAGGCAAGGCAAAATTCTTTTATTCGAGGATAATAGATAAGCACTCATGTGCTTTTTTACATCCAGTTCCCGCCCTTTTCAGGGATAACATCAAGATAAAAAGATACTAAACAGTAAAACTATATGCAGTACCAAACAACATAAAGGAATGAGGACATTATACATAATAAGATAATAAAAGTGCACTCATTCAGAAGACAAAAATCAGAAGCCACAATAAAATGATTTTGATTATAGAAGAAAAAGAGAAGCGTTAATAGATAAAGAGCAACCAAAGAAACATAATGAAATAAACAATTTATCAACCAAGAAAAGTCCACCCAAAATAATTAGCTACAACATTGTTACAACTCATAACAACAAAATGAACTCAGAAAGAACTAAAGATAATACAATGATTATAATGATAACAATAAGAATAATATCAACAATAGTGATAATAATATGATAATAATACACGTAAAACTCACTCCTACACGTAGGTTACACACACACACACACACACACACACACACACACACACACACACACACACACACACACACACACACACACACACACACACACACACACACACACACTTACTCACACTTATATTTATAAGCACATATCCGCAGGTGCACAAGTACTTGAGGTGGTAGGTTGTTTTTTTGTGTTTTTTTCTTTTTGAGAGAGAGAGACTGACACTGACACTGACACTGACACTGACACTGACACAGTTGTATTGTCCATTTAACATTACAGCCCCGTAGACAAGGGGGGATAACAAGTTCAGTTTTGTGTAACATAATATTCAGTCATCAAATATTCCTCTCGCTCCGCACTTAAATGTACAACTAAACAAGTTCCTTTTTCACTCACATGACTCTCTCTCTCTCTCTCTCTCTCTCTCCTCTCTCTCTCTCTCCTCTCTCTCTCTCTCTCTCTCTCTCTCTCTCTCTCTCTCTCTCTCTCTCTCTCTCTCTCTCCTCTCTCACGTACGCACGCACGCACGCACGCACGCATAGGATCTATGATGGACCATCTGGGAACTAATGATTCTGTTCCATTATCTTTTTTCTGATATTCATTGCTTCTCCGATAAATTTAGCTAAGCTTTTTATTCTCACTTCGTTGCTATCAGAAAGCATATTAGTAACAGAATTCATATCAGTGGTGCCTGTAAGGACATTTAGTGTTTCACAGTTTCTGCGTTTTTCAGAGTACGCCACACAGTCGAAGAGAAAGTGAACTTCATCTTCAGTGGCATTTTGGCATGAAGGGCACATACTATCATTAGAGTTATCTTCACTTGAAAACCATTGCTTACAATTGTTAAGGCCACTAACTCTCAGCCGAAATCTAGTTAGGCTGATCTTGTACCATTTGTTGGTTAGAAAAGACAGATAGCTCTCAGTTTGGAATACGCTCTTGAACGAGCTGTACCACCTGTATTTGTCATTATTCTCTATTTCTGAATGCCAATTCTGTTTATAACATGAAACAAGTCTATCTTTGAATTCATTTATGAAACTATATTCACATCCTACACCTTAACTTAGCCACACAATACCAAATCCATTCTCACATAAAGTTTTCTGTACATTAGACACCCAATTGTGTCGACCAGTTTCATGTTGTAAGACCAGTATTTCATAAGCCTGTCTACATATTCTAGAGGCTGGTAGTTTAACCAATTTTAACCAGTATTTAATACTTTTAACATATGTTCTTACGTATAACGGATATCTTCCGCTTTCCCCATAGACTAAATTATTGGATGCATGCAAGGGCACAGATAGAAATCTCTTTATAGCGAATGTGTGAACTTTTTCAATTAGCCTACCTTCCTCACACAATCCCCAAACCTCAGATGCTCACGTTAATATTGGTTCTATTTGTGTGTCAAACATCTTCCAAAACAATTCTAGGTCTGCTGTATTTAATTTTTTTCATAGATTTCTGTATTTCCATAACCCCCCTTTTTCCTTTGCTACAAACATCTACCAGAGCACTACTAATGCTTAGTTTTGTTGTGGAACCCATCCCTAGATATTTATAAGAATTAGTTACCTTAATTTGTTCATTCCCATACACCCACCTTTCCCGAGAGCCTAAATACCCTCCCTTTCTAAACACCATAACATTTGTCTTTTCAAGATTAACAACCAAACACAATCTATCAGCTTCTCTCTGAAGACTGTTCAATTGATTTTGGAGACCAACAGCAGTATCAGATAATAGAATAATGTCATCAGCAAATAACAATAAAAATATTTCAACAGTATCCAATATCAGTTGGATGCCATGTTTTCCTGTTCTGGACAATTGAAGAGCCAATTCATTTATGAATAAAGAAAATAATAGGGGACTGAGCAGGCAACCCTGACTCACTCCTTTTGGACAACAAAAATAATCTGAATAATGATTCTTATCACGCACACATGCCAATACAGAATTATAGACACTTCGTACAGCTTTATACATTTTGCCATTTACACCATATTTTCTCAAAACTCTCCACAAATTGTTTCTGTTTACAGAGTCAAATGCCTTTCTAAAATCAACAAAGACAACATAAAGTTTAGCATTTCGTAGCAAAAATTTTTGAACAATGGCAAAAAGTGTGAAAATATGGTCGACTGTAATGTTACCTGCTCTGAAGCCTGCTTGTTGTTTAGTTTTCTTTTCTTATTCCTTAGCCCATGTAGAAAGCCTTTTGGTTAAAATACTAGTGTATACTTTGCTAACTACACTAGTCAAAGCTATTCCGCGATAATTGCCTGGCTGGTCTACATCTCCTTTTTTAAAGATAGGCACTATTATTGATCTTGACCAATCCACGGGGAAAAGGCCAAAATCAAAGAGCTTATTAAAGTAGGTAACAAGAAATCAATAACATCATAACCAGCATTTTACAACATTTCACTGACAATCTTGTCAGGACCTGCACTCTTTCCAGACTTGAGTTTACCAATGCTGGCTATAACCTCTTGTCTAGAAATTGGCTCATTACATGTTGCCATGGAAACATCTGACAAGTCATCCTCTTCAATTTCAACATTTTCTTCTAGCTGTGTGTCTTCTTCTTCATTAAACAGTGCAAAAAATGGTTATACCACTGATTAATACTAATGTTATTATAAATTGATTTTTTTTCTGTTTACTGACCGAATAATTTGCCAAAACAATTTTGTATCATTAATCGATTCCTTAAGTTTTACTAATCCTGCTTCATCAAACTCATTTTTCTTCTTTTTTAACAAAAGTTTGTATTGTTTTCTTTCTGTTAAATAATGCTATCCTTTTTTCTTCACACTTTCTTTTTGTTCTTTTAAATTTTCTTAATAACCCTCTCACTATTCTTTTCTTTCGTTTACATTCTTCATCATACCAGTTGTTTGTTCTTCTCCTATTACCTGTCATTCTTACCATGCAAGCAGCTGCACTGTACAGTAATTCCATGAATATATTCAAGGGGGTGTCAATATCAGCATTGATAGATATGACAGCCTGCTCTATCTTTTGCTTGAAGTCTGCTGTTTTTTGTTCATCTACGTACGTGTGTAGACAGTCTTCAAACCAAATAAAACGATCCTCAGCGCCTGCATTGGCTACATTCTGTGAGACTGGTGTCTACCTCTGTTTTTTTCCATATGAATTCAACAGGCAAGTGCCAAAAATCATTATGGTCACTAACATTCAGATCAACGCATTTAAGAGAAAACATAATATCTTTTGACAAAATAACATAATCAATAACACTGCATCCATGTGGTGAAACATATGTGAAATCTCCATTAGAGACACTCTCACAACAACCATTCAGTATGACACAATCAAACATAAAACACAAATTTAACCAAGACTGGCCAAATCTATTTACAGTACTATCTTTTGAGTTTCGCCTTAAAATATCATTACCAAAAGAATCTTTGTTATCATCATTGTCATCCTCAAAAGTAGTTGCATAACTATCTATATCTTCCTGGCTAGGCTGTGCACTCCCAGTTCTTGCATTCAGATCACCAAAGATCATTAAATGCATGTTATCATTCTGAAGAACTTGCAGCAAGCTTTCTTCTAAGTTCACTATACCATCCTTAATTGCCATTGTGTCATACAACGGGCCATTTTCTGGTACAACATAACATGCTACCATCAGTGCATCCTTGTCACAGTTAACACAGTTTTCTTAACCTTGACAACTACAGTATTTTCACAATTTATGTTAATTTCTGAGATAAAAGCTGACAAGGATTTTCTTACTAGCAATAGAACGCCTCCAGAGTTTCTACCTAAATGAGACAGTCTTTTAGCAGGGGCAGCAAGTTTGACAAAATCATGAAAAATACCACTATAATCAAATGCATCATCAATGAAAGTTTCTGTCAAACAAACAACATCAAAAGAAGAAACATAATCAATGAAAGCAAAATCATTTAATTTATTGTACAAGTTTTCAACATTGTAAACAAGGAAGTTCAAAGTCCCAAGATGGTCCGGCCTGTCCTATGGTGCATTACGAGTTGACCGTCTGCGTCGTGCATTGTTGGCTGGGCCCTTGTTGACAGGAGGGGAAGGTCAACGGGACCAGAAGTGGTGTAGACCCGTACTGGTCTGCCTGCCACGTGCGGAATTCCCTCTTCCGCCACGTTGCGCACGTGCAGTGCATCCCGTGTCGCTCTGACTGTCCTGGTTCAAGTGAAGAGGGGAACCCCCTTCACCATTCCCGCCTTCCTCGTTCTGTTCACGTGCATCATGTGCTCTGTGGCCAGAATTGTCCTGCCTGCAACCACAAGGGGAATCCCCGTTACCTCCTCCCCCTCCATCCCGCTGGCTGCGTGGTGCACGTGCACTGC
>CM060328.1:14313004-14333004 GCA_030674155.1 Stramonita haemastoma
CAGGGCTGTACTCCACGATTTCTTTTTTTTGGTTTTTTTTGGGCTGCCTCGTCTTCTGTGACGTCCCCGTCCTGTTGCTCCCACGCCGCTCTTTTCAATCTCCCGCCACAGCCATACCCAGATTTGTTGTGTCTCACCCCCGGGGTCGGGAGTCCACAGGGAGCCCATCAATATTAGGCTGCAGCGGGGCCACCAGCCAGAGGGGCCCTGCACTTACGCTGGGTCACTTTGGTGGTGTTCAGTGGTGCCTGTTCTGAGCTAACATACACAGGACACCACCTACTAAGCCCCCTACTAACGACAGTATTAGCTCAGTCGCGGAGCCAGACTGAGTGAGCCACCCACCTGAGGTGGCGACCACCACAACGTCCCTCCAACGACCGCCTCCCCGCGAACCTCCAACCCCAAAGGCTTTGACACAAATTCACCACAGGCACAGATGCGTATGGGGAAACCGAATCTGAGGTCACCATGAGACCAGAGCAACGGGTGCCACCGAATCAGAGGCAATTTTTATTATTGCATAATGATCAATGATGATGAGGATGATGTAATGATGCTGCTGTGGAGGTGCATCCACCTTTGAGACTACTTGACAGGGTTGTTCTCTACGCTTACTGTCATAATATATCCCGGCGTCAACCAGGCCCGAGAGATACAGATACCTGCAGTGTTGGTCAGGTAATTTGAGCAACACTCTCAAATTCGCATCCGTAAAGTGGATGAAGCTCGACTGTGTGGTCACAGTCTTCCCACTGAGCCCACAGCACACTCACTCTGGGTAGGAGCCGGCCGGAGCCCGAAAAATCCCTATGACTCATGGGATTCGAACCCGCGACCTTCCAATCTGGAATCCAAGGCGCTAACCACTGCGCCATGGCGGCTGGTCATACTCCACGATTTCTTCTTATAATATATCCCGATGTCAATAAGGCTCGAGAGGTACAGACACCTGCTGTGTTGGTTAAGTAAACTGAGCAACTCTCTCAAAATCGCATCCGTAAAGGGGAAGAAGCTCGGCTGTGTGGCCCCAGTCTTCCCAATGAGCCTATAGCAAACAGTCTGGATAGAAGCCTGCCGGGGTCGAAAACGATAGCTATGACTTATGGGATTTGACCCACGACCTTCCCGTCTGTAACCCAAAGCGTTAACCACTGCGCCAAGACGGATGGTCCAACGGTGACTTCACCACGCATGGTCATTTCCAGGATAGTCCATTCACAAGTGCTGGGCAGGAGTGTTCAGGGAGCTCTGTGAGTGCTTCTTTGTAGACATTCGGCAGTCTCGGAAGACCATGGAGTTGCGCTCTAGTCTTTAAAGCGCAAAGCATAGGTAAGTAAGTATAGAGAACAAACTGTTACCCATGCAGCAGACACCCCTTCACTCGCCGTGTCGCTGGAATGGTCTATTGGAAAGGCAATTGCCGATACGAATGGTTCCAGTGCCGTCGCAGGAGCCGCCAGAACGTTGATATCTAAATGCTAGACTGTGATGAAACCACTTCCCAGAAGATGTCTGGTATCCTGCTTGGTTATTTCACTGGTGTGTTCTAAGTAGCTGCGCTCAGCATAAGTAAAAACTGTTATCAGTTTTTATTAAATCTGTGAAAAAAATGGCATTAATCTGGGTAATTCTAGTATTTCCTATCAGTATGTTTCCTCTTCAGTTCCTAGTAGGAAGTAAAAAAAAAAAAAAAAAAAAGACCCCCGCCAAAAAAAGCTCCCCCAAAACCACGTGTCCTTGAGAGACAATTTAAACTTCAAATACTTTTGCCCTACTATTTGGAACTTCTTGGCATTACTTGTTAAGCCCATAAGATTGAGTTATCTTCATTTTTTTCTAGAAGCTGTTTTTGTCAGAACTTAACACCAAGTAGTTTTTGTGGTGTGGTGGCAGATAGAAGTTTTAACAACAAATATTTCCAATACAAAAACGAGCTTTGCCTAGTACCACTGTTTCTTCCATCTGGTCTCCTACAGAAAAAGGAGAGAACAGACAGACTGACCAACAGACAGACAGACAGACAGAGCCACTGTGGCTGTATAGCCCCTAGCTGTTGTCAACACTTCATTCTCTCTGAGGTGCACTGGGAAAGCAACAAGTGGCCAGACGACGCGACGATTGATTTTTAGTCCAGCAAGCACCCCGCATAACGAGAAAAGTTTGAACCGGTGTCTAGGCATGGCAGTAAAGATTCGTTCTTTTGTGGCAAATTGCCCCTAAATCACATCTTCCCCGCAGACATTTTACACTGCCCCTACCCCGCAATCAATATCAAATCTCCAATCACTTCCGCAGATATGATTATACAGTCACCATTCTTCGTCGCCACTGTGATGGCAGTGAAGCCACAACAGCCAGCGCTACTGACAGAGCAATCTCCTTGATCGATCGGCAGAGGGGACTAAACTAGAATTAAATCGAGGAACAAGTTGGCACCTAGTGTTCAAAGGGGCTGATTCCCTTCTCCGGAATCAGCAGTAAGGGTGTAGAGAGAAGAGGGGAGAGGAGGAGGGAGGGCTGCAATTGAAAGCAACTCATTTCTGATTTCTGCTTGTTTCTTCCTTTTCCTGTTCTCTGACATCTTAAGATTAAAACAACAAAAAAAAGGTTTCCACAAAACTGTTGGGAGTTTCTGGAATAGGAAAAAAGTCAGATGGTAGTTTTGAATATCAGAAAAGATCAACAGATATAAACTGATTTGCTTTACTTTATCCTTTGTCACAGTGAAGAATGCTGATTTTACTCAAGATTAAAACAAAAGCTGTAGGAGTTCGTTTTCCCACTTACTAGAAGCAGTCGTCATCGTGTCTTATGATCACTCAGCCATGTCTCTTGAATACAGAGGAATGTTTGCTACTTCATACAGATTCCGAGCCACATGGCAAATTCTAACAAATAAATTGATGAATCAGTGACAAGGGGTTTTGTTGACAGTATCTTCAAGGTGATAGCATAATGATGTTATCCATTAATTTATCACAACAGCGGGGTACTGCATTAGGTAAACAGTTATTTTTCCAAGATCTGATACTGGCCATAAGGTTCCATGAATTATTTTTGGACAATTGCAAATGATGACTATCGTTGTTACTGTTTCAGATATCACCACACCCACCATTGCTATTACTACCTCTACCAGCAGTGTCGGCATTACTACCATCAATAGTAACCATCATCATCATGATCATCATCGTGATCATTATCATCATCATCATCATCATCATCATTGTTACCATAGTGATAACCCTCATTTTATAACTATAAGTTACATCAACAGTAGCATCATCTGCAGCAACAACAAAAGCATCAACAGCAGCAGGAAGCAGCGGCAAGGACACTAAGACAGGCAACTGAACATGAATTTCTATTGCTCATCTCGCTGCCAGATCTACATGGTTCCCCACGGGGATGGCGGGGGCCTGTCAGCATCCCCATTTTCTGGAAATTCTGTGCAAGGAATTCCCTATTTTCTTTCCCTTTCTATTTTCTGCCTTGTTCCTTTTCTTCCTGTCATCTCCTTTTCGTCTATTTTCTGCCTCCTTGGTCCATTCTCCTGCCTTTCTTCCAGACAGATTTTTAAAAGTTCTCTCCCATGCTGAAGTAGTGTGTGCGGCGCCTGACTAGCCAGGCGCTTAACGGCAGCGCAACGCATTTTCGCTTATATGACAGATAACAGTAGTTGCTGTCTGAGCGTTTGATGAAGAATAATACCTGTATGGAAGAAAATGAAAGAATATGAACATCCTTGTTTTGAAAAAAAAGGCCGTAGAGTTTCAAACCCAAAATAAAATTCGATGATCGTCTGTACAGTTTGAAATAAAGAGATTATTTATGCACTTCCCTCACCCTCAGCTATACCCAGTTTGTGTGTCGGGCCGTATCCGCTCTTTGACAATCGAATATACACCTCTCCATGCCAATCTTTTTTTGTGTGGCTCTCTTCTTTGCGTTAATGGAAGAGTGAAAAGAGACGCTTCTAGCCCCATCAAATAATGCTTAACTTGCTCTCCCTGTTCGTCTCTCTATGTATGTCTCTCTGTCTCTTGGTCTGTCTCTCTGTCTGTCTCTCCCTTTCTCTCTCTCTTCTTCTCTCTCTCTCTCTCTCTCTCTCTCTCTCTCTCTCTCTCTCTCTATATATATATATATATATATATAGAGAGAGAGAGAGAGAGAGAGAGAGGAGAGAGGAGAGAGGAGAGAGAGAGAGAGAGAGAGAGAGAGAGAGAGAGAGAGAGAGGAGAGGGAGAGACAGACAAACAGACCAGGAGACACAAACCTCCTCTCTCGATCATTTGGTCTCAACATTTTTTGACACAATCAAGAGTGGGGATTCATCCTCGGATAAAAATGGTGAGAGAGAGAGGGGGAGGAGAAAGAGGAGGGGAGAGAGTGACAGAGAGAGAGGAGGGAGAGAGAGAGAGAGATATGGAGGGAGAGGAGAGAGGAAGGAAGGGAGGTAGATGGTGAGAGAGAAACAAAAAGAGGTAGGGAGAGAGAGGGGGGGAGCGAGAGAGGGAGATAGACATACAGAGAGAGAGACACAGAGAGAGAGAGAGAGAGAGAGGGGAGGGGGTGATAGCTAGTGAGTTAGCATTTTGAGATAGGGTTCAAACTTACCATCTGATACTTTGACATTTTCATTTTTATACTGTCACATCATTCTATATTCAGAAGCAGGCTCATTCGTTCCAAGTCAGTTTTAAGTCCTCTTAGAAAAAAGTTAGAACATTTCTACCTGTGGGGGGGGGGGGGGGGGGGTGCGCGCGAGCGCTCGAGCGCTTGTGTGGATGTGTGTGTGTTTTTTTTGTTTGTATTTTATTTTATTCTTTTACAACGAGGATAATGGAATAAGCAATCATGTGCTTTTTTACATCCAGTCCCTGTGTGTATGCAGTTTTGTAAATCTTGTCATCTGATCCCACTGGCATACGATGGCCTACTTTTCGAAGGTTAACTCCAGAGGAAAAATCCCCCTCGAACGGGAATCGAACCCAAGTCGTCAAATTGTGAGCTCAATGTCTTGACTACTTAGCTGTCCCGTCCCCCCATATGTGTGTGTGTGTGTGTGTGTGTGTGTGTGTGTGTGTGTGTGTGTGTGTGTGTGTGTGTGTGTGTGTGTGTGTGTGTGTGTGTGCGCGTGTGTGTGTGTGTGTGTGTGTTACGTGTGTGTGTGTGAGTGTGGGTGGGTGGGTGGGGTTCCGTCCGTCTGTCTTTTTGTCTACTATTCTGTGCATTTTCAGTAAGTTCATGTTATCTTCTTTGTCTTCGGACACTCAGACATTAACAATTGTTGTCTATCATATGAGAGAAAATGCGTTGCACTGCTGTTAAGGTCCTGAACAAATCAGGTCCAGTGCATCCGACTTCGGCATGGAAGAAAGGGGTTACCTTTTACGTCTTTCTGGAGAAAAAGACAGGAAAATGGACGTACCAAGAAAGCAACAAAAATGGACCCAACAAGGGTCAGGAGGATAAAGAACAAGGCAGAAACAAGGAAAGTGATGTAAAAGAGGGAATTCCTGGCACACATTCCAGAAGGTGGGGATGCTATTTTTACTACAGGTTCTCGGTATCCCCACAGGGTTGGTGTGCATCTGAGTCTCTCTGTCTCTGTGCCTCTCTCTCTCTCTCTCTCTCTCTCTCTCTCTCTCTCTCTCTCTCTCTCTCTCTCTCTCTCTCTCTCTCTCTCTCTCTCTCTCTCTCTCTCTCTCTCTCTCTCTCTCTCTATCTATCTATCTATCTATCTATCTATCTATATATATATATATATATATATATATATATATATATATATATATATATATATATATGTATTGTTTTTATCTGTATATCTACATTTCTATCTGTCACTATCAACATCCATCCTTTTGATCTTTTTATCACGTATTTATTCTTTTATATCGAGGATAATGGAATAAGTATTCATATGCTTTTTTACATCCAGTCCCCGTGTGTATGCAGTTTTGTAAATGTCATCTGTTCCCACTGGCACACGATGGCCTACTCTTACGAAAACGGAACAGGGTTTAACGTGTGCGCAAGATGTTCTGAGTGCGTTCGCACAAGGGGCCTCGGTTTATAGTCTCATCCGAAAGACTTTTGGGGGGTAGTGGAGTCAGCACTGATGTTAACTCCAGAGGAAAAATTCCCCTCGTCCGGGAATCGAACCAGCGCAATGTTCTGACCACTAGGCTATATCCCGTCTAAGTGTGACTTAGTGTTTTTGTTTGTGTCTTCTCCATTCTGTGTGTTCCTGTCTCTCATTCATTCTGTTCCTGTGTCATGTCTGTGTCACTGTTGTTGTTTTTTTATCCTGTCTATGTTTTCTTATGTCTGTATCTCTGTATGTTTTTTTAATTTTGCTCTTAGAAGAAAAAGCATCCTTCCTCTGTACCCATTCACAGATTCTGTTTAGAGGCATAAAGGCCGTGCACGCGCATGAAACGAACATACCAGTCACATACACAGAAACTGCATTTTGTTTTAAAGCTTTGCAAATTGGCTAAAAGCACTTCTTTTTATATGTCAGAAGACAAGAAACAGAAGAAACAACAAGAAATCAGAAATGAGTGGCTTCCAATTCCGGCCTACTCCTATGCCTCCCCATCACTTCCCTCCACTTCCTCACTGCTGATTCGGGAGAGAGGGGGTAGGGTGTGGGGAGGGGGCGGCCTTGGAACACTAGATGCCAACTTGTTCCTCCATTTAATTCCAGCTTAGTCCCTCTCTCCATCCATCACGCGGACTGCTCTGTCAGAGGGTACTACCGGCCAGTTGAAGATTCCTGCCAGCACAGTGGCGACGACGAAATTGTAACGTCTATCATATCTGTGAAACTGATTGAAGATTTGATATTGATTGCCTGGGAGAGAGGGCTGCAGAAGAAATAAAGAGTAGAAGGAGGTTGTTTTGGGGGGTAGTTGGCCCCGATAGATTGAGTTCTTCTTTCTGTGCTTAGATATAGAGATGTTGATGTGTTGTGTGTTACCTTTTGTTGGGATTTCTTTAGTGCATGTTGCATGTGAGAAGTTTGATCGTTGTGATGAAAAAAAACAATCGAAGCAGCAGGCACTTTTGATAAAATTGTTTTGCTAGTATTGCTATATATAGTATTTGCTGTATGCCTGTGAATTATGGACGCTGACTCCTGATTTGGAGAGAAGAGCACAGGCGGTAGAGATGAGATGCTTCCGGAAACTCCTTGGCATCTCCTATAGAGACCACATAAGCAACGAAGACGTGCATAACAGAATCCAGCAAGCCATTGGTCCCTACGAAAATCTTCTATCAATTGTAAAGAAGCGTAAACCTAAATGATACGGGCATATCACAAGATCAAAAGGACTTGCAAAAACAATACTGCAAGGCACTGTCCAGGGAGGAAGAAAAATAGGCAGACCAAAGAAGAGATAGGAGGACAACATCAGCGAATGGTCAGGCCTAGAACTGAACTGAATAGGGAAACTGAGAACTGAGAAAGGCAGAACAGAAAGATGAATGGGGGGAACTGGTCGTCAAGTCCACGGTCGCCAGACTAAGGATAGATTAGATAGATAGATAATAGATAGATAGATAGATAGATAGATAGATAGATAGATAGATAGATAGATAGATAGATAGATAGATAGATAGATAGATAGATAGATAGATAGATAGATAGATAGATAGATAGAAGATAGATAGTATAATGTAGATGCAGTTTCTTTTACATTTCTGTTCTTTACTCATAATCGTTATGTTTTGCGTGTGTACACATTTTGCGTTATCGCGTGTGTACACATCAAACGTGAAGCATTTGACATCTAAATATAACTCTAAATGAATGATAATGCACCATTCCCTAAAGGTTTTTTTTTAAGTGATCCCGCTATTTTTCAATGTAAACTAAGTTTAAAGTCTATCCTAAGCCTTTTTCTACTTCGTTTACTTTTCGTTGCAATCTTCAAAAGTGCACTGTGTAGGTCTCTCACAAACCTGATAATTTCCCACGCGTCTTTCTTGACAGCTGTCTTACGCGGAGACCTCACACATAGGACTTCACACTACCTGCATAAGGAAAAGAGGGCAGGAACAGTTTGGAGACAAAAAGATGCAGAGAGATGAAGAAGCAAGATGTCTTTCTCGTATCGCTCCCTCTCTCTTACTCACTGTCGAGTCAGTTTTATCCACAGATCACACTATGCTAAAACATGTTTAGCTATCTTTGTAAACTCCACTTAAACGCATACTCATTTTCGTATATACTGAAAAAAAAAACCCAACTAAACATGTCTGACCCAAGCATCTATTGAAAGTAAACGCACATATGTACATATATGTACACACATACGCACGTGCGTGCGCACGCGCGCACGCATACACACAAACAAACAGACACGCACATTAGCACACGCGTACTTATTCCATTATCCCCCAAACAAATGAAATAGATCAATAAATAAATGACACGCACGCACGCAAGCTTGCACACACGCGCACACACACACATACACACACACATACACACACACATACACACACTACCACCGACATCACCTCCACCGACAACCCCCCCCCCCCCCCCCTTCACAGGCCTTGTTTTAAAAATTAAAATATACTATTTTTTTCTTTTAGAGTATACTAGATCGAGTAGTTCACGAGGTTTTAGTATTTTTTCTTTAGTTTCTATCTGCATCTGATTTGTAGATTGTGTCCTTTATCCCCACAAGCACAAATGGCGCACTCATCCAACAGGCGGAACGGGTTTTAGCACATGCCCAAGATGATGTGTATGTGTTTGTTCATGGGAACTCAGTTGGAAGGATGTTAGTTAACTCTATGGGAACATTCTCTTGATTAAACCGGTTTGCTGGCTCGAACATGGGTTTAAACCCGGTTCGTCAGTTCGGGAGCACAAGACGCAAAATTCTAACCACCAGGCTAACCAATCCCCCTAGAGCAATCTAAGCACCCTATGTAAAAAATAAAAAAATATATAAAAAAAGATGTTATTCACCAGTTTGTTTTTTAAGCAAAAATAGTGCAGAAAAGTACAATTTTGTTGTAGAATCAGCAGATATTAACTTACGAATGGTTTTATGCTCCCAGCCACAACTTTGAGAAACAGCTGTTCTTTTGCATTGAGAGGCGAGAGTTTACCTTTGTTTTTTGTTTTGTGTTGGTGGTTTCTTGTGGTCCTCGGCTACAGAGAGGGAGCTCCAAGGTTCACCGATGATGATAGTTTGCATATGCGACTGTTTTGCTCATTATGAAGGTATCCCGATTTCTGATTTTAGTTTCATATGCTAGGTATGTTCATGTTTCGGTAACTCATCGAACGTTTATATGATTTATAGAATCCTTAAAAAGTGTGTTTGATCTTCTGTATGCGTATATTCACGAAGGGAATGTAGGTCAGGTTTGCACTTAAAGTTGACGTTGAAAAAATTGTAAACACTCTTCGCTGCCCCTAATTCACCACGACGCCACCGAGATTCAAACCCCAAAATTTATAGACCCATGGAAGAGTCAGGCAGTCTAAACCACTCAGCTATAGCGTACGTCACTTACTTTCAATTCCTCTGAAGTCGAAGTATGGCTGCCTACATGGTGAGGTATTTAAAAATTCACACAGGCAAACATCTCATGCAGTGCGCAATTTCAATCTCACAGTGATTCCCAGGTGGAATGAGCGAGTGAGTCAGAGTGTACATTCTGGGTGACCCCCAGAGTGTTAAGTTGGGGAACGCACAACAACAACAACAGCAACAACTTACTTTCAATTACATGTCATTGGAGTAGAAAAAGCACGGGTTGTGGGTACTTTAAGAGACAGTGCATTCAGGGTCTGAATTGGTTTGGCGTAGCTGTTCTTTCCGTTTCCGGGCCTATGTTTTATCAGCAGTGTTGCATCAGATGCAACAGAGACTGCCACTCCCGCATTGGACTGCTCAGCCACAGCCGGCGTTGTCGCTGAACAAAATAATGACCTTTCTTTTGGCGCGAATTCCATAGTCGACACCGACTGACGGAGGCCTACTTCTAAACTGGTGTAAATGCATGTCCACGGGAATGTGTCTGTATAACTTGAGCATGTTTATCAAAGTCCGTGTGTGTGTCTGCGTGCGTGCGTGCTTGCGTCCATGTGTGTGTATGTGTGTGTGTCTGTGGGTGTGGGTGTTGGGGTGTGGGGGTCTGGGTGTACGTGTGTGTAGTCTGTCTCTGAATGTGTGTGTGAGTGTGTATGGGTGTATGTATCTCCGATGTATGTATTATGTATGTATGTATGTATGTATGTATGTATGTATGTATGTATGTATGTATGTATGTATGTATGATGTGTGTATTGTGTATGTATGGGTGAGTATGTATGTTGTATGTATTATGTATGTATGTATGTATGTGTATGCATACGTGTGTGCATGTGTGGGAAAGGTTTCTTTGCCTTTATTTTTCCTTTTTAACTTTCTGTTTTTAATCTTCTATTTCTTCCTCCTCCTTTTCCCTATCTCTTGCTGCTAACTTTTGTCCTCTTCTTTTCTTTTGTTTCCGTTCTTTTGTTTTCTTTTTTCTTCTTTTTGCATTCGTCTGTTGCCTTCATTCAGTTTCTCGTTCTCTTTCCGCCATTTTCCTTCCATTCTCGTGTTTCGTTCTGCTCCCGTCATTTCTCTTCTGCTTTTCTTTGTCTCTCACACTTTTTCTTTTTTCCCTTTTTGTGCAACAGCACTCACTCCTCATCACTCATCACTCACTCACCACTCACTCACTCACTCACCACCACTCACACACACACACCACACAACACACACCACACAACAGATATATATATTATAAATATATGTGTGTGTCTTATTATATATATATATATATATATATATATATATATATATTATATATATTTATATGTAATATAGATATATACATCAGTGCTGACTCCCTCTCCCAAAAGTCCTTCGGATGATACTATAAACCGAAACATCTTGAGCTCACGTTAAATCCTGTTCCACTTTTCGTAAAGTAGGCCATCGTGTGCCGGTGGGAACAAATGAGAAGATTTGCAAAACTGTATACACACGGGGACTGGATTAAAAAAAACACATGAGCACTTATTCCATTATCCTCGATATATAGAATGAAGAAATGAATAGATAAACACATCCTCACACACACACACACACACACACACACACACACACACACACACACACACACACACACACACACACACACACACACACACACACACACACACACACAGGTAGTCAAAGCAACATTTCAAGTGTGGAAATTTTATGTTGTCCGTACAATGAAAACAAAGTACAAATTTCTAAAATATGCCTGGCTCCAGTTTCATAAGTTTATTAGAGTATTATGTATACACAATATCAACTACTCCACAGTCATAAAGAAGAAAAGAAAGTTTCCAGTTTTCAAGACACTCCAGACAATTACCGAAGTGTTTGACATTTCAGTTGTGATAATGTGTTCTTTCATAGTTTTAATTTCTAAAGGCATACAATTATTTGTCCTGCCTTCTCGTAAAGATGTTATATGATACAAAAAAGGAAATAAATTCTGGTTTATAAAGAAGTGTGTGTGTGTGTGTGTGTGTGTGTGTGTGTGTGTGTGTGTGTGTGTGTGTGTGTGTGGTGTGTGTGTGTGTGTGTGTGTACGTACGTGTGTGTGCGTGCGTGCGTGCGTGTGTGTGTATGTGTGTGTGAGTGAGTGTGTGTGTGAGAGAGATTTCATCATTTTCATTTTAGGTCCATCCATATATAAAAAAAAAAAATTTCACAACTTGATGTCATATTTCTTTTTCAATTTTAGACATTTCTGACGAACTTTTTTTTTGGGGGGAGGGGGGTCATAGCTTTGTATTCTATGTTTAAGTTTTCTTGGTGGATATACTTACATATGTATTTTTTTTATATAATCATATACTTACATATATGTGTTTTGTAATGAAGGGCAGTGACTAGATTTCAAAATCTTGTCAGTGTTTAATGATTATTCTAAAGATAAAAAATGTTGTACTCTCCTGCCTTACCTTACCTTACCTCTCCTTGCCTTCCCCCTCCTCTCTATCTCTATCCTTCTCCTTCCCTCTTCCTCTATATCTCCCTCCATCCCTCTCACACCCGTCTCTCTCTCCGCCTCCTGCTCTCTCTCTATCTCCCTCTCTCCCTCCCCTCCTATCTCTCACTACCTCCCCTCCCCCCCTCTCTCTCTCTTTTTCTCTCTCTTTTTCCCTCTCTCTCTCTCTTTCTCCCTCTCTCTCTCTCTCTCTCATTCGGTGAGCTGATTTCGTGGAGAACAGACGCATTTCTCTGCGCTCTCCCAACCTTAGCACTGAATTGTCATCCACCCGAATTTTCGGACTTAGAAAAAATTCAACCCTGTTTTGTTGTCAAATATCCACCATCAAGTTTACGGACCAGTTCATTTGCGGTAGCAAGTTCAACTGGTTTTGTTTTGTTTTGTTCTGTTCTGTTTTCCTGGCCCTCAAGAAGCTTCAATTAATTTAGCTATCATGGTTGAATAGTAGAAGTGTATATTCAACACAAAGATGCCAATCTCTGCAGAAGCCTACCGTCAAAACATAGGGACATTTCAAGCAACGTTTATCAAGTTGATGGAGAAAAAATGCGGCCGTGCACCGAAAATTCGTAAGTACTCCCCTTTCTGCCATTGGGACTGCTATACAGACATGAGTTACCGCCTTGTGGTCAGCACCTTTTGCTGTCTGATGTTCCTGCTGTCAGGAAAATGCTGCCTTCTTCTCTCCCAGTCAGCATGGATTTCCGATCTTTCACAGCATTTTGCGGAAAGTCTGACACCAGTCCAATCCCACAGCTCTGATTCTTGGTGTTGTAATGCAAGTCTTTTCTGTCACACATCATCAAGGTTCACAGACACTGATCCCTGTCTACTGTTTCACACTACAGGCGGCACCAGTACTTTACTGACCGCATGCAGCAACCCGCCCTCCTCCTTGTTTCTGATCCTGTGCCGAGACATTGAGCAAAACCCAGGACCACAATACAGCAACAATCAAATGGAAACCATGTGGTGGTACTTATGTGACACCATGGAAAAAGTCAGTGCCAACGAAAATCATCTGAGCAACATGCTGACAGAACAACACAGGATGATGCAGCGAGAAAAAATGCTCACTTCTGACATCGCCTTTCTCAAAGATGAAATTGACCGACTAGAAAAATCATTCGGAAGGACAATCTCAAGTTTTACGGTGTCCCAGAATCTAAAGAAGAAACTGAAGAAGACAGCGTACAGAAAGTGATTGAAATAATCAATGACATTTGTAGCCCCAACGTACCATTTTCTTCAGTGGACATACGACATGCACACAGGGTCAAGACTGGTGCTAACCGAAATGAACCCCGACCAATAGTTGTCACCTTCTCGCAATGGAAAGACAAACTGGCTTTGTTGAGGCTCAGGAATGTGCGTGACAGTCTGAGAAGGGCAGGGTACAGGGTTTCTCATGACCTGACAAGAAGGCAGACTGCACAACTGGCAGAAGTACGACGTGAAGGAAAAAGAGGATACTTTCTGAACGGCAAACTTGTTGTCAGAGAATCGCAGAATGCTCAGCATGGCGCTCAATACTTCCATGGAACAGATGAAAACAACAAAATGCGATACGAAGATGAGGACAACACACCCCGTTATGGAAAGAGACAGCGTAACGGCGACAAGCATGGGACATCCTTCCAGCGGCAGATTTACGGAAAAGAAAAGCACATGGCCAGCAATGTCAATGACCTTGATGACAAGTGGTACCGGCACAGCACACCAGACCAAAGACACTCCTCCTTTGCCAAGGAAGAGTCAGTCCAACCTGCAGGAGACGCTCACGATGCCAGGGGTGCAGCTGACCACGCCCACTTCACTGTCCCAGGGGATACATCCCGTGGAAACAAAGCAGCACACAACGAATCCAGACGTCCTACCAGAACTGCTGTAAACCCAGATTACTCTCTCATTACTCTGGACAGCACAGGGAATATGGGAGAAACCTCAAACACCCCAGTTACCATGCATACACAAAATAATGTCAGCAGTGGTCCATGTTCCAACAACGTCAATATAGACAAGCACACACAGCAGGTTCAATGTGAAATCCACAAAAGGAGTGAGGGTACATTACCAACCCTTGTTACTCTCCTCTTTGAAACATCAACTGGAAAACAAGCTGTGTGTGCTGCACTTCCAGACAATGACATTACCATTTTGTCTGGTGAAAAAGGAAATGTCACCTCATCCAAAACGAACACTAGCACTACAGACAAGAATAACCAGAAGCCTAACAACCAAACCCCACCCTCTACCTGTGCAGGGAACACCACGAACACTCCTGGGAATCAGCAAGAGAAGGTAGTCCCTAAACAGAGCACTCAGTGCAGGTACCCGCCATCAAGAACGGAAAGAAGGTGCCCTTCCACTGGAGCAGGTCAAACCCAGCAAGACAGCAAGTCACCACAGCATGATGTTTCCCCTGATCCTCATCTTGCTGCTCCAGTCACTCCGAAGGTGGTCCCAGGAGAGCTGCTGTACAGCGAGGCAGTAACTGCTTCCCCCGATGCTGCACCAAGACGTGTGACTCCAACACGAGGTGACCAGTCCAGAGCCAGCCAGGATTCCAGAAAGTCTTCATCCATGCCTTCCAGACCGACCAGGCAGAAACAGCAGCTGAAAACAGGAGCAAATAGTTCACTCCACACCTGGGTAACCAAACAACCCCGCAACACCAGAACAACCAGGAGCCAACCAATGACTACAAGACTAGCAAATAAAAAGAAAGGGGGTGTCAGAAAATAGGGACTCGGCCAAAGCCCAGACATGACCGGAAACATTTCTCCCTCAGTTGGGACGGTCTCGATCTCATTCCTTTCCTATAACGTATGTGGTATTATGTCCAAGTTAAGTGACCCTGATTTTCTGTCATATATTACTAAATTTGATTTTGCTTGTTTTCTTGAAACATTCACAGCACAAAACATATTCATGGATATATTTAAAAACTTTACGCAGTATTGTAGTCCTGCAGTTCAGCTATCCAGAATGGGCCGAAAATCTGGTGGTGTTATTTTACTTGTCAGAAAGGAACTGGATTCTTTGGTAACCAAAATGGAATGTAAGGTTCAAAATGCTATTGTGCTGAAGATATCTAAGCAACTTTTTAAGTCAGAGACAGATATTTTCTTGATCTGTACCTACGTAGCTCCAGTGCAGTCACCTTTGTATGCATTGTCACACTTTGAAAACGGTATTTCAGCTATTGAGTCTTGTATGTTAGACATTACAGAAAGATATGGAGATGTCCCTTTTATTGTTTGCGGTGACTTTAATGCCCGCACAGGTAACTCCCAACCCGTTCTGGTAAATGATGTTAACTATTACACAGAAACCCATAAAGAAACATGTTTTGTGGAAACAGGTACAAGAAACTCACAAGACAAGGAACAAAATCATTATGGCCACCTGCTTCTTGAGCTGGGTGCAGAGCTTGACTTGTTTCTTGTCAACGGAACAACAAATGGAGATAAAGTCGGTAACTTTACATTTATTTCTAGCTCTGGCTGCAGTGTTATAGACTATTTTGCCATCTCAAGATCCCATATTCATTTGGTAAAAGACATGTTCGTAGATGAAAGAATAGAGTCTCAACACATGCCAATAGTTCTAACACTAACAGGCAGCTGCCTTAAAAAAGAATCCGAAGAAAGTTCTCATATTGTTCAAAAACTTATCTGGAACCCCCAATATTCTAACACATTTCAGAGTAATTTATTGAAAACGGATTTCACAACTGAAATTGAGAAAGCAACAGAAATAATAAATGAAAATGTAAATCGTTCTGTTGCTGTATTTAATGAGGCGATAAGGCAAGCATCAGAATGCATGCTGAAGCAACTAAAATATGGTCGTAACAGATCAAAGCAAACATGGTTTGACAGAGAATGCAAAAATACCAAATTTACCGTAAGGAGAGCACTTAGAACTATGAGAAAAGAAAGGAAAAAAGAAAATATTGACAAGTATGTAGAATTGAAAAGGGGATATATTTCCCTGCTCAAAGTAAAGGCATATGAGTACAAAACTGGCATAAAAAATAAGTTAATAAATGCTACAAAAGACCCTAAGTCTTTCTGGTCTACTTTGAGAGCTATCAGTGGTAGGTGTAGACGTAATTTAGGAAATGTACCAAAAGACTGCTGGCAGAGCCATTTTATTAATGTTTTCGAGGCAACACGACATCCCCCAAAGCCAAGTTTCAATTATAGTGAAGAGGCTAATACTGATCCAGATACCAGGGAGTTAAATTCAGCGATAACAAAGGAAGAAATTTCTGATTCAATCCGTCATTTAAAACCAAAGAAGGCAGGTGGTCCAGATGGACTAATCCCTGAAGTGTTCATTAACTCGGCTCACTTGATTTTACCATACTTAGAAAACCTCTTCAATTACATATTTTCATCAGGGGAATATCCAGATTCTTGGACAGAGGCAATCATACAACCCCTCTATAAACGCGGGAATCCCAATGACCCCAGCAACTACAGAGGAATATCTCTCTTAAATAGTTGCAGTAAGCTATATAGCTACATCCTTAATAAACGACTGGCTAAATGGATAGAGGAGAAAGGAATTATTGGAGAAGAACAAGCTGGGTTTAGAACAGACCACAGTACCGTTGATCATGTTTTCACACTATTTGCTGTGATTAAAAAGCATTTGGCATCCAATAAGAAATTATACGTAGCTTTTATTGATTTTAAAAAAGCCTTCGACCTTATTTCTCATAGTACTCTGTGGCCAATAATGATTAAAAATGGAATTTCTGGCAAAATGTTAAGAGCAATGCAAAGCATGTATAAGGTAGTAAAAGCAAGTGTAAGATGTAATGGTGGTCTAGGTTTAACAGATTTCTTTTTCTGCAGGAAAGGTCTAAAGCAAGGAGAAATTACAAGCCCATTATTATTTTCCATGATTATAAATGAACTATCTCTTGATATTATGCAGAAAGGCAAACATGGCATCCAGCTCCACCCTGATGTTGTAGAGTTATTAATTATTTTGTTTGCTGACGATGTGGCATTATTATCGTATTCAGTCAATGGTTTACAATATCAGTTAAACCTGCTGAATGAAAATGCAAAAAGACTTAACTTACAAGTCAATTTAGAAAAATCAAATATCATTGTATTCAGAAATGGTGGATATCTTTCAAACCGAGAAAAATGGTATTACAATGGATGTGAAATTACAGCAGTCAATTCCTACAAATATCTAGGTGTATGGCTAACTACCCGCTTAAGTTTTTCTCATACCATCAAGGAACAAACAGCCAAAGCAAAAATAGGTATCGTTGAAATATTCAAAACTTTGTGGAAACTAGGTGACATAACCCCCAGTATCTTTTTTACTATGTTTGACACTCAAATACGATGGGTGAGCTCCCTGGATAGGGCAGGAGAATTTTGTCTGTCAGGTTGCGTCTAAAACGTTAAATAATTCAGACATGCCAGTTGTTGGACTACCAACATTCTGAAACCACTTAGATGTCCTGCTCAAGAACCACCAATGACATCTGGATATGGCGAAGGCAGGGCAATACCGTTTGAATTCGTGAAGACTGGTCTGAGCACGCAGCAAACATGGCTAGCCAGCAACTCTTCACTTGCAGCTTTCCCGAAGCCTCCAAGTCAGATGAACAGAGGATAGACGCCGGATAGAGGAGAAAGACAGGCAGAAGAGATAGACAGTGAGAGAACAAAAGGCAGAGGAAAGAGACAGACGGCACAAGCCAAGAAAAAGTCAGGCAAGTGAAATATTTCGCGTCTGAAAATTCACACACTTTGTTTTGCTACACACAGCTGTCTCACAATCAAACGTACTAGTCTCCAATAGACACCGCATGCACTGGTCTCATGCAGTGATTCCACTAGACACGTGATGTCACTGTAACAGGACCAGTTCTAGACAGCTGTGTGAACGCCTGCTTGACGATTGTCGCTTCATTCGAAACGGTGCAACGACGAGACAGCCTCACGGAAAGTGAGAGCTTGGCTCAGTGTGAGATGATCAGACATGTGGCAAGTTATCAGACAGTTACTGCAGAGAAGACTCCGAATTACTCTAGAGACTCGGAATGGCACGTGCTTGTCTCTTGAGACAAACCTGATGTTGTATTGTGAAAGTGATGATCGTGTGTCTGAATGGGATTCCCAGAACAACTCGATTTCTTCTGGTTCAGAAAAGGACATCAAGCACATGTTTCGAAGAGAGAACGACCATCAGCCCAGGCTGCAGTGTTGACACTGCTATCGCAAAGAGATATAAAAGACAGATTTGGATGCTTACTAGTTTGCTAAGTGATTTATGGTCGCTGTCTGGTTTCCTTGGATAACTGATCGTGTTGTGATTGCGGCTTTTGAATGCCTTTGTTTAGTGTTGTGGGTGTGATGTTGCGTGTCGTGCGTGTGTGCGGTGTGTGCATTGTATGTCTGTGGGGTGTGAGTGCATATGTGCGTGTTGTAGAGTTGTGTGTTTGCGTGTGGTGCGTCGTGCATGTATGGTGTGTTAATGCGTGCGTTGGGTGTGTCATGTGTGTGTGTGTGTGTGTGTGTGAGTGAGAGGCAGAGATAAATGAGAGTAGAGAGAGAGAGAGAGAGAGAGAGAGAGAGAGAGAGAGAGAGAGAGAGAGAGAGAGATGGTTGTAGGCGGTGGTTGATCATAGAGATAGATATAGAGAGAGAGCAGGCAAGCATAACCCCTGGACAGTTACGTGTGCACCCCAATCCACGTGTTTGTACCACGAAACAGAGCCAGCCAGTGAGCCTACTTGCCAAAAGACATTGCGTGACATGGAAACCTTGTCACAGATCCAGTTATGTCAATGTATTATGTGTATTTGAAGTTTTGTGCCCAGTCCCCATCCCTCTGTCCCTTGTGAATGGGCGTAAAGCTTGTCACAATAAACTATTGTCATTGTCAAAAAAATAAAAAATAAAAAAAAAAAAAAAATGTTTGACACTCAAATAAAACCAATTATACTATATGGATCAGAAATCTGGGGGACTCTAGATATATCTTATTTAGAAAGAGCCCATATGTTTGCAATAAAGAAATTATTAAATGTTGCGTCAAGAACCCCAAATGGCATGATTTATGGCGAATCAGGCAGAGTACCTTTGAATATATATGCAAAAACAAATGTCATCCGATACTGGCTTCGTCTTACCAGGATGACAGAGGACAGACTGCCCAGGAAAGCGTATAAAATGCTAGAGAATTTAGACAATAACAACAAAAAGTGCTGGGTTACAGATGTTCGCGAATTACTCACAAAACACGGATTCGGTTATGTGTGGATAAATGGTGGGGTGCAAAATACTAACTGGTTTTTAAAAGCGTTCAAAGAACGTTTGACTGATTGCTGGAAGCAAGACTGGCATAGCAGGATTCAGGAACACGATAGATATTCAATGTACAGGAAATTTAAATTTGAGTACTCTTTAGAGCCTTATTTCGAGTGCATTAAAAACAAAAGAATAAGAGATATCTATGTGAGATTCAGACTGGGAATTACAGATATAAAAACACATAAACTCCGCTATTCTACAGAGACCCCAGTAAATGTGTGCTGTCCTTTATGCAAAAACCAATGTGATGACGAATTTCACTTTCTGTTCCACTGCCAAGTCACAGAACAGTTGAGACTACAGTACTTTCCCCAGAAATCAGACAAAATCCACATAGACAACAATTGACTATTCTAAATAATGAGAAATGCATGACCAACATAGCCCGTTTTATTTATCACAGTTTGAAAGTGAGATCAGATGAGAAAGTAGTTTAAGGGATTTTTCTTGTTTGTCAGTTGATTTTGTGTTGTCTGGGTTGATGGCCTTATGATCATGACTTTGGTTTAGATCGAGTTATTAACTCCCATTTAGGTACAATGTATGTGAGAGTGTGAATGTTTAGTGTGT
>CM060328.1:14338004-14385504 GCA_030674155.1 Stramonita haemastoma
GTGTGTGTGTGTGTGTGTGTGTAGTACGCATGTGTCTGTGAGTGTGTGTGTGTTTATTTTGTTTTGTTTTGTGTGCGTTAATTGCTAGTTTTAATCTTACTTCATCCTGACTTTTCTAAGCAAAAAGAATAAGTCTCTATTTATTAGAAGAATCTGTTAGCACTCCCCTCGCAGTGGCGTTTTCTCTTTCTTTCTTCACTTTCTATTTCTTTGTATATCTTCCCTCTTCCCTTTCCCTGGTCCTGGTTTTTGCTATTCTTGTGGTCTTTTCTTTCAAAATATGGGGAAAAATGATAAACCAAATACAGATTTTTTTTCAGCTAGTTATAGTCATTATTTGTACTGTCAATTCTACACACGCGCACTCGCAAACACACACACGCGCGCGCGCGCGCTCGTGCGAGCGTGCGCGTGCGCGTGCGTCGCTGCGCGTGCGTGCACGCGGCACACACACACACAGATGCGTGCACACACACACACATACAAACACACACAGACCACACAGCACACACAGACACACACAGAAAAACCACAACACACACACACACACACACACACACACACACAACACACACAGACACACACAGACACAGACACAGACACACACAGACAAAACACACACACACACACACACACACACACACACACACACACCACACACACACACACACACACACACACACAAACACACGTAGAGAAACAAAAAGAGAGTGTGTCGGAAGAAAGAAGTGAAAGAGGGGGGAAAGAGGTGGAATAGACAGATACAAACAGAGAAAAAGGCAGACATATTGATAGAATGACAAATAAGCAGGAAGAGAAACAGGCCGATGTAATTTATATAGACAGAACCTTAAAGAAGAAACACAGAAATGTAAACCACTAAAACAAGAACAGCCCTTTTCATTCTGTCTAGGTGGATGGTTCAGAGAAGTGGGGGAGGGGGGGGAGGAATGAAAGGTTAAGGTTGAAGGGCGTGACACTGCTCCTACAGCCCCCCCTCCCCATCCACACACACACACATCATATTGGCCGCATGGGACAGAATGATTCCGGGGAAGAGTGAGGGAGGGAGGGGTATAATAACGGATTGATTCCTTCTTTCGGCTGATAAAGCTACCTTGCAGATTATGCACAATTCAGATCACACATTGTCAGTGGATCTAGACCGGTAACCCCCCCCCCCACACCCCCCACCCCCACCCCCGCTCGCTCTCTCTCTCTCTCTCTCTCCTCTCTCTCTCTCTCTCTCTCTCTCTCTCTCTCTCTCTCTCTCTCTCTCTCTCTCTCCTCTCTCTCTCTCTCTTCTCTCTCTCTCCTCCAACTCTCTCTCTCTCCTGTTCCGCTTTTCTTAAGAGTAGGCCATTCTGTGCCGGTGGGAACAGATGACATTTACAAATCTGCATACACACGGGGACTAGATGAAAAAATGCACGAGTGCTTATTCCATTATCCTCGGTATAAAAGAATTAATCAATCAATCAATCAATCAATCTCTCTCTCTCTGTCTCTCTCTCTCTCTCTGTCTGTCTGTCTGTCTGTCTGTGTCTGTCTGTCTGTCTGTCTGTCTGTCTGTCTGTCTGTCTGTCTGTCTGTCTGTCTGTCTGTCTTCTCTTCTTCTGTCTGTCTCTCTCTCTCTCTCTCTCTCTCTCTCTCTCTCTCTCTCTCTCTCTCTCTCCTCTCTCTCTCTCTCTCTCTCTCTCTCTCTCTCTCTCTTGTCTCCCTAGTGAAGATGTGCATATGACAGGACAGAGGACCTTAGAAGACAAAACAGAAGACTGTGACAGGGATTATCCCGATGTAGCAGAGGACAATGAAGAAGACACTGACAAAGGAGATGAAATTACAGTACAGGACAGTGATGAAGACAGTGACAAGGATGATACAAATACAGTAGAGGACAATGAAGACATACCTGATAATTATGAGAGCAGTGTTAACATGTCTGACAAAGAAGGTGAAGGTGACACATTTTGTAGGAAAGTAAACAAACAACATAAAGGGACTGAGGAAGACATCATACCTGACACAAATAAAGCAGAAGATGGATCAAAGAAAGCAAATCTTTGCAGTGATGTAGCTGATGACAAGACAGCTGACGAAACTCATATCGAAAACAAAACAGAAATTACAGACATTACTGAATTAAGTGAAGTTGTTACTAGTGACCGCAGACTTAATGCAGACAACATGTCTAATAGTGATTCACTAATAGGTCTAAGCAACAAGGAATCCGCTGACACAGGTAACACTGTTACTAGACTAAAGCAAACGACAAGACAGGAAAGACCATCTAGGTCCACAAAGGTCAAGAAGTCAGTCCAGCATCTCTGATTCTTACGGCAAACAACATTCTCGTTGTAGCTCAAAAGAACGTGCAAATTCAAACATGCATCCTCAGACTAATTCCAAAGGCAATGATGCCTCTAATGGCACTAAATAGGGATTCGGCCAGGCCACAGTTTGTGAAAGTAATCCAGGTGATCACAGGCCTAGCATTGAATGCCCAACTATCAGGATGACAACAACCAATCTAAATGTAAATAAGCTGTATATAAGTTTTCTCAACTATAATGTGCATGGCCTTTTGCCAAAACTGGAAAATAAAGTTTATTAATTTCCTTCTTGCATATGATATTATTTTTTTAACAGAAACTTTTATTGGGACTGAATTTGAGTCTCACATTTTTCATGATTACTCTATTTTTACAGCTAAAGCTAAAAAGTTATCTCATCGGGAGGTGGAGTAATTGTCATGGTTAAAAAGAAATTTATTGCATGTCTTGAAAAAGTTCATGTTGAGACAGAAAATACTGTGGTTATAAAACTCCATAAGGATTTACTTGGTACCACTAATGACACTATGTTAATTTGCATGAACCAGCCGCCATGGCGCAGTGGTTAGCGCCGTGGATTCCGGACTGGAAGGTCGCGGGTTCGAATCCCATAAGTCATAGGGATTTTTTCGGGCTCCGGCCGGCTCCTACCCAGAGTGAGTGTGCTGTGGGCTCAGTGGGGAGACTGGGACCACACAGTCGAGCTTCATCCACTTTACGGATGCGAATTTGAGAGTGTTGCTCAAATTACCTGACCAACACTGCAGGTGTCTGTATCTCTCGGGCCTGGTTGACGCCGGGATATATTATGACAGTAAGCGTAGAGAACAACCCTGTCAAGTAGTCTCAAAGCGGATGCACCTCCACAGCAGCATCATTACATCATCCTCATCATCATTGATCATCATGCAATAATAAAAATTGCCTCTGATTCGGTGGCCTCCGTTGCTCTGGTCTCATGGTGACCTCAGATTCGGTTTCCCCATACGCTTCTGTGCCTGTGGTGAATTTGTGTCAAAGCCTTTGGGGTTGGGGGTTCGTGGGGAGGCGGTCGTTGGAGGGACGTTGTGGTGGTCGCCACCTTGGGTGGGTGACTCACTCAGTCTGGCTCCGCGACTGAGCTAATACTGTCGTTAGTAGGGGGCTTAGTAGGTGGTGTCCTGCGTATGTTAGCTCAGAACAGGCGCCACTGAACACCACCAAAGTGACCCAGCAGAAGTGCAGGGCCCCTCTGGCTGGTGGCCCCGCGGCGGCCTAATATTGATGAGCTCCCTGTGGACCCCCGGCCCCGGGGGTGAGACACAACGAATCTGGTATGGCTGTGGCGGGGAGATTGAAATGAGCGGCGTGGGAACAGCAGTGCGGGAACGTCACAGAAGACGAGGCAGCAAAAAAAAAAAAAAAAAAAAAAAAAAAAAAAAAATGTTAATTTGCATGTACATTCCACCTTCTGAATCTACATTTTGGAAAACAAGACAAGATATCTATGGCTTAGAAGTTTTGAGGCAGTGTATATTAGATCTTCAGAATGTATATGGTGATTTTGGATTACTGATGATGGGGGATTTTAATGCATGAACCGCTTGTGAAAATTACAGTGTAGATGACTATGATAACTTTCAGAATTTACATCATTATCCAAATTCAAAAGTGCCCAGAAAGTCACATGATATGTACACAAATGTTTTTGGTAATCAGCTGATTGAGTTATGCAACATGTTTGACTGTGTCATATTAAATGGTCTTTGTGATCCATGATTTGATGAAAGCTATACGTTTATAGCACCTTCAGGTTCAAGTGTTGTGGATTATTTCATTGCATCTCGGGGTTTGTTTACTTCGGTTAGAGTTCTCTCTTTGCGGGTTGAAAACTTAACAGAATCTGACCATTTGCCAGTTTGTATGGAGATAGAAACTAATACCAGTGATTCAGAAACAGCATTTCAACAGAAATTGAACAAAAAAGTTTGTCAGAAAGTAGTGTGGGACAAAGCTAAGAAAAGAGAATTTGAAACTGTAGTAAATAGCATAGACATTCAAGAAAAACTTACATTCGCTACAAATAATTTGGAAGGCAATATAGAAACTGCTCTGGAAATATTTGTTAAAAGCTTAAAAGAGGCAAGCGCCATGCACGAGACCATAAAATCGGAATGGTTTGATGTTGAATGTGAAATAGCAAAAAAAGAAAGAGCAAAGTTAAAATGTTTTAGAGTAACCAGAAATGAGGAAGATAGGTTGATATATGTGAAAAAAAGGAAAGAGTATCAACAGTTATTGAAAGCAAAAAACAAAATTATAGGAAAAAGAAAACAGAACTTTTAGCTGAAAACATTGTAGACTCTTCTGAGTTCTGGAAAGAAATTAAAAGGATGGGATATGGCAATAGGGACAAAATTTACAACAACATCAGCAATGATGACTGGTTTAACCACTTTAAAGAAGTTTTTTGTATGAATGAAGAGACTGATGAGAGTGATGATGTCAATGTTGATGTTTTGGATGATGTGGATCATTTTTTGAACAAAGATATTTCTGAAGAAGAAGTAGCTTGTGCAATTGTAAAACTCAAATTAAGAAAGGCAAGTGGGATGGATGGTGTTTCTGGTGAAATGATAAAGAATGGGGGAAAGCATGTGTTGGGGTTCCTGGCAAAACTTTTTAATGCTGTCTTCACCTCAGGTGTATATCCGTCTGAATGGTCTAAAGCTATTATCATACCAATCTATAAAAAGGGATATCTTGAAAAAACAGACAATTACAGAGGAGTATCTTTACTGAGTATAATATCAAAGTGTTATACCACAGCGCTAAATACAAGGTTATACAGTTGGTTGGAAGATAATGAAATGATTTCTGAGAGTCAGGCAGGTTTCTGTAGGGGTTATTCCACACTTGATCAAATATATAATTTATATGCAATTGTACAAAAAGGTGTGCTAAAGAAAGGTAAGAAATTGTATGTTGCTTTTGTAGATTTCAAAAAAGCAATCGATTCTGTCCAGCATGATAAATTTCTACGATGCATGAAAAACCAGGGGGTAAAGGGAAAATTTTTAGCATCTTTGAAATCTATGTATTCTTCATTGCTTTCATGTGTGCGTGTAAATTGGGAACTTACAGAATTTTTTGAATCCCAGTTGGGGTCAGACAAGGCTGTGTCCTGTCTCCTACATTATTCTCTGTTTATATAAATCAGTTAGCTAACCACATAAATGCAGGGGGGAAACATGGTATATAGTTTTTACCAGGTCTAATGGAAGTGTTTATCCTACTTTTTGCTGATGATGTAGTGTTATTGTCAACAACAGTGGGTGGTCTACAAAATCAGCTTAATATCCTATACAAGTGTTTTAATGATATCAAACTAAATGTAAACACGGATAAAACAAAAATACTGGTCTTTAGAAAGGGGGGATATTTAGGTCGACATGAGCAATGGTTTTTCAATGATAAAACACTAGATGTAGTTTATAGTTATTGTTATTTAGGTTTTCAGTTTACAACAATGCTTAGCATGAAGAGAGGCACAAAGCACTTAGTAACTGAAGGTAAGAAAGCAGTTGTGCAATTAAATAAAGCTTTCCAAAAGTATAAAGAAATGGCTGCTAATATTTTCTTCAAGCTTTTTGATGCAAAAATGCAGCCTATTTTGCTTTATTCATCTGAAATATGGAGGTTAACAAAATTAGATCATTTGGAAAAAGTTCATTTGATGGCATGTAAAACTAAAAGGTTCCTAGGTGTCCCAGTCAAAACACCAAGTAAAATGGTCTATGGCGATTTGGGATGATACCCTCTGTATGTGAATTCTTTTGTCTCTGTTCTAAGATATTGGTTTAGATTACTGCAAATGTTTACCAAAAGGTTGCCATACAAGGCAAACCAAATGCTGCTTGAACTAGACAGAACGGGAAAATATTGCTGGGTGTCTAAAATTCAAGAAATTTTATGTGAGACGGGGTTTTATTTTGTTTGGTTACAGCAAGGCGTAGGTGATGTTAAAATGTTTTTGAAAGTATTCAAACGAAGGCTCATTGATTTTTTCATTCAAGAATGGACAGGCACAATAAGAGATCGTGAAAGGTATGACTGCTACCAGTCCTTTAAAATACTCTTTGATAAAGATAAATATGTTTGCAATGTTGATATGTATTGTTTTAGGGATAGCACAGGTAAGATTTAATGTTCTCCCACTGAACACAAATGTACATCGCTTCAGTAATTTAGAGCAGAAAAAACCTTGTCCATTTTGCGAGACAAGGGAATATGAACAGCATTTTCTTTTTGTTTGCCCTACATACTCTCATTTAAGGGACAAATTCCTGAAGGAATTAGTTAGAATCCCGGATCCACCAATTGCTACAGGTCAGAACTCATCATGAGATGCATCAGTTGTCCAAGTATATTTTCCATTCAATTAATCTAAGGAAAAAGCGTTTAATTATATTGTAATTGCTGTTCAAAATGAATGTGTTTACCATAATAACTATGTGGGAAGATTGATTGGTGTGTGCTGCTGCTTAATCGATGTTTATTTGTAATAACATATTGCTTGATTGTGATGCAGTTCAATGATAAGGTGTTTACATATATGGTCTGATGTGTACAACAGTTAAAAAATTATTATTAAGGTACCACAGCAGGTGGAGTTTCAATCACTGCTGGGACCTCTGATGAGGGCTCATCCAGGAGCCGAAACTCGAGTCAGGTCAGGCCAAAGGCATGGTTCTTACACAGAAATGCCTACAATGCTGCCACTGAAAGACATTATTCCCTAGAATTTATTTATTTTCATTTCATTTTTTATTTGAATCTTTGATAAGTCTTTTTCAATATGATTGAGAAGTTGGTACCTGCACTTGTCTTTCCTCACTACTTTTTCCTTAAAAAATTATTATTTGTTAAAGTCGTGGGATGTGAAGAAAACCTGTGACGTTTGTACGTGCTAAATGAAGTGAAGTATGGTGTCTTATCGGCTAAGATTATATGCCCGTGTAAGTGTGTGTGTGTGTGTGGTGTGTGTGTGTGTGTGTGTGTGTGTGTGTGTGTGTGTGTGTGTGTTTGTGGATGTTTGTGTGTGTGCGTGCGTGCGTGCATGTGTGCACGTGTGTGTGTGTGTGTATGTGTGTGTGTGCGTGCGTACGTGCTCGTGCGCGAGTGCACATATATCTCTCTCTTTAACAACATTATAACAGTAATAATGATGAGATGATAAAGATGACAACTGGTCAATGATGATAATGATGATGATGCTATGTATGTGCACTTTTATTTGTATATATGTAAATGTTGACAGTTATTATGAGGATATGTGTCATCACCACAACACCACCCACCCTCTTTATTTTTTGTTGCTTGTATTGTGGCCAATAGCCGAAGTACATTAAAGCATTTCAGTGTTCAGTGTTCTCTCTCTCTCTCCTCTCTCTCTCTCTCTCTCTCTCTCTCTCTCTCTCTCTCTCTCTCTCTCTCTCTCTCTCTCTCTCTCTCTCTCTCTCTCTCTCTGTCGGGCTCGGTGAGTACAGTCACAAGTGGAGGATGTGTTTTGAAAGTGCTCTTCAAAAATGTTAAAAAATGACAGTTCTTTATCTTCATATGTGGACATTTTCTGCAACAGTGCTCTTTGATGGTGTTTGTGGCTAAAAGTGGTATAAAATTACGGGAAAGGTCAGTGAATGAAACGCTATTAAAATTTATTAATCAATATACTGCAAAGAATTACATTTTTAAAAGCTAGAAATGTAGATATAGCTCAAGAAAGGGGGCAGTTTGAATTGGGTATTGTTGCACGTGCAATCTGTTTCGAGAGGACTGTCTTTACGTGGCAAGTGGGTGCATGCTTCTTGACAGGGAAGCGAGTTATGAGATGTATTCAAGAGTGCATACTGTTGTCATCAACTTCGCACTTCCGTATCTTCGGTACATATGTACTCTCGTGTTTGTAAACACATCATTGAACACAGGCACGTGCTTGTGAAAACGTGAAATGTCTCACAGGTGCATATGTACTCTCGTGTTTGTAAACACATCATTGAACACAGGCACGTGCATGTGAAAACGTGAAATGTCTCACCACAAGCTTCCTCCTTCCCCAGCAAATGTCATTCAAATGATTGACTGGCGTTTTACGCAATTCCATCAGGGACTTTTTCTACAGATGAGTGATATAAAAAAAAAATAGCAGAGAGGAAAAGTTCAGTTCTTTAGATATTCGAATTTCACGCTTCATGGAAGAGATTCATATACTGAAAGAAAGTGTCACATACAACAAAGAGGTAATACAGGATCTGCAGCAAGACAATCAGGTGTTATTTGACCACTTGGAAACAGTAGAGAGAAAACTAGAGTCCACAGAGCAGACTACAAAGATGTGCAATGTCAAATTCATCAATGTCGAAGAAATGAAAGAGGAAAATGACCAGATGACTTCCCAGTATATCATCAACATCTTAAATGACCATGGACCTCACTCCAGCTGGCACCAGGAAGACATCTCTAGAGCCTACCGTCTAGGAAGGCCACGCCCATGGAGAAATGAACCACGCCCCATAATTGTCCACTTTTGCTGCTGGATGGACAAGATGGCAGTGTTAGCTGACAGGGAGCTTAGGGACAACCTACGGGAGAGCAGCATTAGGGTAGCCTCTGATCTTACTGCCCACCAAAGAGAAACTGTAGAGTTCTATTGGGGTCAGGGCAAAATTGCCTACTTCCACCATGGGAAGCTACACGTAAGGGACAAACACCCACCTCCACGAAGGCAGTTCAACCATGCCACCCACTCTAGAGAAGAAGAGTGGCCACCAGTCTGGGAGAACAGCAGAGGAAGACAAGGAGGACCAGCAGAACCCGGTACTTCAACCCCAGGCATCTGCATGAGAAGCAAGAGACTTGGCAGACCTGGAACCGCTCAAATCCAGCTGGACACCATGATCAGCTCAACAGACCTTCATCAAACAGCAGACCTGGCCTGGGAAGATCTGGGCCTTCCTCTTGGCACAGGTCACATCTGCAAAACATCCAGGATACAGACCGAGGAGTGCCATCTGAGAAGCACTACAGGACCATAAGGAGGAATAGCCCAGAAATGCAGAACAATGCTCTCCACCAAGATGATGAAATGGACAGTACCACTCCTGTTGTTCCAGGCTTACACTCTTACAGTGAACTTGTAAGACAGGAAAGGCAGCCGGGCCTGGAGAGAAGACATGTGTTCCTGAAAAGCAGCAATAACAGATCATCCCCTGCTCATTCAAGTCACAGCAGGAACAAGGCTGCAGTGGACCAGCAGGCACCAGCAGAACAGAGTTTCCAGCGTGGACAACCACCTAGAACTGGATTTTGCTGGTGAGGATGGACAAGCTGAACACAGGGACAATGACCAGGTGACTGAGACAGACTACCACTATAGCCATTCAGGTGAGATGACAAATAATATGATAACAAATGACAGAACTGAAGATAGGACAATAAATCTGACAAAGATGAAGACAAAGCAAATGATGATGAATTAGATTCTAGACACACTGACTGTGGTAATATCATTGTAAATAATAATAATAAAAAGGATGACCAAAACCCAGGCAATGTAATGACAGTACATAGTCCTGACAGTGACAAAGGAAGTAGAGAGACTGCAAATGACAAAACAGGAAACACAAACCTGCCTAAAATCATTGGAAATGTTACCAGCTTGAAAAAAAACTAAGACACAGCAGGATGCTAACACTGACACACAGATGGTCACAGAGACTGTAAACAAGACAAATGGACAAACAGCTAGCCAGGCCCAGACCACAGCTCGGGCCCCTAGACCTAGGCACACTACCTTTCACAGTGGGAGGTGCAGACAAAGAAGCTGTAATGTGGCTGCAAGGTCAAGCAGTCAGAGCAGCATTACTGACTCTTTTCAAAAGCGGGTTTCTGATGACACTGCAGGGGGCAAAGCCCCTACTCCTCCATCCAAGCCAAAAGCCAAAAGAGGACAGGCAGAATCAAAAAGATAGGGATTCGTCCAGGCCACAATTTATGAATGCCAGCCAGATAACACTTACATCAGTGTAAATAAGAACATAGCAGCAGAAATACTACAATGCAAGGCACATTCTGCAGATAAGGCAAAAGTCATATTGACTTTCTAAATTATAATGTACATGGTCTATTACCAAAACTTGATGATAAGTATTTCAATAGTTTTCTTTTGGCTTATGATGTTATTTGTTTAACAGAAACTTTTGTTGCAACTGATTTTGTGTCGTCTATTTTTCATGATTACTTGTTATTTACTTCAAAAGCTAGAAAGTTGTCTCATCATGGGAGATATTCGGGGGGGGGGGGTAATTGTTATGATGAAGAAATCACTGGCATCTTATGTTGAACATATTGTTGTTGAAAATGATAATACTATAACTATAAAGATGCATAAAGATTTGTTTGGCATAGACAAAGACATTATTTTAGTGTGTACATATATTCCTCCACATGATTCACCTTTTTGGAGAACTAAGCATAATGTTTTTGGTATGGAAAGTCTGGAACAATGTTTACTAGACCTTCAAAGTATCTATGATGATTTTCATCTGATCTTGATGGGAGATTTTAGTGCAAGAACAGCATCTGAAAATTATAGTACAATGAGTGAAAATGATGATTTTGAGAACCTGCATTGGTCTACCAAATGCCAAGATCATCTCATGATGAGCACATAAATGTATTTGGCAACCAGTTAATTGAACTGTGCACGGACTTTGTGACTCAGATTTTGATAGTTGCACATTTATATCACCTTTAGGCTCAAGTACTGTGGACTATTTCATAATGTCTTTTGATTTATTCATGTCTGTTAAAGATAGTTGAAAGCTTGACAGAATCTGACTACTTACCAGTTAGCATGAAACTAGAAATTACAAAACAGCACTTTAAAACCACAAGAACACCAGACTGAAAGAGAACCTTTTTATAAATTAGTATGGAACCAAGCAAAAGAAAATACATTTCTGGATGCACTAAAAAGCAGGGACATTCACAACAGACTTTTACTAGCTACAAACACCCTCGATGAAAATATAGAAGCTGCTCTAGACTTGTTTACTAATTGTTTGAAAGATGCAAGTGAATGCATGTTAAAAAGGTTTTCAGTGAACAGTACAAAGAAATCTGAATGGTTTGACGATGAATGTCGGCTTGCAAAAAAGGAAAGCAGGAAGATGCTAAACTGTTTTCGCTTTACCAGAAAGGAAGAAGATAGGTTAGCCTACGTTGAGAAAAGAAAACAGTACAAAATGCTATTAAAAACTAAAAAACTAGATTATAGAAAACAAAGGGCTGAATTACTAGCTAAAAGTGTAAAGAATTCCTCACAGTTCTGGAGAGAAGTTAGAAACATGGGGTGTGTGAATAGTGAGAAGATAAGTACTGATAGGTGGTTCAGTCACTTTAAAGATGTTTTTCAAAAGCATGAAGACATTGATCACACATTAAACAAATATATATCTGAGGATGAAGTAAAACAAGCAATAAGAAAACTTAAACTGAGAAAAGCAAGTGGTATAGATGACGTATTAAATGAGATGTTCAAAATTGATGATAAAATTATAACAACTTTTCTGGTCAGATTATTTAATATCATCTTTTCATCAGGTATTTATCCCAATGAGTGGTCAAAGGCCATAATCATACCAATTCACAAAAAAGGAGACCGTGACAATGTTGATAATTACAGGGGAGTTTCCCTCTTAAGCATTATTTCTAAGTGTTATACAACTATCTTAAACTCACGACTGTATAAATGGCTCGAAAGTAATGATAGGATTTCAGAAAGTCAGGCAAGATTCCGGAGGAGATACTCAACAGTAGATCAGATATTTAACTTATAAGCAGTTGTTCAGAAATGCATGCAAAAAAGGGGAGGAAATTATATGTCGCTTTTGTTGACTTCAGGAAGGCATTCGATTCTGTTCGCCATGACAAGCTTCTTGAATGTCTGAAAACACAAGGTGTGAAAGGAAAATTTATGGTGTGCTTGAAATCAATGTATTGTTCATTACTGTCATGTGTGCGTGCAAACAATGAGTTATCAGATTTTTTTAAATGTCCACTTGGTGTAAGGCAAGGATGCGTTCTGAGCCCTACATTATTCTCTATCTTTATAAATCAGCTGGCTGACCACATGAATACTGAAGGTAAGCATGGCATACAATTACTTCCAGGTGGTATTGAGCTATTCATTCTACTTTTTTCCGATGATGTACCTTTGTTATCAACAACTCCAGGTGGCCTTCAAAACCAATTAAATGTATTACATAAATGTTGTAATGAAATGAAATTGAATGTTAACACTGAAAAAACAAAAGTCATGGTATTTAGAAAAGGGGGTTATTTAGCCCAAAGTGAGCAATGGATTTTTAATGGTAAAAAACTAGAAGTAGTAAATAATTATTGTTACTTAGGGTTTAGCTTTACGACAATGATTAGCATGAAGAAAGGAACTGAGCACTTAGCAACAAAGGGTAAGAAGGCAGCTGTACAACTGAATAAAGCATTCCAAAAATACAAGGAAATGACTGTTAATACTTTATTTAAGATATTTGACACTAAGATGCAGTCTGTTTTGCTTTATGCTTCCGAAATTTGGGGATTGACGAAGCTAGAACATTTAGAAAAAGTACATATGCTAGTCTGTAAAAGATTCCTGGGTGTTCCAGTAAAAACCCTAAATAAGATGATCTATGGTGACTTGGGGAGATATCCCCTGTATGTAAATTCATGTTTCTGCTTTGTGATATTGGTTTAGGTTGTTACAAATGGATACTAATAGATTACCTTACAAGGCTTATCAGATGTTGTCAGGGAAGAATTGCTGGGTAACAAAAGTAAGGGAAATTTTATGCAAGACCGGATTTCAGTTTGTGTGGGAACAACAAGGTGTGGGAGATATTAAAGCATTCTTACATCTTTTTAAGCAGAGACTGGTTGATACCTTTATACAAGAGTTGCTTTCCACAATTGAAAATCGCAATAGATATGAAGATTATAGATCATTTAAAACAATTTTTGAAAGAGAAAAATATATTTATGGTATTAATACCTACTGCTTTAGGGTTGCTATTTCTCAATTAAGATATAATGTTCTGCCACTTAATGCAAATGTGTATCGATACAGTGATTCTTTGCAAAACAAAAACTGTCCCTGCTGTATGTCAGTAACCGAAGACGAAAAACATTTTCTCTTTGACTGCCCCATGTATTCGGATCTTAGAAACAAATTTCTGGGGAATTTAACTAAAGTTCCCATCCAAGTATTGCTGCAAATGTCAAACATGCACCAGATGCACAGTGTCTCCCGATATGTCTTCCACTCAGTTAACAGAAGAAAGAGGTGTATTGTCTGAAATTGATATATGTCTCTGAGATAATTTTTAGTTTGGATGATATTGCTACTTTTTTTTCCCCTTTGATAGTGCACTCGAGATGTCTTGGACTTTCAGCCAGGGTCAAGCACACGTTCATATTGCAGGATGATAGTTTCTTTTCAATGTGTCTTGATCTTTAAGTGATTTTGGTCTCAATTTTTCATGTTATGTTTTCTATCCCTGAGCTTTGACTTTGGTATGTTTTGAAATTTATCATTTGACTTTTGTATGTTTTGAAATTTATCAACATGTTCCTGCATTACGGGTACCGTCCCACAATTGGTTGTATTGTGGCCTAAGGCCGAAGTACCATTAAACCATTTCAGTGTTCAGTGTTTAGTGTTCAGTGTTCAGTGTTCAGTGTTCTCTCTTCTCTCTCTCTCTCTCTCTCTCTCTCTCTCTCTCTCTCTCTCTCTCTCTCTCTCTCTCTCTCTCTCTCTCTCTCTCTCTCTCTCTCTCTCTCTCTCTCTCTCTCTTCTCAGCAGAAGCACAAAAAATAAGACAGCCAAGCCAGTATCAATGGTATTAATATGTCAAAATTAATAATTATCAACACCAATGTGATTGTTTGGTCTGATGTTAAAGGACATTAATATTTTTGTGACATGTATGTAACTTTATAGGATGGTCGATTCCGAACCAGTTTGTACTCTTTTTGTCTTTTTCTTGTAATTGATTTGCAAATAGATTGATGCCAATACTGATTAGTTTGTTGATTTGTTGTTGTATTTTTCTTTTCTTTGAATGAATTGGCGCATCTTTTCTTTCGTAACACTTGGTTGCATTGATCTTGTATTTCACGTTTTGTGTACAGTTTTTGAAAACAGATATTTGCATAAACTCCCTTGTCAAAAGGCCAAGTTGGGCAATGACAATAAATTGTTAAAGCATTAAAGCGTCTCTCTCTCTCTCTCTCTCTCTCTCATCTCTCTCTCTCTCTCTCTCTCTCTCTCTCTCTCTCTCTCTCTCTCTCTCTCTCTCCTCTCTCTCTCTCTCTCTCTCTCTCCTCTCTCTTTCTCTCTCGGGGGGGACGGATAGCCTAGTGGTCAGAACATTCCGCTGGCAAATTGACGACCCAGGTTCGCGTCCGGTCGAGGATGTTTTTCTCCTGGAGTTAACGTCAGTGCTGACTCCACTCTCCAAAAGTCCTTCGGATGAGACTTTAAACCCCGTGTACGAACGCACGCAGAACACCTTGCGCACACGTTAAATCCTGTTCCGCTTTTCGTAAGAGTAGGCCATCGTGTGCCGGTGGGAACAGATGACATTTACAGAACTGCATACACACGGGGACTGGATGAAAAAAGCATAAGAGTGCTTATCCCATTATCCTCGATATAAAAGAATAAATCAAATAAAATAAAATAAAATCTCTCTCTCCTCCTCCTCTTCCGTCTCCTCCTCCTCCTCCTCCTCCTCCTCCGCCTCTTCTTCCTCCTCCTCCTCCTCCGCCTCTTCTTCCTTCTCCTCCTCCTCCCTCCTCCTCCTCCTTCTTGTTCTTCTTGTTCTTCTCCTTCTTCTTCCTTGCATTTCTTCTTCTTTGCAATTCTTCTTTGCAATTCTTCCTCTTTGCAATTCGTCTTCTTCTTTGTAATTCATTTTCGTCTTTGCAATTCTTCTTTGCATTCTTTGTTGCATTCTCCTCCTTTGCATTCTCTTCTTTGCATTCTCCTTCTGCTTCTTTTTTAAAAATGTTTTTTCCTTTCAGTAAATACATCAAACCTTTTTCTTCATTGACCAGTTTTCAATACACAGAGAAGACTGTATTCCCTATCTATGACCTCTAACCCATTTTCTCATCTTTGCTAGTCCTTCACGCATATTTCCCCATAATAAAGGAACAGTGTTCGACAGAAAAAATCAAAGACAACAAAAAACTTCAAGCATGTAACCTTGTAGAAACACAGAAGTTGTTTATATTCTAACTTGGAGAGTGTCATAGATTACATCTTTTGATAAAGAGGTAACCAAGTTCAACAATGCTAAACACATACATTGCTCTTGCTTTGCAATTGTAATAGGGTATCCTGTATACATAGTTGAAGTCATTCAGAAAAAAGACAAAAAACGCGTTCCTTCCTTTATTTTTTGCAAAACGTAGAACGCAAAGTTTACTATCAACACACAAAGCACACACACACGCACAGACACGCGTGCGCGAACACACACACACACACACACACACACACACACACACACACACACACACACACACACACACACACACACACACACACACGCACGCACGCACGCACACACACACCTGCACAAATACACACTAGACCACTTCAGCCAAGGGCTCAGTCAGTTCAACTCTGGAAAAAAGTAACTTCACGGCACTCTGAAAGCAGCTAAAAAAAGTTTTCTCGCAGACAGAAGAAACAAAGAAAGAAAGGATTCCTACAGACAGGAAGGAACAGTGAAAAATAGCATTCCCTTCTTCAGTGTGTGTATTTTGTTAAAAAAAAACAACTGTTTGTGTTTGTCTGTTTTTGTTTTCTTACATTTGTGGGGTTTTTTGTTCGTTTCTTTGTCTTCTTTTTTTTTGCATCTGCTGTTGTTGTTGCTGTTGTTGATTTCACTTCATGTTTTTAGTTTCTTACAAATTTCTTTTGTTTTATGTTTTTGTTTGGGTTTTTTTTTTTAGCCTTTTTTCACCTTTTGCTTTGTGTTCATAGCTTTGTCTCCCCTTGTGTGGAGCCACCAACACCACCCCCTATCCCCACCTTCCACCTCCTCCCACTCACACACACACACACACACACACACACACACACACACACACACACACACACACACACACACACACACACCATTCTTTCTATTTTTGTTTGTTTCTTTCGCTGTTGTTTTGACGGTAGAAAAGAAAATATTACTGCAAAGTGAGGTAATAACGTTATTTTCATGAATACATTTTCAGTATTTCTGCTTTTTGATGAGAGAGAGAGAGAGAGAGAGAGAGAGAGAGAGAGAGAGAGAGGAGAGAGAGAGAGAGAGAGAGAGAGAGAGAGAGGAGAACAAATTGTATGAACAGATGGACCAATAGATAGGCTCGAGCAGACGAACAGACATACACATGCGCGCACGCGCGCACACCCCAGACACACACACAACCACACCATCCTCACTCACCCCACACACCCCACACACACACCACAACAACAACAACCACCCTATCCCCACCTTCCACCTCCTCCCACTCACCACACACACACACACACACACACACACACACACACACACACACACACACACACACACACACACACACACACACACACACACACACACACACACACACACACACAGCTTTGACAGAGAGACCCAGTTATAAAAAAGAGCCTGGGTAGTATTTTCCATCATTGAAAACTGCCCTTTTCTCTTCTGTCTGGGCTGATGGTTAAGAAGGGGGGGGGGGGGGGGGGCAATGAAAGGTTAGGGTGGAAGGGCGTGAACTGTCACACTGCCCCTACAGCCTTCACCCCCCCTCCCCCTCACCGAAAATTGGACCCATGAGACAGAATAATTAAGGGGGGAAGGTGTGAGATGTATTGATAACCCATCAGTTACTCCGACCCCACCATTGTAGATGCAAATTGTCAGGTGCGTATTGTCATCAGATGTAGAAGTGGAGTTTCATTCTGGAACCAATATGTTCTACCCATAAGTGCAACGCTGCATGGTGTCCTGGTTTATTTTATTGTAGATTTTAGTCATTGTTTTTGGACCTACTTTTGATCACAACTGTTTGTCGCTGAATGGAAAACGGAGGAATTCCGTCTGGTTTAGTTTTGGGACTGTTAATCAAATATTACTCTCCTCCACCCCCCACCCCCAAAATCCAATAAGTCACAGACATTTGCCCAGGAGGATTCATCTCTACAGAAAAACTTGTATGAACAGATGGACCAATAGACAGGCTCGAGCAGACGAACAGACATGCACATGCGCTCACGCGCACATACACAACTGATTTTCAAAGCTGAAAAGACTAAAAGGATACTAATATGAACACATTTTCTTTTCTGTGAAAATGTTGAAATCTATCTTCAGATAAATTATGTATGTGCAAATGTCGCATTTACCGTAGATTGCTTAAAATAATGGGTATGTGCATTGGTAAAACAGTTCCTGATTCGGATGACATAGTTCGATATTTGAGACCCAGGATCGGTTCTTTTTTCTTCTTGTTTCGCTTTGACCTGTCAGATTGGTGTGCAAAACGCATTTCAGGACCATACCTTTTGAGAAGCTAAAAATCGAATCTCAATCTGAAAACAATATAACTTGTAGCATGTTTGCCACACAACTTTTGACACTGCAGTCACACACGTGCTTGTATATACGCATGCACACACACAGACACACAGACACAGACACACACACACATTCAAAACAAACTCACACTTTAAAAAAAAAAGGTTACTCGGTAGAAAAATATTGAGACAAAACAGTGTGCGAAAAGCAAAAGGAAAGAAAGAAAAATAGAAAGAAAGAGACAGACAGACAGACAGACAGACAGACAGAGTGAGACACACAGAAAGATGCACAGACATGCCGACACACAAAATATTAGTAGAAGAACGAGACAAAGAGACATAAAGAAACAGAAATACAGGCAGAGAACAGAAAAAGGCAGGAAAGAAAATAAAAATGCCATGACATGGACAGAAACAGAAAGCAGAGCGAAGACGAAGCCTACAACTACAGTTGTATAGGCTAGCCAGCCCCTAAGATGTCGGCAAACACTTCCCTCCCTCTGATGTGCATTGGGAAGGCAACAAGAGGCCTCATTGATTTCTCCCCCTGCGAGCATCGCACATAACCCAGGGGGGAAAGTTTGAACTGTGTCTAGGCAGGAAAGGGAACAAGAATTGGCCTTTTTATTCAAAGTTGTCTCATTTTACGTTTTCCATATATACCATTTTAACGGGTCCTTTTCTGCATGCTGTCATTGCCTGTCAACATTATCACAATTTTTCCTTATAAGTTCAATTAATGAGGCTTTTATGTGAGTGTACTGATACACTCGCATTGTTGTCATGCTGAAAATTGACTGATTATAGAATACTATGTCACCTTCCAGATTAGAATGATACTGTAATGAGCCAGATGATAAAAACGCAAGGCTCCTGATTGTAGCTACAATAATGGACCAAATTATATCAGTAACTGCTGTGAGCTAAATTGTCACAATACTGTAATCAACCTGAATGTAACAGTACTGCAGTGACCCAAAGTACTGTCATGTACTGTAACGAGCCACAGCATACCAGCACTGTAATGAGTCAAACAATTATACACTGTAATGAGCCAAACGATATCAATACTGTGATGAATCAAACAATTATACACTGTAATGAGCCAAACGATATCAATACTGTGATGAATCAAACAATTATACACTGTAATGAGCCAAACGATATCAATACTGTGATGAGTCAAACAATTATACACTGTAATTAACCAAACGATATCAATACTGTGATGAGCCAAAGCATAACAGTGCTGTAATGAGCCAAACGATAATAATACTGTAATGAGCCAAAGCATAACAGTGCTGTAATGAGCCAAACGATAATAATACTGTAATGAGCCAAAGCATAACAATGCTGTAATGAGCCAAACGATAATAATACTGTAATGAGTCAGACAATGATAAAACTGTAATGAGGCAAAGCATAACAGTACTGTAATTTGCTAAAGCATAACAGTACTGTAATTTGCATAAGCATAACTACTGTAATTTGGCAAAGTATAACAGTACTGTAATTTGCCAAAGCATAACAGTACTGTAATTTGCCAAAGCATAACATTAACAGTACTGTAATTTGCCAAAGCATAACAGTACTATGATGAGCCGGATTAGAACAATACTTGAATTAACCAAATTATAACAATACTGTAGTGAGCCAATATAAACAATTAGACACAGTAAAACAATATTGTAATGAGCTTAAGTATAGCATTACAGTAATAAAAAATATTACAACCACCTTACACACAACATCCCCACTACCCATCCCATCCCCTAACCCCTTCAGGAAAATTAATTCAACGTTTCGAATTTGTCCTTTTATGCGGGTTTTCATGGCCTGTTCAAACAAAACAAGCTGGCCCTATCGCCGTTTTCGGCGTTTGTCTCTGTTTTTGCTGTGTATGCTTTGTATAACTTCATTTGCATCATTGATTGTATCAATGCGCCAGCAGAAAGCTTAAAATAAAGCCACTGCTAACAATTTGGCTAATGGACGGCAGAAAAGACAGAAGTGAACGGGAGTGAGCATGATTCCCAATGCACGAGGTTATTGCATTAACTCACAGGATAGCTCAGTGGTCAGAGCACTCGCTTTTCCCAAGCAGCTGCGGTCTTCTCTCTCCTCAACACACACACACACACACACACACACACACACACACACACACACACATACAAATACATACAGACACACAGATACATACATACAGACAGCCTCACACACACACACACACACACACACCACACACACACACACACACACACACACACACACACACACACATATTATATACACATACACACACACGCACACACGCAGACAAATGCACAAACACGCACGCATACACGCGAATCATCATCATCATCATCATCATCATCATCATCATCATCATCATCATCATCAATATTATCAAATATCGTTATCATAAAATATAATAGTAGAAGTAGGTGCCACATAACTACTGTTCTAAAAGCTTTTATTTCTTCTGTGATTGTTGTTTTTGTAAGATTTTATTTACTTGCTTTCAATGCATAATAAGTGATAAAAGACATAACTACCCATTGTTAACTTTCAAACTGCTGTGAGGCTGTATGATTAATCGATGAAAGAAAGTATTCACTTAAAATATGAAGTGTGGACATAACAGCGATAAAACCAGGAACAGATGTCATTTCATCATTTGTAGTCCACAGAGTAGCGTATTTTGTCTTTCCTTTTATTTGGGGCTGGCCGCTTCCAGTTTATTTCAATTCTATTTTGAAAAGTCAGAGTTACATATTGTATCTTATCGCTTTTTATGTGTCTTTTTTTTTAATTCTGGTTTTGAACTCAACTCTACTTGCTATATATTTTATGAGAGTTTTACTTCCACTGCAGTACACTTTTTTCTTTCTTTTTTTAAAATCCAACTTGTTTTAACTAAGGTTTTCAACCTGCTTAGGTTAACCACAGTTTTCTTTCTTTGTCAGAGAATGGGCTGCTCTTTAGTTTTAAAAGAGCAAATGCACAGTTATGTAAAGCATGTTTGTGGCGTTTTTGTGTTCCGTTAGGTAAAACCTCTTTTCTGTACCTGTCACTTTTAGCAACCAAAAAATAAGTTAGACTGTTCTTTTACATTTGAAAATCTAAAGCAGGAAACCTGACGATGTTTTTTGAGCATCGCCAAGCAGGGGTATGAGACGCGTGTCAGCTATCTGATGCTTTTGTTTACAGCACAAAACAGACAAAGAGTGAGGAAGAAGGAAGGACAAAGAGAGAACAATGGGGAGAGGAGAAAGGAGAGGAGGGGAGGGGAGGAGAGGGGAGGAGAGTAGAAGAGAGGAGAGAGACAAGGCAAAGGCATGGCAAAATTCTTTTATTCGAGGATAATAGATAAGCACTCGTGTGCTTTTTTACATCCAGTCCCCGCCTTTTTCAGGGATAACATCAAGATAAAAAGATAGCCTCAACTAAACAACAACAATTATACCAAGAGCAGGAAACCATACCAAGTATCAAACAACAGGTAAGAAATAAGACAGAGATACAATATTAAAGTAATATTATAAAAAGGCACTCATTCAGAAACGAAAGTAAAAAGTAAGAATCAATGATGATTTTGATTTGAATAAAAAACAAACAAAATCAAAACAAAACAAAAGAGGCGCAATAATTAAAGAGCAAACATGAGAATATGATGAGGTTAAATGACTGAAAAAATCAATCCACCACCATCTATCATCAAAATAAGTCCCATAAAACGTAACAGTTTGATAAAAGGGGAGAAACAACAACAACAACAAAACAGCCCAACTCTCTCTCTCTCACACACACACACACGCACACACACGCTCACACACCCACACACACACACCACACACACACACACACACATGGTGTGTCCAAGTGGTGGCCTGACATTGCTGGACTCCCTGAAAACTGCCAACCCTGAAAATGCAACATAACGAATCTGGGTATGGCTTGGGGGAGAGACTGAAATGAGTGGCCTGGGGAAATCACGAGAGAAACGTCACAGAAACTGAGGGAGCAGAAAAGAAAAAAAAAAGATAAATGTTTAAGGCGTTCGTTTTCTGTAGTTGTCCACAGACAACAATTACACACATAACTCAATAGCAAACAATAAACCAGATTTACGCTGGGCTTTTCACCTGGTTTAAACGCAACACACTTGAAACAACATAACAGCGTACAATAAAGTCTGTTTAGATGCAATACACAGAAGGATATGTTCTTTGTTATTCTTTTCTTAGATTTTTCTTCTTGAGAAACTTTACATAGTTTGCGTTTTAATTGATACATATATTTGTTTATGCATATAGCTTGAATTAGCATTTTTGCTCTGCTAAGAGCTTCCACAAACTCAGTCGTTTCATTATTCATTCTGTAATGATTAATTTTGTTTTCCTTGATTTAATGACAGTTTCTCAGTACTAGTACATCATTTTTTTCTACTCGTTAAACGCATATATTGCAGTTCACATGCACACGCACGCACCCACACGTGCGCACACACCCACAGCATTTCAATCCAGTCCAATCATATTATTCATAGGCCAGCTGACTATTGATACGATGTGAACTCCGTTATGTCGTTACACACACACACACACACACACACACACACACACACACACACACACACACACACACACACACACACACACATACACACACACACACACACACACACACACACGTAAATCTGTTGTTGAAATGTATAATGGATATACTCATACAAAACTAAAGGCAGTATTTGTATATGAAAGTGCTCTCAGAAAGTGCAATATTTGTAAATGAAAGTCCTTTGAAAGTGCAATATTTGTATGTGAAAGAGTCTTTAGAAAGTGAGGTGTTTGTATATGAAAGAGTCCTGAAAAAGTGTAGTATTTATATATGAAAAAGTTCTTATAAAGTGCCGTTTTATTTAAAAGTCATTCAGTTTATTATTTATTGTTTATGTCGGCAAGGTTTTGTTCTTCAAATCCACTTTTTTTTTTTTTTTTTACAATATGTACATCTCAACTTTCAACTTACTTATTCTGTTATTTCTTCTTTTTCTTCTTCTTTTTTTAAAAATACTTTTTCGAGTAATTTAAGTACGCTGCAAATGTAGAGAAAAAGAAAAGTGAAGCTTATTTCCAGACAACCTTTAAAGCAGCTTGACACCCCCAAATACCAAGTTGCTTATTGTTTATGTTTTCAACAATAAATTATCTTTATGTGGACTCCATCTCTGTTATCTAGATGTGCATGACCTCCTGCATACACGTGCACGCGCAAGCAACAGGCAACAGAATGGATTAAGAAGGCAAAAAATAGACGAGAAAGGGGTAACAGGAAGGAAAAGAACATGGCAGAAACAAAGAGAGGGATAGAAAAAAAGGAATTCCTAGCACAGAACATCCAGAAGGCGGGGGTGCTGTTTATATTGACAGGCCCCCGGCATCCCCACGAGGAACTTTTTCAAAATTCAAACTGATACTAATGGCTGTTTCTGTCCTATAGCACACGGCTTATACTGCTGTGTTCTTATCCTTTGCCAAGACCTCTCCGCCTTTCTCATGCACAGTGCTTACATGTGTCAACTGCGTGGTTCTCTTCCAGTGATCTGTACGTTTACCAGCACCATATCCATCATAATGCTGCTGTCGGTATCATCTGTCTCCTGGGTACAATAGAGGAGGCAGAATCACAGCTTGGTGGAATCCATTCTGTGGGATCTGCTGACAGCGGAGGTAGGAGACTATTCCCTGGCTATGTCGCTCTCGGCTTTAGTTTCTGAATGTAGTACATCTGTTAACGTCCGTCTTTCAAGGAGGTTTGCAGTACACTGGTGAATGATGGATCGTCCGTTCGTGTAGTAGTCCTAATTGTGGTCGGAAGAAATGGCAATCTTTACCTCTTACTTTTTGTGGTTATTTGTACCTCTTGTTTTATTTCTGTTGTTCTCTTTCTTTGGATTTTTTTTCTTCTTTCACCTTCTTTCTTCTGTCTTTGTTTCTTTCTTTGTGTCTTGCTGTCTTTATCTATTTACCTTCTTTCTTTCTTTCTTTCTTTTTTTCTTTCTTTCTTTCTTTCTTTCTTTCTTTCTTTCTTTCTTTCTTTCTTTCTTTCTTCTTTCTTTCTTTCTCCCTCCCTCTCTTTCTTTCTCCCTCCCTCCCTCCCTCCCTCCCTCCCTCCCTCCCTCCCTTCCTTCCTTGTTGTTTTGGGGCTTTCTGTCCTTCCCTTTTGTATATTTATTTCTTCAAATCCTTCTTTTTCATTATTTGTATATTTTAAATCCATAATAATTTAGTTATAAATAGTTCAAATCTTTGATTAACTAATTCGTCGATTTCTATTTCCATATAATTGTTTGGGTTTTATGTACCTTTTGATATTTTAACCTCAAACTTTTTGGTATAATCACACATTCTTTCGAGAAAAGGAAAACATTTAAGTTGCACACCGCACTATACGATTAGGACAACAAGCTTTAAGCTGATACCATGATTGTTTTGATACACATCAGATTGCTTCCAGTAACTTTTCATTCTGTGCAATTCGCAGATGATTTTACAATTTGTTAGAATGTTCAGGGTATCACCAGACAGCCTTATACAAAATGTACATGAAATTAAGCTCAGAAACAACAATCAAGATGGACAGGGGAGGGCAGCTATTCTTTCCGTTCTAAAAATATTTAAGCTGTGAGAACTTGTATCAGTTGAGAGATAAGTGTCATTTCCTTGTAATTTTCCGTAATGCATGTATGTAGACTTTCACTTTGATTTTTTTTAAATGTCATAGCTAATTTTACAGAGATATCTGCAGAATTTGAGTTACAAACAATAAAAGCAGAAGTATAAACTTTTACCTGAAGAAAAAGTTGAAAGAAACACTCAAAAAATTAATTCTAACGGATCCTTTAATGAACACTGTAGCATATAGCTTTAAGTGTTCCTGTTTGCATCGTGCCATGAGAAAAATGTCTCGAAAAGGTCACAGACGGAATGTCATAGAATTCTGAATGTTGAAAATTGTGTGCAGTGTGTGTGTGTGTGTGTGTGTGTGTGTGTGTGTGTGTGTGTGTGTGTGTGTGTGTGTGTGTGTGTGTGTTTTCATTTTTTTATATCGAGGATAATGGAATAAGCACTCTTGTACCTGTGTGTATGCAGTTCTGTCAATCTTGTCATCTGTTCCCACCGCCATACAATGGCCTACTCTTACGAAAAGCGGAACAGGATTTAACGTGTGCCCAAGATGTTCTGCGTGCTCTCGCACACGGGGCCTCAGTTTATAGTCTTTTTCTCTCAGTTTATAGTTTATAGTCCGAAGTCTCCTGTGTGTGTGTGTGTGTGTGTGTGTGTGTGTGTGTGTGTGTGTGTGTGTGTGTGTGTGTGTGTGTGTGTGTAAGTGTGTGTAAGTGTGTGCATGCATGTGTAAGTGCGTGTGTGTGTGCGTGCGTGCGTGATTACACATGGTATTATTTATTTTTTACTGATTAATTCTTTTATATCGAGGATAATGGAATACGCACTCATGTGCTTTCCTACAGCCAGTTCCCGTATGTATGCAGTTTTTGTATTTTTGGTGTGTGTGTGTGTGTGTGTGTGTGTGTGTGTGTGTGTGTGTGTGTGTGTGTGTGTGTGTGTGTGTGTGTGTGCAGCAGTGTGTGTGTGTGTGTGTGTGTGTGCGTGCGGGAGTGTCTGTTTATGTGCGTGTGCCTGTGCGTGCTTGTGTGTGTTTGTATGCGTGTGTGCATGTGTTGTGTGTGTGTGTGTGTGTGGTGTGTGCGCGCTGGCGTATGTGTGTGTACATGTGTTTATCCAGGAGGGGGGTGAAGAGAGAGACAGAGAGATGTAGACGCAGACGTATAATCATAAAAGGCCAAAGTTCTTTATGACAATAATAAAAACATAGTGACATAGAATGCATCGGTACGAAAAAATACTGCTAAAGTGGATTGTGCTATTTGTATTTCAAATTGTTTCCGTAAGAACAAGGCTGAAATGCAGTATAGGGCTCTGCTTATTGCAGTCAAGAGCAATAACATTTATAAGTTTATACAAGTAAGGTTGCAAAAACTATAAAATAATTGTCTGTTTTTTAATCACTCCTGGAAGGATAAAATTACTTTAATTTCCGTTTGACTCGAAGCATAGTGGATAAGTCAGATTTACAGCCGGCTAATTTTCTGTAGCAAAAATCATAAACGCAAATTACAGAATTACCAAATAAAATTTTGTAATCAATCATTTCAAAAATCTGTCCATTTGCATTGATAGACACTCTTGACACAATACAAAGAACACATCACTTTATAGATATAAAATTTATCACTGTCTTGCATGCAAGCACACTCCATGCGTGCGTGCGTGCGTGCGTGCGTGTGTGTGTGTGTGTGTGTGTGTGTGTGTGTGTGTGTGTGCGTGCGTGTGTGTGTGTGTGTGTGTGTGTGTGTGTGTGTGTGTGTGTGTGTGTGTGTGTGCGTGTGCGTGTGGTGTGATTCCTTTTTATACGCATCGTGTACATAAACTAAAAAGATATCCATGGTCCCTGGCTAGAGCCGATGGAGGGGAGAGTCTTTTTTTCTTCCTTTTTAATTTTGAATATTTTTTCTCCTTTTTTTTACGTAAGTACCACATAAGCCAACATGGATCAGGATAAATAAGATCAGTCTGATGAAAACTGTAACAAATAAACAAAAGAAATAAGAAAAATTCGCACATTTATTGAGTGAGTATAACAAGCAGACGATCGACTCTGACCTCGTGTAGCTTAGCCTACACGTCTGCTTCTTTCTTCTAGATTGTCACCAGGTAGTCCAGGTGTCACGTGACCATTTGCTCCCCTTTGAACTGTGACCTAGCAAACACCAATTAGTTCACACACTGCAGAGTTAGGGACACCTTACACCTCACACCAAGACTTGATTAAAAATTCAGTCACAAAGAAATGAAGGAAAGGAAAGAAGGCGAGGTAGGAAAGAATGAGCGAGGAAGGAGAAAGGAAAAATGGTAAATAAAAATGTATTAATAGAATGCAAGTAAACACAAATATTTGAGTATATGAAAAAATTTTGGATGAGTTAAGTGGGGAATCTGGTTGCAAAATCTTCAGTGGTGCGCCTACGGTCTACAGGACCACAGATTAGGTGAAGGTTAGCCCCAAATCTAACCAAAAAGCAGAGACTAAGCCCAGCACTTGTCCTAAACAACTTGCTCTCAAGAAATCAGAGAGGCAAGAATTTGTATAACAGACAGGCAAAACAAAAAACAAATAAAGTAAAATAAAACAAGAAACTTCACACCATAAGTGTCGATCTCTTAAAGCTTTGTGGAGAATTACTTGAGCAAACAATGGCCCCTTGTTGAATCAGTGAACAGTTAGAGACTCCAGATGCCTAAGACCAAGTGATTCTGTCCAGCAACAGTGGGATAACCCAGGTCCTTACCACTGTGCTTCTACTTAAAGAGCCGTTATAAAGACTCCTCTTACCAAAACAAGTATCACCTATCTACCCTCACTAGTACAGATGAAACGCAACAATGATGCTATCCAATCGTAGAATTGGTCTATATCTTTGGGAGTTTTTCTATTTTGGTTAAGCCAAGGGCAGCCAATATCCATAAAAAATCTTGAGTTGTTTGAAAGGAAACACACGTTACATCAGAAGAACAGATTGCATACTTAAAGCTTACCAGATAATGTTTGATCTCGTAGCTGATCATCATAGCTCATCCTGAACCAAAATGAAAAAGAAACATGCGATTGAATACGTTAAAAAAACATTCTAGAACAGACTATACTATGAACAAAAGAGTTGTCTCTATTTACTAATCTCTAGAGAAGAGGGATGTGGTACTGATGGCCTGTAATTACATTGCTGAAAAGCTGGAAATACTAGAGCCCTGACACCGTGATTCTGTCCAGCTGTCGTGTGGAACGGTCCAGGTTCTTCCTACTGTGTCTGCGTTGGAGAGATGTGTTTTTCCAGAGAAATCGTGTGTGCCCTCATAGGGCTGAATAAGGACGTTAGGAATCATGGTGTTAGCTGCCCTATTGTAGATGATGCTCTGTATCTTTGTTTTTATCTCTACTGGTTGATAATGTACCTTGAATAATTAATATCCATTAAATATATTGATTTGCAAGAAAAAAACACACGTAACTAAATAAAAAACTATATTCTTAAAGCTTTATAGATATCTTTAATCTGGTGGCGGATCATCTTAACTCTTCCTGAACTGAACCAACATGAATAAAGCATAATCAAATGAATACAAAAAAGAAAAACATTCTAGGACAGAATATACTACCAAACAAGTCTCCTAATTTACAAATATATGAGGGAGAGGGATGCAGTACTGACTACATCTAATTACATTGCCGAAAGGCTGGAGAGCCTTGACACGTTGATTCTGTCCAGCTGCCCTGTGGGATGGTTCAGGACCTTACTACTGTGCCTGCTCTGGGGGCGTTAGAGCCGTTAGAGAGATGTGTTTTACCAGAGAAAACGTCTGTGTGCCCTCACAGGGCCTCATAATGACGTTACGAACAACGGTAGTGGCTACCACGTCGTGGGTAATGATCTGTTCCTTTGGTTTTTCTCTCACCTGGTTAATATCTTCGACAGTTAACGTTCCTGGTAACATTCAGTTTGCTTGAAAGTAAACATAAGTTAACTTAAAGGAACAGACTGGGTGCTTAACATCTTTTTCATACGTTAAAACCTGTTCTACCTTTTGGCCTTAGTGTAACGCTCGGAATTGTTGACAATTTTTTTAAAAGCATGCACATAGAGACTCGATAAAAATACACTTGAGTGCTTAGTTTTTTTTTATATCTTATACTATTTTAAGTCACAGTGTATTTCTCTGCATGGAATTCAAGCTGCTCTACCTAAGGAGAGCGCGTCGCCACTAGAACAGCATCACCCATTATTTTTTTTTCTTTTCCTGTCTGCAACTTTATTTGTTCTCCTACCAGTGTAGCTTTTTTTATACAGAGGACAAATCTTTTGGATTATTTTACATGAGCTAAATAGTTTTGTGTAACATACTGGACCACAATTTATCATCTCGTCCAAAAGACTAGCACCCAGACCACCACTCATGGTCTAGTGAAAGGAAAAAGTTTCGGGCTCAAACGGGTTCAAACCATCGCACTCTTCCGACCCAGACATTTTGCCTTCTATAGGCAGGTGCGTTACCACTAGACATCCAATCTTTGGAATAAAAGAAGCTAAAATGTGAACAAATGCAATATTCTATATTGCTTTGGTGACTGGTCATCTTTTTCATCTTAAACTAAAATAAGAGAGTACAAAAAAGAGCAGAGAAGCACAGAATACACTACGGCAAAAGAAGTGACCCAGTTTCCACATCATTCTTTGGGGAGATGGATGCAGTAATAACGCCTTCTAACTTCATTACTGAAAGACTAGAGATACTAGAGCCATGACACAGATATTCTGACCAGCTGGTCCAGGGAGGTGGGAGGGTCCAGGACCTTACAAGTACGCCTGCACTTAAAGCGTTAGAGCCGTTACTGAGAGATGCCTTACCAACGAATGCGTCTGTCTGCCTCACTGGTGTAAATGATTAGGTTACAAACTACCAGCAAGGGTTGTTTAATCAAGGGCTATGTTTTGTATCGTTCGTTTTTTTTTCTCTCTCGTCTATATTGTTTCATAATTAACGTCATTAATTAGTTGGGGGGGGGTTTCTTCTTATTTTGAAGGTAGCATTTTTTTTCCTCTTTTTTGCTGCCTCGTCATCGGTGACGTCCCCGTCCTGCTGTTCCCACGCCGTTCATTTCAATTCCCCCGCCACAGCCATGCCATGATTCGTTGTGTCTCATCCCTTGGGTCAGGAGGCCACAGGGAGCCCATCCATATTAGGCCGCCTTGGGGCCACCAGCCCTGTACTTCTGATGGGTCACTTTGGTGGTGTTCTGTTGTGCCTGTTCTGAGCTAACGTACGCAGGACACCACCTACTAAGCCCCCTACTAACGACAGTATTAACTCAGCCTCAGAGCCAGACTGAGTGAGTCACTCACCTGAGCTGGCGACCACAACGTCCCTCCAAAGGCCGTCTCCCCACGAACCCCAAACCCCAAAGGCTTTGACACAAACTCACTACAGGCACAAAAGTGTATGGGGAAACCGAATCTAAGGTCACCAACGGGGGTCATTGATTCAGAGGCAATTATTTTTTATCATTGCATGATGATCAATGGGGATGATGTAATGATGCTGCTGTGGAAGTGCATCCGCTTTGAGACTACTTGACAGGTTTGTACTCTATGCTTACTGTCATAATATATCCCGGCGTCAACCGGGCCCGAGAGATACAGACACCTGCAGTGTTGGTCAAGTAATTTGAGCAACACTCAAATTCGCATCCGTTAAGTGGATGAAGCTCGATTGTGTGGTCCCAGTCTCCCCACCGATCCCACAGCACACTCTGGGTAGGAGCCGGCTGGAGTCCGAAAAATCCTTATGATTCTTACGGGAATCGAACCCGCTACCTTTCAGTCCAAAATCCAAGGCGCTAACCACTGCGCCAAGATTTAGCCATTAAAAAGATTAATGACTGTGTGTGTTTATTTTTTTTAACGACACTAACAGTATTGTTTTCAAAAGTGAGCATTTCGATAGATTACTGCACACATCTGGGTTATTAAAAAATATTTGATTTACAAAAAGTATTCTGTTTGTACATTTTGTTACGATTTTTTAGATATACATATAAAACAACTAATTCAGATCAACGCTAACCTAAAACAAAATGTTGAAGATGTATTATACTATCCTTTTCAAAGCCAGATTGTACTGTATTGACCATGCAATGAATACGCTTGGCTTCTAACTCCTTGATACTAAAAAGACTCTACCTCTTGCAATAGTATTTATCCGACAAGGGTAAAACAAACTTTAGCGCTGAATAAGTTTATACTAAGTAGAATTTAGCCAAACACGAGCATCTGATTTGCCATGAAATTGTACTTTTGAAAAAGTGCTATGCAGACAAGAGACTAGTTTTGGGGACACACACACACACACACACACACACACCACACACACACACACACCACACACACACACACACACACAACACACACACACACACGAGCAAGCACCCCCTAACCCTCACCACTACCACCATTTTATAAACACTATGTTTACCTATTAAACTAAATAGTTCTCTAAAGGCATGGCACTGAATTACAAGAAGCATTTGCTCCCCCTCTACCACCCTTCATTCTTCTATGAATACAGCACCATATTCCTTTATTGTTTTTAGGTCTGGTATCGGTTCCTCAAAGTCTTCGCGCAACCTTCACCCATATATTACTACTATAGTATTACTACTATATATATATGCTCCCTCTGTACTACATCCTATTAAAAAATAAAACCCACAGAATTGTGTTCTAAAGACTTGTGGCATAGTTTCCATGAAAACTTTCATTCAGCCCTACTGTACGTCCATGAAAAAGGCCTGCATATGTTGTCAGCCTTTGATCCTACATGCACAGTGACTACAAAGGCACAGGGCCAGAGGGCTAGCTGTCAGCTCTGACACTTCTGGCCAGCGCTGCTCCCCTGTCGATGTTTCATTCTTGGTTGAACATTATTGATATTGGTGAGAATTGAAAGTAGAACAAATAGGAGGATGTGGGATATGGAATAGTCTGTTTGTGGGGGGTGGGGAGGGTGGAGGATGAGGGTTAGAGTGTGTGTGTGTGTGTTTGTTTGTTTGTGTAAATGTGTGTGTGTGTGTGTCTGTCTCTCTGTCTCTGTCTCTCTCTGACTCTATCTGTCTGTGTGTCTCTGTTTCTGTCTGTGTGTCTCTCTGTCTCTCTTTTTCTCTGTCTCACATACACAAACACACTCACACATGTATACACACACATACACACACATGCGCACACAAACACACATGGCGCGCGCGCATCCCCCACCACACACATACACACGAAAACAAAACCATTAATATACATCAAAGGAAAAAGTAAAAGAAGATGATAGTCATGAGTCAATCAGTCATGCATAAGAAAGTGTGAAGGTGTGTTGGCTGTCACCTCAGGGGACAGAAGACAGTAACGTTCTTATGCCTGCCACACTTCCCCTTACAGCAGTCCTCAGGGTAATTGATGGCAATGGGTATCAGGCCTAGGCTCTGCCTTGATCTGATACCTATAGTGCATGTTGCAGGGTAAAGAGGGGAGAGTGTTTATTGATTCTTGATGTCATGATGTATGTAGTGTTGTACAGAAGTGGGTGAAAACTCATCTGTTAAGTCCCATGTGAGTGTGTGTGTGTGTGTATGTGTATGTGTGTATGTGTGTATGTGTATGTGTGCGTGCGTGTTTGTGTGAGTGCATGCATGTGCGTGCAAGTGCATATAATGTGTATGTGTCTATGTGTTTGTATGTGCACTCACTCACTATTCACCCACTCATTCACTCATTTGTATACATCTAAAAAAAAAAAAAAAAGTCACAAGGGATGAGTTGGTAATGCACACAACTGTGTTGTTCAAATTCGTGCAACTAACAGTGCAGAACACACAGCACACACACACACACACACACACACACACACACACACACACACACACGCGCGCGCGCGCGTGCGCGCGTGCGTGCGCGCGTGCATACACACACAATTTTAAAAAAGAACTTAAGAAAGTCAGTCAAAAATACATTAAATATCTCGTTCCTGTTCTATCTGATACCACTTCTGAGGGACCATGCGCTAGGAAATAGAACATTAAAACTTGCCAGCATTTCCTCAGGGATGTCATTCTGTAATCGAAGTCAAGGAAGCCCATGCATTTGTCAGTCTTTGATCTGAAGTCCACAGCACTTTACCACAGACAGAGGGGAAGCAGCTGTCCATTCTAACACAATGACCAGTGTCAGGATATACAGAAGTAGGCCTAAAACCAGATGTCAGGCCCACATGTCGTTGCATTTCCTGCCGCAGTACAGTCGATTTGATGAATGGAAAAAAGTAGCAAAATATGAAAGGGTCAAAGAAAATTAGTAGTGTGTGTGTGTGTGCGTGCATGTGTATGAGTGCATGTGTGTGTATGAGTGCATGTGTGTGTGTGTGAGAGAGAGAGAGAGAGAAAGAGAGAGAGAGAGAGAGAGAGAGAGAGAGAGAGAGAGAGAGAGAGCAGAGACAGAGACAGAGACAGAGAGACAGAGAACAGAGAGAGACAGAGAACAGAGAGAGACAGAGACAGAAAGAGACAGAGAGAGACAGAGACAGAAAGAGACACAGAGAGAGACAGAGACAGAGAGAGAGCATGAAATTGCAAAGTTCAAAATCTACCAAAACATGTCAGAACACACCATGCACGAGACAGTAGCATTCTAAAAGCTTGCCAGCATTTCTGCAGCGATGTCATTCTGTACTTGAAGCCAAGGAAGCCCATACATATGTCAGCTTTGATCTGAAGTCCACAGCACTTTACCACAGACAGAGGGGAAGGCAGCTGTCCATTCTTATACAATGACCAGCGTCGTGAAATATAGAAAATTAATGAGTCCCTCAAGAGCTGGTAAGGTCAGGTGTGTGTGTGTGTGTGTGTGTGTGTGTGTGTGTGTGTGTGTGTGTGTGTGTGTGTGTGGTGTGTGTGTGTGTGTGTTGTGTAGTTAGTAGTAGTAGTAGTAGTAGTAGTCTTCAATTTTACGTCCTTCCACATACAGTGATACCGGACTGGGTTTGGGGAGGGGGAAAAGTATAAATAGAACAAAAGAAAATAATAAATAAATAAATAAATATGAGCATAAACATATGAGCAAATAAATTAAGATAAAGAATGAAAACACAGTTACCCATATGACAAAAATAAAGTAACAATAAGAGCTAAAACACTGGTGAAATTTAGAGAGAAAGGGAGACAGTGACAGAGAAAATGGCTGGAATGGAAGGGATTTAGATAAAAAATAATTTAAAAAATTGATGACGTGTGTGTGTGTGTGCGCGCGCGCGCGCGCATGCGCGCGCGTACGTGCGCGCATATGCGATTACGTGTGGGTGTGCGTGCATGTGCGTGTGTGGGTGTGGGTACGTGTGTGCGTTCGTGTCTCTGTGTTTGTACTCTTGTGTATGTATGTAGTTATGGCTGAAGATATCCTCATTCTATTAAGCGAAACTGTGTGATAACCATTAACAACAGGAAAAAATAAATTTAAAAAAAAACAAAAAACAAAACAACAACAACGCTATGGCTACAACAAGTGCCCAATGGGACTTAACAATAAACTCTTAGCAATAGCAAACACTAAATTGATATTATCTAGAACTTGTTCAAGGGAAGTTTCAGAAAAGCTAGGTAAGTAACGTTTTAAAGTCTTGCATTCAAGTACAATATGAGTATTTGAAATATTATTGTTTCCACATAAGCATTTAACATCCTTGCTAATTTTTGTGATAAAAGTGTTTAATCGAATTCTAAAAAATAAAGCGACAATATTTCTATAAGTCTTTGACTGATGTATGCTTTCATAGACACTTTTATCCTGGTTGGCAAACCGTTCTTTGCTGTATTATTTCAATGAATTTATTTGAGGATGCTTTTTCTAACATATGGTATCCTTCTTGGATAGTTAAAGGAATACGTAACTCAATGTTTCCACTTTTATTGTCTGCACCTCTTTTTGCAGCCCTGTCAACCCATTCATTGGAGTACAATCCTACGTGTGAAGGTATCCAAAGAAAGGTGACAAAAATACCTCTTAAAGGTGTACAATATGTTTTATATCTAATATAAGCTTCGAATAATTCTTGTAATCTGCAGATTTTATGGCATGTAAAACTGATTTGGAATCCACACAAAGTAAGATCTGATGAAAACTATATGGATGATCTAGCATGTATGTTAAGGCCATTAAAATTGCGACCAGCTCAGCTGTAAATACTGACCGATTTACACCAATATAATATGATTTTTCTACTTTTAGAGCTGGTATAACAAAAGCTGAGTCAGCTTGGTGGTTTTCTAATAAGGAACCGTCAGTGTACACTTTAAGGTAATTACAGTAGTTATCATGAACATAAGATCTAACAGTAGCTGCCAAAACATTTGGATTCTCGTTCTTCTTCATATCTGTGTAATTAATATCAAAATTTGCTGGATTCATTTCCCAAGAGGGGCAGGCTGAAACTACTTTTTGTGAGTCTACATTCATTTTATCAATTTCAGATTGCTCATAAAGGTCCTCCACGTAAGTACCAATAGTTGTTAAAGAACGGATTTTTTGCGCTCGTTTAGGAAAAAGTATATCAGATTTTATTTTTATGTCTTCCGATGCAAAGTTTTTGGGTGTTGAACTTCTCAGTACATATTTGGCACATGCAAGTTTTCGGTATTCATCTAACGGCAGCATTCCGACTTCTGTATATGTCTCAATTGCTGATGCATGAAAAGGTTCACCAAGATGCTTTACAATCTATACTCTGAAGCTTCCTCAATAAATATTTTGGCGCATTAAAAAAGACTTCATGTCCATATGACAATTTTGATCTGATTAATGATGTCGATAAATGTTTAAGGACTGACAGATCTTGCCCCCAATACTGCTTACTAATAATTTTCAGGAGATTTAAGCTTTTTCTAGCTTTAGTTAGAATATGGACATTCCATGTTAACTTTGATGTAAGAAATACACCAAAAAAATTTACTATTTGTTTGTAATAAATTGTTTCATTTTCAATCTTAAACACTGGTAATTCTATTGGATCACTGCCATTATTGAATAACACCATATGTGTTTTTTCTGTAGAAAACGTGAGACCGTTTTCTATTATATATTGATTTAGATTATCAAGTTGTTTTTGGTATGTTTTTCTACTGTAATTTAAAGCTCTTTTTGACGTGTTTCGTTTCATAGTAACGGTCATCCAAATACAAATATCGTCTGCATATTGTGCTAAAACTACATCCTTTGATATATGCTTCGGAAGATCGTGTAACAATCTGTGAAATAAAACTGGAGCTAATACAGACCCTTGCGGCAAGCCCATTTGAGGACATTTAGAATTGGAATATGTATTTCCTACCCTCACTTGAAATGATCTGTTACTAAGAAAACACTTGATGTAATGATAACAGTTACCAGAAAATCCAATTGACTTTAACTTACTAATTAATTTTGCATGCCATACCTGGTCATAGGCCTTCCTTATATCAAAAAATGTTGCTAGAACATTTTTTCTTCGAGCAAATTGTTGTTTTACACATGTTGTAAGCTTTACTAAATTGTCCATTGCAGATCTCCCTTTCTGAAAGCCTGCTTGATTGATTGGTATAATGTTATTTTTCTCACAATAATAAAGCAATCTCCTCAATACAATTCTCTCCATAAGCTTACCAGTGTGAGAGGTTAATGAAACAGGCCTGTAGCTTGTAATTTCTGTCTTGGGCTTTCCTCTTTTATGAACTGGTACAATAATTGACTGTTTCCACTGTATGGGTATAACACCCTGAACCCAACATTTATGGAAAAGTTCATGTAATAAAATAATGAATTTTTCAGGTAAGTGTTTTATCATGTTATTTGAAATAGCATCTGCTCCAACAGATGTTTTCTTATTAGGAAGGGATATGATTGCATCTTTTACTTCCTGGACTGTTATAAGTTAAGTTAAGGGTAAGTTATAGCGTTAGATCTCCACCAATGCCTGACAATGTTCCGGATCTATATTCATGTGCAGCACGAGTCAAGTTTAGTGACCACCTGATTCTGAACATCGTGTCTGTTTACTTGCCTAAGGGACCCAACGATTTTAACACAGAGTGGATTCGTACTTTACAAAATAACGAAAAATGGCTAATTGGTGGAGATTTCAATGCTCACGCACCATTTTGGGATAATAATTGTATATCTGTTTCTAGCAACAGATTTGTAGAAAACGTTGTAGATTCATGTTTAAGTTTACTAAATGATGGCAGCATTACCAGAATACCAGATGTATCAAGCCATAGAGCGTCAGCTTTAGATCTAACTCTTGTATCACCTGACCTTGTACCTGAATGCGATTGGTTAACTCATAAAGACACTCTGGGTAGTGATCATTTGCCTATCATCATAACTTTTAATGAAACATTATGTCAGTGTGATATTCAAAAAGATAAAGTCCAAAAATATAATTATAAGCAGGCTGATTGGGAAAAGTTTCAAAGTTTACTAGCTTGTTGTAACACAGAAAACATATGTCGTTATGATATAGATCGTATGTATTCTGATATAACCAGTAGTATTTTACAAGCTGCTAATCTATCTATCCCCAAATGTTCGCCAGTTAAGTCGACTAAACACTCTGGAAATGTTTGGTGGACCCAAGATTGTGTGTGTGTGTGTGTGTGTGTGTGTGTGTGTGTGTGTGTGTGTGTGTGTGTGTGTGTGTGTGTGTGTGTGTGTGTGTGTGTGTGTGTACGCGCGTGCGTGCGTGTTTGGAGGGGGTCTTGTTGCTTTTAGGGCATTTCTTATTGATGTACAGCTCATATGATTAACGAAAAAGATAGAAATTGTAAAAGCTGATGAAAGAATTTAATACGTTACAAGGTGACAGCCCCAATATGGCGTCTGTGGTCGGAGGGGCTATAAACATCAAGATTGGAGTGTGTGTGTGTGTATTGCACTAAAGTGCAATATTGCAATATTGCACTTTCTGAGAGCTCTTTCATATACAAACACTGCCTTTAGTTTTGTATGAGTATATCCATTATACATTTCAACAACAGATTTAGGTGTGTGTGTGTATGCGTGTGTGCGTGGGTTTGTGTGTTGTGTGTGTGTGTGTGTGTGTGTCTGTATGGTGTGGTGTGTGTTGTGTGTGTGTGTGTTGTGTGTGTGTGTGTTGTGTGTGTGTGTGTGTGTGTGTGTGGTGTGTGGTGTGTGTGTGTGTGTGGTGCGCGCGCGCACACACACACACATGTGAAAGAGAGACAAGACAGATAACACTGAACACTAAAAATTGCACATCGTGTGTGTTTGTGTGTGGGTGTGTGTGTGTGTGGTGGGGGGGGGGGGGGGTTGTGAGTCGGTATATAAAGAGAAAGAGACAGAGACTGAACATATAAAGAGACAGAGAGACAGACAAATATTGAGAGAGAGGGGAGCAGGGTTGAAAGAGAAGGAGGTGGGAGGGGGGTAAGCTTATAATGATGGCGTCCAATCTTTTCACCAAGAGTAACAGTAAGCATTGGGACACTTTTTGTACATCTAGAACTATTGTTACATAGAGACAGAAACATAGAAAGAGACAGACAAACACAGGCAGATAGAGACTGCTGGACATACAAACATGTAACTGACACATGGAAACTTATTGACAGGAACAGAGATCGAGACGGATTGATAGACAAGATCAGAGTTATAGAGATAAAGAGGGAGGGAGGGAGAGAGACAGAGACAGAGAGAGAGACAGAGAGAGACAGAGAGAGAGAGAGAGAGAGAGAAACAGACAGACAGACAGGCAGACAGACAGACAAACAAACACACAGACAGAGCAACACAATGAGAAAAGAAGACTGAGAGGCTAGCAGACAGAGACAGAAAAATCGGATTTGTATTTCCGGATCCTCCCAGCACAAGCACTGGAAGCTGGGCAGTCTCCAATGATTATTTTAAGACTCGGGAACAGAGCCGGCCACCAAGAGTTTTACCATTCAAGCAACCGCTTTCACTTTGTGCAATGCCTGCAAAATCGACCTCCGCCTGCCTTCTGTCTCCTTTTTTTTCTTCTTCTCCTTTCTCCTTATCTCTTTTTTACTATAGTAAAGAACAGTTGCAACGAATAAGGTTTTACCACACAACCAAGATAGAGGAATCCGGTAAGCGGCTCTTGAGTGCAGTGTTGTTATCTCTAAGGAGAGGTATACGAAGAGGAAAGAAGCGTAAAGTAACAAAAATATTCTGGTCTAATGAAAATAGATTATACTAGGTTTCAGTGTAATACTGTTTACAAAACAAGTCGTGGTATAGCTGTAAGTTTGACAGTCAAGTTCTTAGAAGAAAGATACTGGCGCCCTATATTATTTATTGTACACCGGCTTTGAAAAATCAGACAAAAGGAAATAATCTGCTCAGCTGAAGTGTGTGCATCGATGTGATGGTGGATCGGTGGTTTAGATGTAACGCACCTGTTTAGAAAACGGAAAGTCCGGGTCGGAAGTGTGACCATGAGTCTGTGTGCTAGTCGTTCGGATGAGACGATAAACCGAGGTCCCTTGTGTTACACAAGATTATGTAGCGCACGTAAAAAACCTACAGCAACAAGAGACCTACAGCAACAAGAGAGTTGTCCCTGGCAAAATTTTGTAGAAACGAGCCACTCTGATAGGGAAACAAATACAGTTGCAGAAAGGTAAAAGAAAACAGATGGGTGGCGCTGCACTTGTGGCGACACACTCACTCACCCCAGGAAGAGCGACCCGAATTTCACGCAGAGAAATCTGTTGTGACATAAAGTGGTGTAAAATAAAATATGAAATAAAAAATATGTTACATTATAATGATGTTCGCTTTAATATCATTGCCAGTTATGACATTGATCCCTGAAGAGGGAATGTGCCTACCTTCATGGTGGGCAGAAATGGGTTCAAACCTGGAAGCTCTACAGAGGAACGAGAAGAAAAGACGTTGAATCAAAGACTAAAACACACACACACACACACACACACACACACACACACACACACACACACACACACACACACACACACATACACTTACAAACACACACACATACACTCACACACACACACACACACACACACACACACACACACACAACTACACACACACACACTTACACACACACACACACACACAACACACACACACACACACACACACACACACACAACACACACACACACACACACACACACACACACACACACACACATACACACACACACACACACACACACACAATCCAAATGCTTCTTCTCAAACCCATTACTGATAAAAAGATATGACTATGTGAGAAAAGGAAGTGACGTGGGCGAATATAAAAGCATTGGTTTGTTTTCACGGGCTATATACAAAAAGAAAAGCAAACACGTTTATGGCATATACAACAAAAGCACATCATCTAATAGCTTGCCAGCAGTTTCCTTCAAACTTCCGCACAGTAGTTGATGTGAGTGACACCTATGAATATGTCAACCTTTGATCACACGCGCTCAAAACACACACACACACACACACACACACACACACACACACACACACACACACACAACACACACACACACACACACACACATACACACACGCGCGCACACACACTCTCTCTGTCCTCTCTCTCTCTCTCTCTCTCTCTCTCTCTCTCTCTCTGTTTTCTCTGTCTCTGTCTCTGTCTCTGTCTCTGTCTCTCTCTCTCTCTCTCTCTCTCTCTCTCTCTCTCTCTCTCTCTCTCTCTCTCTCTCTCTCTTTCTCTCTCTTTTTGCTGTTCGCATAACTTGTCATCCATTCCCCCCAGCACACAATGGCATACTCTTCCGACAGACCGAACGGTTTGAACGTGTGTGCAGAATAGTCTCCATTCGTTTGAACTCGGGACCTCCTGTCTCCTCTGAAGGACTTCAGGGAAAGAGCGTAGGTATTGTTGTTAATTCCAGGGGGAAAAATCCTTCAAACGAATAAATCGGTGGTGGCTCGAACCCGTATCGTGAGATGGCGAGCTTGGTACTCTATCCACTTAGTCATCCCCCCTCCCGTTTTTTTTGCTCTATGCAAGCAAAGAATTCATAAATCTTGTTTGACACGTGTCTTGTTTTTGGTCTGTAATTTTTACATCCTATCTACTTCGATTATTTTTTTTTCAAAATGTACAACTACTTGCTCGACAACGCGATTAAAACTTGTTTGGAATTCTAACAAATAAATATATTCCAGCCTATATCAATATTAACAATTTTTGACATTGTTTCATGCCCCTCTGTGAAAATAAATAGAGTGTGAAATTTGCTTTGTGGTGAATGCAATGCCCCATCATCGATTTGCTATCAAAAGTTCAACACAGAGTCCTTTATCAATCATTCGTTTGCTGTTTCAGAACCTGGAAATACACCGTACTTCATCCTTTATCTGTGACAGCTGTGTTTTGGAGTTTGGATTTGGCAAATGAAGATCGTTTTCATTGCTTTGCTTTTTTGTAATACTTAACGTGCACAGTCGTTCCATTTGTTCTCATTTTTCCTCCTAATTCAAATTTTAATAGTGTCTAGAGAAAAGCGATCAGGGACTAGAAACAGACAGACACACTGACATACACACACAATTGCGCACTGTATATATATATATATATATATAATATATATATATATATAATATATATATATATAATATATATATATATATATATATATATATATATATATATATAGTAGGCACCCATCAGTCTCGGAAGCCTATGGAGTTGTGCTCTAGTCTTTAGAGAGCAAAGCCTGGGTAAGGAAATATGGAGGGCAGTCTGTTACCCATTCAGCAGACCCCCCCCCCCCCCCCCCCCTCTCCACACCACTGGAATGATCCATTGGAAAGGCAATGACCGTTATGAATGGTTTCAGTACCGTCGCAGGAGCCACCAAAACGTTGCCATATACAGCCCCGAACCGCCCTGGGACTCCAACTCCCCGATTTTTTCTCAGGGATGGTGCCCATCTTGTTTGGTGTCCTCACTGGAACACCTAAGAATCTTTTACAGGCCATTAAGTGCACTTTTTCAATGCACTTTTATTAATGCCCCATACCTCAGATGCATATAACAAAATTGGTTGAATTTTTCTGTAAAAAATGTTAAGGAATACACTCGGGGTCATTTCCTTGTATCTGTGAAAAACTCTGTGAATTTGCATAACAGCTTTCTTTCCTTTCGTTGCTAAAAGATCTTTACCCCTTTTAACACTAATCTTAGTGGTGAAATTAAACCCTAGATAAGAATAACTGTTGACCACTTCTATCCGCTTACCATTATAAAACCATTTCTCCTGTTGACTCAAAAACCCTCCTTTCCTAAATACCATGATTTTTGTCTTATCATTGTTTATGCATAATTTCATTTTATCACAACACATATGTAAGATATCTAACTGAGTTTGAAGGCCTCTGGGGGTGGTTGACAGCAAAGCCACATCATCTGCAAACAACAGAATGAGCAGTTCCCCATTATTAGGCAACATCTGAACACCATGTTTGCCCTTTTCCTCAACGTCATTAGCTAATTGATTTATGAACATTGAAAATAAAGTAGGGCTCAAAACACAGCCCTGTCTTACTCCAGTTGGACATTCAAACAACTCAGTAAGCTCAGATTTTGAACGAACACATGATAGCAGTGAGTTGTACATTGCTGTGAGAGAAGCGAGAAATTTTCCTTTAACACCCTGACTATGTAAGCACTCTAGATGTTTATCATGTTGCACTGAGTCAAAAGCCTTTCTAAAGTCTACAAAGGCTATATACAACTTCCTACCTTTTTTACTTAAACATTTCTGAACTGAGGCATATAGAGTAAAAATGTGATCTACTGTAAAATGCTTTTTCCGAAATCCTGCTTGTTTGTCTGAAATTAAATCGTTAGTTTCTAACCAGGTATATAGTCTAGTATTTAGGATTGTAGTATAGCACTTAGAAATTATGCTTAATAAAGATACACCTCTATAATTGTCAACATTTTAAGGGTCTCCTTTTTTGAAGATTGGAATTATTATAGCTTTAGAATATATTCTTAAACAGTTTTGTTAAAAATTTAAGAACAACACTTCCACCAGCTTTCAACATTTCCACAGAAATATCATCTATGCCAGATGCTTTTCCTCTCTTAAGCTTATAAATGGCACGCATAACTTCTTCTTCACGAATAGTTTGATTTAGGTCATGATCAAGTTCTTCTGAAAGCTCATTTTCAACACTGATTTCCTCTGCTTGAGTTCTATTACTGTTTTGGTACAAGGATTTAAAGTGATTGAACCAGTCATCAAGGCTTATTTTATTATCTATTTTTGGTTTACCACCATATCCCATGTTTCTTAAATGTTTCCAAAACTGCGGTGAATCATTCATTTCTTTAACTAAGTTATCTGTTTGTAGTTTACTGAATGCTCTTTGTCTTTAGTAGAGTTCTATATTTTTTCCTTGCTTCTACATATAATTTTCTATCTTCTTCATTACGAGATTTTCTAAACAGGCTTAATTTTTTCCGACTTTCTTTTTTTAAGTTGCAACATTCTTCATCAAACCATACTGACTTTCTCTTTTTCTTAGCAAAGAATGGAATGGAACTATACAAGAGCGAGAAAGATATCAGATATATAATTCATATAAAACAATTTTTGAAAGAGAGAAATATATAAATGACATGGATATTTATTGTTTCCGTGTTGCGGTTACCCAGCTAAGATTTGGTGTACTTCCCATTGATAATAACATTCATGGAGTAAATCTGCTCAGGATAGAAATTGTGCCTTTTGTGATAATCAAGTTGAAAATGAACACCATTTTTTGTTTGACTGCAGCATTTACAAAGACCTCAGATTTAAATTTTTGAAGGAGTCATCAGAGGCATCTTTTTATGTTTTGCTTAAATCATCAAATGTAAATCACAGGCATAATGTATCCAGATATATTTTTCATGCAGTCAATAGAAGGAAGATGATACTTGGTTTATAATGATAGACAAGCTTGAGCATGTCTTTTGGTGTTTGGTTTTCAAAGTACAATGGTACGCATACTTGTGTTGTGCTTTGTTTTGTTTTGATTTTTTTTTCCAAATGAAAATACAAACACAGAAGCTGATTTTTTTTGAGGGAAGCAAGTGGATGTATAGGATGAAATTTGCCCCTGGACTTATCTCCCCTCCTCATTGCTTTTATTTTCTATAAAGGATCATTGGACTATTGAAGATTTTGTAGTACAGCTTTATTTTGAGAGTTGAACATCGTTGGCATATGATTACTATGAAAATGATATTGTGTGATTGTTTTGTATAAGGATGCTGTAAAAGGTGTAGATTTTGTGTTTGGTTTGTGTGGGCATGGGCTTGACAGGGTTGTTTTGAGGAAGAGAAAAAGATGATGTACCTCGTGAGTCATGGACTCAATCCCTCTTGATTCATGTTGATTTTGGGTCATTGTCAATGTAGTGAGTGGCATGCACATTACCATGGACAGTCTCACATGGGGAGAGCTGGAGATGTTTATATACATAAGTGTAAATTCATGATTGACTATGGTGTGTCTGAAATGTTTCACACGTGTAGATCTTTCATTTCCCCCCCCCCCCCCCCCCCTTCACTTGGTGTATTGTGGCCTATGGCCAACGTACTATTAAACCAGTTCAGTGCTTCAGTGTTTCATTTTTCAGTGCTATAGTATGTGGGAAATGTTCCCCTGTTTTCATATTTTATTGTTATAGTATGTGTAAAATTTACTCATGCTTTCAGTTTTCATTTTTTTCATTGCTATAGCATCTGTGAAATTTACCCATTTTTCTATTTTTTCATTGCTATAGTATGTGTGAATTTTATCCATGTTTTCATTCTTTATTGGTATAGTGTGTGTAAAATTTACTCATGCTTTCATTTTTCATTGCAATAGTATGTGTGAATTGTATCCATGTTCTCATTCTATATTGATGCACTGTGTGTGAATTGTATGGTGGCGTGTGTTGTTGTTGTTGTTGTTGTTTTTGTTTTTGTTGGGTTTTTTCCATTCCTTTAGTATTTGTGAAATTTATCCATACTTTCAACATTGATTGCTATAGTACGTGTGAAATTTATCAATGCTTTCATTTTTCATTGCCATAGTATATGCGAAATTCATGCATGCTTTCAATATTTTGCTATAGTTTGTGTGAAATATATGAATGATTTCATTTTTCATTGCTATAGTATGTGTGAAATTTATCAATGCTTTCATTTTTCATTGCTATAGTATTTGTGAAATATACCCACGATTTCATTTTTCACTGATATAGTAGGCGTGAATTTTATACATGTTTTTCTTTTTCTATTGCTATGGTATGTGTGAAATTTATCAATGGTTTCGTATTTCATTGCTATTGTAGGTGGGAAATATACCCATGCTTTGATCTATGATTGTCACAGTATGTGGGAAATCTTTCCATGCTTTCATTTTCTCACTGCCATAGTATGTTTGAAATGTATCCATGATGTCATTTTGCATTACACTCACACCCCTGCCCCCCTCATCTGGTGTATTGTGGTCCAAGGCCAAGGTACCATTAAACCATTTCAGCGTTCAGTGTTCTCTCTCTCCTCTCTCTCTCTCTCTCTCTCTCTCTCTCTCTCTCTCTCTCTCTCTCTCTCTCTCTCTCTCTCTCTCTCTCTCTCTCTCTCTCTCTCTCTCTCTCTCTCTCTCTCTCCGTATGGGGGACGGATAGCCTAGTGGACAGAATATTGCAATTTGACGATCCAGGTTCGAGTCCGGTCGAGAAGATTTTTCTCCTGGAGTTAACATCAGTGCTGACTCCACTCTCCCCAAAAGTTTTTCAGATGAGACTATAAACCGAGGCCCCGTGTGCGAACGCACGCAGAACATCTTGCGCACACGTTAAATCCTGTTCCGCTTTTCGTAAGATTAGGCCATCGTGTGTCGGTGGGAACAGATGACATTAACAAAACTGAATACTCACGAGGACTGGATGTAAAAAAGCACAAGAGTGCTTATTCCATTATCCTCGATATAAAAGAATGAATCAAATCAAATTAAATCAAATCAAATTAAATCAATCAAATCTCTCTCTCTCTCTCTCTCTCTCTCTCTCTCTCTCTCTCTCTCTCTCTCTCTCTCTCTCTCTCTCTCTCTCTCTCTCTCTTTCTCTATCTTTCTGTCTCTCTCTCTGTCTCTGTCTCTGTCTGTCTGTCTCTCACTCACTCACTCACTCACTCACTCACTCACTCACTCACTCACCACACACACACACACACACACACACACACACACACACACACACACACACACACACACACACACACACACACACACACAGATTGTAAATTATGCATTTTATTGCATTTATGCGCAATGTAGGATCTCCCGTTACGATAAAACACAAAGAAATATTCTAATGACTCAGCACCAGTTTCCTCACCGTTTCCGTTCTGTGACTGATGCAAATAACATGCACCAATATGGCAACCTTCGATGTGGTAAGGAGAGAGAGAGAGAGAGAGAGAGAGAGAGAGAGAGAGAGAGAAGAGAGAGAGAGAGAGAGAGAGAGAGAGAGAGAACTTTGAAACAATGAAACATTGAAACTTTTATTAAGGGAAAAGAGCAAGCACACATAATGGCTTTTCTTTACATCCAGCTCTCTGTCAAAGAAAATCATAACAATGAAAACAAATTAACCAGCAAACTTTTGAAAACACAAACCCCCCAGAAATCTAGCATAAACAATCGTTGTAACACCATAGAAATGCATGTCAAAATAGAGATCTTGTCAGAAAAAAAAATTGAAGGAAATGAGCACAAAGGGAAAAAAGCAGAAAAATTTAAGGAAAAAATTATATAGCGTCCATAAATTGTATCGGGTATAGAGAAAGAGAAAAAAAGGAGAGAGGGTGAGAGAGAGAAGCGAGGGAGTGGGGATAGGGGAGGCAGACAGGTAGGCAGTCAGCCAGATTGAGGATGCAATGCCAGACAAGAGAAAATAATTATCATGTGAATGTACCTGTGTATTCATTCATAAGAATCGAATGATACTTTTGTTTTAAAATATATAGACTAGTATTAACATCAACTGCAGATGAAACAGCATGCCTTAATAAAACATCAGAGTAAATAAGGCTGGATTTGAACAGATCAATTCTGGGCAGTGGTAACGTTATTTTGTGAAAATAGCGACACTCGTTTCTCTTATTTGTTTATCAATGGAGTTGGAGCAGAGCCAGACACAATTTTGAACATTAAAACTGCCTTATTGTATCTGGACTTCCATTTCAGAGGGAGAATTTCAAGCGAGATGTAATCATTACATAACAATGATGATGATTTTAGTAGAAGTACTTTTAGAGCACGTCTGCACATACTTTCCAATGGTTTTTATAGTTCTTTTGCTCGCCGAATCCCAAACTGTTGATACATAATTTATATGTGGCTCAATAGAGAGAGAGAGAGAGAGAGAGGAGAGAGAAGAGAGAGAGAGAGAGAGAGAGAGAGAGAGAGAGAGAGAGAGAGAGAGGAGAGAGAGAATGGAGATAGCGAGAGAGAGAGAGAGAGGGGGGGAAGAGATGGGATGGGGGAGAGAGAGAGAGAGAGAGAGAGAGAGAGAGAGGAGAGAGAGAGAGAGAGAGAGAGAGAGAGAGAGAGGGTAGAAAAGAAAGATGGGGGGGAGATTTGATTTGATTTGATTTGATTTATTCTTTTATATCGAGGATAATAGGATAAGCACTCTTGTGCTTTTTTACATCCAGTCCCCGTGTGTATGCAGTTTTGTAAATGTCATCTGTTCCCACCGGCA
>CM060328.1:14390504-14430504 GCA_030674155.1 Stramonita haemastoma
TTTGTCTTTATTCCCACCTGTTTCATTATCCAGATACTGGAGGGCTTCCAATTCGAAAGATACACTGTAAGACTGTCGCAGGAGTGAGGACAGGAGACAAAGAATAAGAAAAAAGGAAAGAAGCACGAAAAGGTAAAGAAGGGAAAACATATGACTTTTAGAACAGTCTGCACAAATCCTAGTGAAAGTGAGTCTCTTTGAAAAAAGCAGGGTGGGCGTTTGCTAGGTAGTTACCCCTGTGCACAACTTTTGGCCCAAAATGGGGGGTGGGCGTTTGCTAGATGGTGGGCTTATTCTAGGGATTTTACGGTATATGCACGCCTTGGCCACAGTACAGTCCCCCAGTTCACCCAGCGGTCAATGGACACCTGCCCTCTTTAGGGAAAGGGAAGGTAAAGGAGAAGGTAAAGGAGAATATATGGGCGCCGCCCTCAACATGCTGGCTCCTAGAGAAGCTGAGGTCTCTGATGCCTCGCTCCCCTATAACTACACAGGTTATGGGACACCTTTACCTTTTTTGCCTTTATATGATGTTATGTGTATCTCTCTCTCTCTCTCTCTCTCTCTCTCTCTCTCTCTCTCTCCTCTCTCTCTCTCTCTCTCTCTCTCTCTCTCTCTCTCTCTCTCTCTCTCTCTCTCTCTATATATATATATATATAATATATATATATATTATATTAGTGTGTGTGCTTTGGTTTGTGTAAAATATGAGCATTCACATGTGGTGTAAGAGAGAGAAAATTATTTGTACTGACAGTTTTTAAATTAATGCTTTAAAAGAAAATTCTGTTCAGAAAGTATTATGGTTTCGTGACTTCTCCTTCATCCTTGTTGAATATTCAGACATCAACTAGTGCAGTCTGTCATACGTGCAAAGAATAGAAACCTTCATACAAAAAACAGTACATGCAAGTACACAATCATCATATCATATTTCGAAATTGTAGGCCATTGTGTGCCAGCGGGAATACATGACAAAATTTACAAAACTGCATACACATTGGGACTAGATGTAAAAAAAATTTACTTATTCCATTATCATCGAAATAAAAGAATAAAAGAGAATTCTAAAAAATATCAATGTTCATTTAAAAGTCACCAATAGTTTTAATGTCGGACATGCTATAATTTTTAAGCTTCTTAGCATCTCTGTTCCTTGCGTGGAGATGACGGAAGCACTCCCAGCAGCAGCAAAAGTAATTGCTCTTTGTGCGGGGTTACAGTCCGTTAAGAGAGAAGGTTTATCATGTCTAACGACACAGTCCTGCATTTACAATACAGCACTTACTGCTCTGTTCCGCTGTGGAGTGGGTCAGGCAGTGGGAAGAGGCAAATCAAGTTCACACAGTTATTGCATGTCTGTTGTGGTTGGCTTATCTGTGCATTATTGTGGGCTTGATAAACTCTGTGTGGTGTGTGTGTGTGTGTGTGTGTGTGTGTGTGTGTGTGTGTGTGTGTGTGTGTGTGTGTGTGTGTGTGTGTGTGTGTGTGTACCTGTGTACGTGTGTATGTGTGTGTGTGCGTGTTTTATCTATTTATTTATTTATTTTTATTCTTTTATATCAAGGATAATGGGATAAGCACTTATTTATTTATTTATTTATTCTTTTATATCGAGGATAACAGAATAAGCAATCATGTGCTTTTTTTTCATCCAGTCCCCGTGTGTATGCAGTTTTGTAAATATTGTCATCTGTTCCCACCGGCACACGATGGCCTACTCTTACGAAAAGCGGAACAGGATTTAGCGTGTGCGCGTTCGCACACGGGGCCTCGGTTTAAAGTCTCATCCGAAGGACTTTTGGGGAGAGTGGAATCAGCACTGATGTGCACACACACACACACACACACACACACACACACACACACACACACACACACACACACACACACACACACACACAGAGAGTTTATCAAACCACAATAATGCACTGATGGAATCAGCACAGGAGAAAAATCTCCTCGAACGGGAATGTGTGTGTGTTTGTGTGTGTGTGTGTGTGTGTGTGTGTGTGTGTGTGTGTGTGTGTGTGTGTGTGTTGTGTGTTGTGTGTTTGTGTGTGTGTGGTATAAACATGATTGGATTGTATGGTGTGTGTGTGTGTGTGTGTGTGTGTGTGTGTGTGTGTGTGTGTGTGTGTGTGTGTGTGTGTTACAAGCATGTTATAAACATTTGATTGAATTGTGTGTGTGTGTGTGTGTGTGTGTGTGTGTGTGAGAGAGAGAGAGAGAGAGAGAGAGAGAGAGAGAGAGAGAGAGAGAGAGAGAGAGAGAGAGAGAGAGAATGACAATGACAATGTCAATGTCAATGACAATGACAATCGTTTATTGTGATTTAAGCTTTTTAACCCATTCACAAGGGGACAGTGGGAAGGGGATTGGGCACAATACAAATAATCATATTGAACAAAAACGACAAGAAACAAAATATGATTGCAGCCCTAATGATCTTCATGGCATGGATTCCAAGTCATGGTACAAAGATAGAGATCCAGAGTCGGGTGGATGGTTGCAACAAAGTGTTCAGTCTGGTTGGGCCTCTGGCTCTTGCTATTTTTTGTTATAGTCCACGATTCACGATTAACAAAATTCACTGCGTGAAACTTTCTTTCATTGGAAAGGGACGGGGCTGGCGAGGGTGGATATACACCAGACATACATGTATTAACAGCACAGCACAAACGATGAAGTCCGTGGTAAGGTTTCCATATCACTCTGCCTTCTGTCCTTTATGCCCACTGGCTCGTGATATTATGTCACAGGTATGCGTGCCACAGATGTGCATGCAAAAAGTTCGCTTTAAAGAGAGAGAGAGAGAGAGAGAGAGAGAGAGAGGAGAGAGAGAGAGAGAGAGGGAGAGAGGAGGAGAGAGAGAGAGAGAGAGAGAGAACATTAACATTTTTTAATACTGAACAGCCACAATACAAATGGAAGGGACGAAGGGGAATAGCAATAATTGACCAAAAACTTTGATCAACAGTCCATTAATGCAACACATTCAAATACATTACATATAACTAAGAGCATCATCGTTATCATCCTACTCAACAGTCATTACTAAAGCAGGCATCGTTATCGTCATCATCAGCGCAGTCCTTTTATTACTAAAATCGTCATGGTTATCATCCTCCTCATCACAGTCATGACTAAAGAGCATCATCTCTATCGGTAACAACAGTTACACCAATCATCGCCATTATCTTCATCACCTTCAACATCATGTTATTGCTATACCATTCATAATGGGGAAATCACCATCACTTCTCAAGGTACATCAGTATAGCCATGATAGTTTCCAACAAATCTTGTTTTCACAATGTACTAATCAAAACACACACACACACACACATACACACACACACCACACACACACACACACACACACACACACACACACCACACACACACACACACTCCGCACGCACGCACGCACACGCGTGCACACACACACACACACACACACACACACACACACACACACACACACATACACACACACACACACACACACACACACACACACACACACACACACACACACACACACACACACACACATTTTAAACGTTCAAGAGTGGTGCTAGATACCATGGAGACACCCTTACCCTGAAATAAACTGACCACGCACATCAAAAGCAACATCAAATTCCAGTCAGCTCTTTTTTCCTTTTGTTCACAGAGTGAAAAATATACCTTGAGACAACAACGTGCATATGTTTGATACTAGACACTTGCAACAACATATGGATTGGGGTTCTAACTAAATCCCCCAGAAACTTAGTTCTTAAGTCAGAATACGTAGGACACACAAAAAGAAAATGCTGTTCGTCTTCCACTACTAACTTGCAAAATGGACAGGATTTCTTCTAAAGTACATTGCTAAAGCGATGCATGTTTGCATTAAGGGGGAGAACATTGAACCTGGCTTGTGAGATGGCAACTCTGAAACAGTAGGTATCCATATCAGACACATATTTTTGTTTTTAAAAATATTACCTTAAAAGATCTATAGTTATATCTATCACGGTCTCTTATAGTGCCAGACCATTCTTGAATGTACAAATCAATAAGTCTCTGTTTAAATAGCCTGAGAAACTTTTGACTGACCCACACCCTGCTGCAGCCAAACACAACTGAATCCTGTCTTGCATAAAATTTCTCTAATTTTCGACACCCAACAATCTGTACCCATTTTATCTAATTCCAATAACATCTGATAAGCTACATGTGGCAATCTTCCATTCTTCATTTGTAATAACCTATACCAATACCTTAAAACAGAAACACAAGAATTTACATGAAGTGGAAATTTTCCTAAATCACCATATACCATTTTATTTGGAGTTCTAACTGGAACACCTAAAAATCTTTTGCACACCATAGACTGTACCTTTATAAATGATCTAATTTGGTTAAACCCCATATTTCAGAAGCATATAGAAGAATCGGTTGAATTTTAATGTAAAAAATCTTGAAAAATGCTTTGGTGGTCATTTCCTTATATTTTTTAAAAACCTTATTCAATTGGACTACTGCTTTCTTACCCTTAGATGCTAAACGTTGAATAGCCCTCTTCATACTAATCATTGTTGTGAAATGGAATCCTAAATAACAATAGCTGTTTACCACATCTAGTTTCTTTCCACTAAAAACCCACTGTTCAAGTTGTCCTAAATGCCCTCCTTTCTAAATACCATAATTTTTGTTTTCTCAGTGTTCACATTTAATTTCATATCATTGCAACAATTCTGAAGGATATTTAACTGGTTTTGTAAACCATGCACCATTGAAGATAATAAAGCGACATCATCTGCAAAAAGTAATACAAACAATTCCAAAATACATGGTAGAACCTGTATACCATGTCTTCCTTTAACATCCATGTGAATTTTATGAAAACAGAAAATGATGTAGGAATTAAAACACAACCTTGTCTTAGTGTTAAAAAATTTTACCCAAAACTCCAGTACAACTTTGCAAATTCTTCAACATTTCAGCTGATATATTGTCAATTCCACTTGCTTTTCCTATTTTAAGTTTTGATATTGCATGTACTACTTCAGTTTCAGATATGTCTTTATTTAAGGTATGTTCCATTTCTTCCTTTAAATCTATATTTATATCGTTTTCTTCCATATTTTCTTCAAAGTTCTGAAAAACGTTTTTGAAATAATTATACCAGTCTTCAGTACTTATATTGTTGTAAATAACTGCATCATTTCCACACCCCATACTTCTTACTTCCTTCCAAAAAAGGGAAGAATCTGAAATGTTATTTGCTAAAGATTCTGTTTTCATTCTTCTGTAATCTTGTTTTTTTGTCTTTAGCAAACACTTATAGATTTTCCTTTTCTGAACATAAATTTGTCTATTTTCTTCATTCCTGTTTTTTCTGAAATTGTTTAATTTTGATCTACTTTCTTTTTCGGCAGCTTTACATTCATCATCAAACCATTCAAACTTTTTATTTTTATGTTGGGTAATTTTTTTAAACATGCATTTACTAGCCTCTTTCAAACTTTCAAAAAATATATAAAGCATCTTCTATATTGTTTTCAATAGTACTTTGTAAATTTAGTTTGTATATCAGTAGTGCTTAAAGTCTTAACAAAGTCCTCTTTCTTACTGTCATTCCATGTAAGTTTTTCATGAGTCACTTCCATTTTAGAAGCCTGATTGCATACATTTTTGGCAACATTGTTAACATGTTCTATCTTCATACAAACCAGAAGATGGTCAGATTCTGTTATACTTTCTATAACCAGAGAAGGTATTTGAACAGATGCTAATAAATCCAAAGAGGCAATAAAGTAGTCAACTGTACTAGAACCAGAAGATGCTATGAAAGTATAACTATCATCAAATCCTGCACTACAAAGCCCATTTAAAATAACACAATCAAACATATTACATACTTCAATTAACTGGTTACCAAATACATTAGTTCCTGTATTGTGTGATTTTCTAGGCAATTTGTGATTGGAAAAAGAATACAAATTTTCAAAATCATCAAAATCATCCCCCACATTGTCATTTTGGTTAGCTGTACAAGCAGTAAAATCCCCTGTTATTAACAGATTACAGTCACCATATGAGCTTTCAAGCTCAAGTAAACACTGCTCCACATCTTCCAAACCATACACACCTTGTTTGATTTTCCAAAATACAGATTCATAAGGAGGAATATATGTACAAACTAACATGATATCTTTACTTGTACCCAATAAGTCTCTGTGCAATTTTACAGCAATGGTATTATCAAAACATGATGAGAAAAACAAAACAGAAACACATGCCAGATCGGTTGAGGCCCGGATCAACAACGACCGCACTACCCACTGCAAGCCTCCAGGGTGGGAGTGACAAGTGTGCCACAGGAGCAGAACCAACTCTAAAGCTTCCAGCTAAAGGGGTAACCATTGGTACATGGAATGTGAGGACTCTGTACCAAACAGGAAGAGTACAGGAACTCGCACATGAATTACAGAGGTAAAAATGGGACATCCTAGGGCTTGCAGAAGTCAGATGGATTGGCTTCAGAGAAACAACCCCGCAAGACGGCCACAAGATATGGTACAGTGGAGAAGAGAAACTACATCAACACGGAGTAGGCTTCATTGTCAGGAAAGAGATTGTGTCAAGCATCATCAACTGCACACCAGTATCCAGCAGACTCATCTCAATCAGAGTCTCTGCAAAACCCCAGAATCTCACCATCATCCAAGTGTATGCTCCAACATCTGACTACGATGATGACCAGATAGAAGAATTCTATGAAGAACTTGAAAACGTCATCTCCAAAACGCCCAAAAAAGACATTCTTATTGTGGAAGGCGACTGGAATACTAAGGTGGGACCTGATGCCTATATGACACATGGGAGGAACCACAGGACGCTTTGGACTGGGAAACAAATGACAGAGGACAGTGGCTGCTGGAATCGCAAGAAGCACAAACTAACTCTGGCAACATTGTTAACATGTTCTATCTTCATACAAACCGAAGATGGTCAGATTCTGTTTACTTTCTATAACCAGAGAAGGTATTTGAACAGATGTAATAATCAAAGAGAATAAGTATCAACTGTACTAAACCAGAAGTGCTATAAATATAACTATCATCAAATCGCACTACAAAGCCATTAAATAACACAATCAACATATTACATACTTCAATTAACTGGTTACAAATACATTATTCTGTATTGTGTGATTTTTAGGCAATTTGTGATTGGAAAGAATACAAATTTCAAATCATCAAAATCACCCCCACATTGTCATTTTGGTAGCTGTACAAGCAGTAAAATCCCTGTATTAACAGATTACAGTCACCATAGAGCTTTCAGCTCAAGTAAACATGCTCACATCTTCCAACCATAACACTTGTTTGATTTTCAAATACAGATTCATAAGGGAATTAGTACAAACTAACAGATATCTTTATTGTACCAATAAGTCTCTGTGCAATTTACGCAATGATTATCAAAACATGATGAGAAAACAAAACAGAAACACATGCAATCGGTGAGCCCGATCAACAACGACGCACTACCCTGCAAGCTCCAGGGTGGGAGTGACAAGTGTGCAACAGAGTCATACACAAAACCAAAGACTTCCAGATTATAAGGGGTATACCATGACATGGAAGTGAAGGACTCTTACCAAACATGAAGAGTAGCAGGAACTCGCACATGAATTACAAGGAAAATGTACATCTAGCTTGCAGAAACTCAGAGGATGGCTTCAGAGATAACCAACCCGAGAGATCGCCACAAGATTGTAATCAGTCGAGAAGAGAAACTACATAAACAGTAGGTCAATTGTCAGGAAAGAGATTGCATGATAAGCTATCATCAACTGCACACGACAAGCTCATCTCAACAATCTAAAACCAAAATCCACCATCATCCAATGTATCTGAACATCTACACGTGCATACCAGATGGAGATTCATAAGAACATTGAAAATTCGTCACTCCAAAGCCTCAAAATTTATTAGGCGATGAATACTAGGTGACCATCTAACATGGCAGAACCACAGGACCTGGACTGGAGAAACAAATGACAGAGACATGTGCTGCTGGAATCGCAAAGAAGCACAAATAACTCTGGCAACATGTAATGATACAGAAGAGGTCAGATTCTGATACTTCTTAACAAGAAGTATTGAACAATGCTAAAATCCAAAGCATAAAGTATCAGTACTAGCCAAAGATGCTATGAAAGCCAAACACACAAGCCATTTAAATAAATCACCACCTCAAAGCATTAGAAATCAACCTGGAAAAGGACGATCTCAAAGAGCCCCAAGTCAATCAGTGGGATTAGGACTGACATGCATACCAAGCCCATCAGACTGAAACTGGAAAAAAAGGAGAAGTTCGGCCACAACTCACAGCCACTTCGACAATGATGTGAACACACTAGCAACAACATCAAGAAGTGCTAACGACAGCAGCAGAAGAAACATTAGGCAGAAGCAGAACAAAGAAACAACCCTGGATGACAAATGAGGTTCTTGACCTCTGCAACAAAGAAGAGAACTTAAGAAGCAAAAGTTCACAAGTCAAGAAGCCAACAACAAGTACATGGATAGCCACAGAGAAGTGAGGAAAAAAATGAGAGACGCCAAAGAAGTGTGGATAGAAGAACAATGCAACAACATCGAAGCTGGAATGGCAAGGGAAACAGCAAAACAGCTTACAACACTTGAAAGCACTAACTAAAACCACACAGCCTAAAGCGTCTGTTATTGAAGACAAGAAGGAAACCTTTTAACGGAAAACAATGCCATCCTCCAACGCTGGACAGAATAATACTGTGAGGGATTGTTTAACTACCCACTGCGCCCAGATACCAACATAGTTTCTGACAAACCCCCTGAACACCAAGATAAAGACCCACCAATACTAAGGTGTGAAGTAGACACAGCTATTAAACAATTGAAGAAGGGGAAGGCCCCTAGAATCGATAACATACCAGCTGAACTCACAAAAAATGGGGGGAATGAAACAGCAAGGCGATTCACAGATCTTTGTCAGAAGATCCACGACACCAAAGAATGGCCAAAAGAATGGACACAGTCTCTTGTAATACCCCTGCCAAAGAAAGGAAACCTCAAGCAATGCCAGAACTACAGAACCATCAGTCTCATAAGCCATCCTAGCAAGATCATGCTGCAGGTAGTCCTCAACAGACTGAAAAACCAAGCCGAAAAACTCCTGGCAGAAGAACAAGCGGGCTTTAGACCAAAACGCAGCACAATGAAACAAATTTTCAATCTGAGAATTCTGATAGAGAAGCATCTCCAACACCAAAAAGACTTGTACCACAATTTTATAGACTTCAAAAAGGCCTTTGACAGGGTATGGCATGACGGCCTCTGGCAAGTACTCAGGCACTTCAACATTGACAACTGCCTAATTGAAGTCATCAAGGCTCTGTACGAGAACGCAAGAAGTGCAGTTTTTATGAACAATCACGTGGGCGAGTTCTTCAAGACCACGGTTGGGGTCCGCCAGGGCTGCCTTCTCTCACCTGTACTCTTCAACCTCTTCCTCGAAAACATCATGACAGAGACACTGCAAAACCACCACACTTCCATCTCCATTGGTGGAAGACCCCTTTGCAACCTCAGATTTGCAGATGACATTGACCTCATGGGCAGCAGCAAACAAGAACTGCAAATCCTCACAGACAGTCTAACAGACCGAGCAAGCGCATACGGCATGGAGAGAAATTGAAGATCATGGTCAACAGCGCGAGTAATGACAGCACGGAAATAAAGATGAATGGAGAAATATTGGAAGAGGTGAGCCAATTCAAATACTTAGGCTCCCTCCTAACAAAAGATGGCACATCAAACAATGAAGTGAAAGATTGCATTGCAACAGCAACATCTGCTCTAGTCAGACTCCAGAGGATCATCAGAAGCAACAACATCAGCTTCTGCACCAAATACTACCTCTACAAATCCCTCGTGATATCTATCCTCCTATATGGCTGTGAATCATGGACTCAGAGTCCATGATTGACCTCATGGGCAGCAGCAAACAAGAACTGCAAATCCTCACAGACAGTCTAACAGACCGAGCAAGCGCATACGGCATGGAGGTCAGACAGCAGAGTTAGAGAGGAGAATCCAAGCATTCGAGAACAAGTGCCACAGAAGACTCCTCAAAATATCATACAAAGAACACAAGACCAATAAGTATGTGAAAGAAGAAATCAAAAAGCGTGTGGGCCCCCAAGAGCCTTTGCTCTCCACCATAAAGAGGAGAAAGCTGATGTGGTTTGGTCACACCACAAGACACAACACCCTAGCAAAAACCATCTTGCAAGGAACAGTCGAGGGCAAGAGAAGAAGAGGCCGCCAAAAGAAATCATGGGTTGACAACATCAAAGACTGGACCGCCCAAACCCCTACAACATGTCCTACTAGCCACACAGGATCGTGAAGCATGGAAAAAGATCTCCATTGCGTTTTCTCTCATGTCCTCCCTATGTCCTTTGGGACACGGGACTGAGTGAGTGAGTGATTATCAAAACCAACCTCAATTTTTTCCACAAAGGTTCCAAAGGATTTTCTGACCAAAAGAATTACCCCTCCAGAATATCTCCCATGATGAGACAATTTTTTTACCCCTGAAATGAACATTACATAATCCCTTAAAATAGGGAAGTCAACATTAGATGAACAAAGGTTTTTGTTAAACAGATTATATCATACTTAAGCAAAAAATTAACAAAATCCATGTTATCAATTTTAGGCAAATGACCATTTACATTATAGTTTAGAAATGTATTCCAGATGCATTAAAACCTTGATCAGGCCCTGCATCTAAACCCTTGATGTTAGTAGTAACTGCAGAGACCTTCTTCTGCCGTTGGCAATGAGATTCTGTGGCCCGGCCGAATCCTTATTTTGACATGCATGGGCTATCCTCAGTATTGGATTTGGTAGTTGACCCTGGGGTCATGTCTTTGACACTTTCCCTATCACCAGAATGTAGTCTGTTAAAAGACTTTGTGATACTGCTTTGGCTGCCAGACCTTGCTGGCACTTTGCGGCAGCTTGGCTTTGTTGGACCTACTTGAGAGGCAGCACGTCTGGGTCGTGGAGCCTGCTTTGTGCTCACAGACTGTCTGATCTTCCTGCCTCTCTGTTTCTGTGGTGGGTCACTGCTCTGTGGATTCATCAGGTCACCTGCAATACCTGAAACATCTTTCCTGCTAGGTCTTTTAGTTATAGGACACATTTTTGCTTTGTATGAAACAGTCCGTATTTTCTGCTTTGCTGCCAGTGCTTTTATCATCACCTGTTTTGTCATACGACTGTGTTCTGTTGTTGACAGTCATGGTGTTATTGTCAGTTATTTCACTGTCTCTGTTTTCTTCTCTGTCCGCTTTTTGATCATTTGCTTTGTCAGATATGTCATCAGCAGTCTCAGTTTTGTCAGGTAGGTAGTCATCGTCCTTCTCTTCAATTTCAACCTCATCAAGAATACCGTCATCTGTGACTTCAAGGTTGTCATCGGTCGGTTGTCTATTTAAAACTTCTGAGTCACTGTAAGGATATTGAACATTGTCTTGTGGCTTAATTTTTCAGACTCATCACTGTCACAGTCACTGTTGTCATGTTCAGGGGTCAAAACTTTTGTTTTGTTTTGCTGAAGTCTACATGAATGTATTGCAGAGTTTTGTCTTTGACTAGGTGGGACTGGGTTTTGTCCTGAGGATTTTGTGTTTTGGATTTTTTTTTCTCAAAAATCCTTCTCTTTGGCTCTGCATGCCTTCCCTGACTGACTGCGCTGCTATATGAATGTGGTCCTGGAACAAGTGGCGCAGCCTTGCCCCTTCTCCTGTCATGATGGGCAGTCCTCCATGGAGCTTGTCTACTGTCATCCCTGCTGACAGTGCGGTAGAAGTTGACAGGATGTCCTCTGGCTGCTTCCTGGATGTCCTGTTGAGCTTAACGCTGATGAGAAGGTCTGGAACTTCTCTGCCAGGATCTGTGGTAGACTGATGACTGGTAGCCGTCACGCTGCTGATCCTCTTCAACCTGCAGAGGACTGTAGTTTTGCGGACCTCTCTGCTTTCCTATCTGGTGTCTGCCTGGATACACAGGATGGCCACTTCTGTGGTAAGTGCCTCTCCCTCTGTCCGGAATCGGAGGCCAATCCTCTTCTTGCTGGTAATGCGGTTGCTGATTGAAGTGTCCCCTTCGATCTTCATGCCAATGACTGGAATGTTGGTTGTCTTTTACATGCAATTTTCCATGATGGAAATACGCTATTTTCCCCTGGCCTCGATGGAAGTCTATGGTTTCCCTCTGGTGTGTGGTAAGGTCAGAAGAAACCTTTATACCACTCTTTCTGAGCCTGTCCCGGAGTTCCCTGTCTCCCATCACCGCCATCTTGTCCGACCATCGACAAAAGTGCACGATGATGGGTCATGGTTCACCCTTCCAGGAACGTGGCTTCCCAACCCGGTAAGCTCTTGTGAGGTCCTCCTGACCCCAGTCAAAGTAAGGCGCATGGTCATTGAGAATGTCAATCATGTACTGAGTGATGGTGTGCTCAGTTTCTCCTTCCTGTTTTTCCACGTTGATGAACTTTACATTGTTGGCTTTTACACTTTGCTCCATTGCTTCTAATTTTCTTTCCAATTTTTCTAGTATGTTAAAAATCACATGCCTGTCTTCCTGTAGGTCGTTGATGTCATCCTTGCTTTGCATGACACCGTCTTCCATTGAAACAATTTCTTCAAAGAAATGAGATATTCTTCCATCCAAGGCTTTAAGTTTGTCTTCTATGCTGTTCTTTATCCCATCAGAATGTAAAAGGAGCCCCTGCTGAATCTGAGAAAACCTCCAGTTCATCATATGCATTACATTTGCTGGTGTAGTAAACGTTTCACCCTTGGACATTTTTTTCTTTTTGCAAGCGCCTATTCCTCACTGCTGATTTTTTTAAACAGTACATTAGCACAGAAAAAAGCAAAGGTCAAGGACTAATTGCAATATTGGGCAACAGCCTCCTGCTTGCTACATCAATTTCAGTGTGGGTGCACCCCAAGCCAACTTCGCATTGCACGTGCATTTACACTAGTGTTTCCCCTTCAGTTTGATTTGAGCTCACTTCAAAATCCCTCTATATGTCCTCTATAATTAATAAAAATGTTAATTACAGCCTAATCACTGGCCTTAGCAATTAACTGATGGCATCTTCCTATGCAGGAAACCTATATTGTCACTGTTGCAAAAAATTGTCACAATACATGCACAAACACATTCACTTTTCAAGGATATTGAGGAGCACTGTCAGAGCACGTCCATCTCTGCTTCACGCACCTGGGACACCAGAGAGAGAGAGAGAGAGAGAGAGAGAGAGAGAGAGGAGAGGAGAGAGAGAGAAGAGGGAGAGAGAGAGAGAGAGGAGAGAGAGAGAGAGAGAGAGAGGAGAGAGAGAGAGAGAGAACACTTACAGTGTATTGAAACTCTTTTCAGCAAAGTTACTTATTTATAACGTATTTTCAAGGTAGTCAGCTTTTCCATATTTCAGGGTTTGTTCCGTTGATGTTGTTTTACCATTACGGAGATTAATACTGCTGAAATTATGATGGTTAGTGTAGTGGTTGGGGTGAAACTGCTGTTGTTGATGCTGCTACTGCTACTACTGCTGGTCGGCCTGTTTTTCTTAAGTATATTCATGAGTATAATATTCTTCTAACCTTATAAGGGAGATGCTATGCATATGTCTTACAAGAAAACGAATTCCGAAGAACACGATAAACGATAAGTAGAAGGAGAACTTCGCAGAAGACGAATTGGAAAAAAAAGAAAAAGAAGACGAAGACTTCCAGAGAAGAAAAAGTCCCAAAGAAATCAAATTCCGAAGAAAACATCTGAAGAATTCCAGAGAAATCCTAAAAAGAATTCCGAAGATAAAAGTATCAAAAGAAGATTTTGGAAGTAAAATTCAGAATGATGAAGAAAAAGAAGAAGAAGAAGAAGAAGAAGAAGAAGAAGAAGAAGAAGAAGAAGAAGAAGAAGAAGAAGAAGAGGAAGAAGAAGAATAGGAAAAAGAAGGAGAGGAAGTAAAAAAAAAATAGAAGAAGAAGAAGAAGAGGAAGAAAAAAGAAAAAGAACAACAAGAACAAGATGAACAAGAACAAAACGAACAAGAAGACAGGGGAACAAAGGACACAGACAGAGACAGACAGACAGACAGACAGACAGACAAATAATGAGAGAGAGAGAAAGCGATAGAGATATATTAAGGTTTTAGTGGACATGAAAATATCAACAACAGGGAAGTAATTCATAATGTGATCTGAATGAGAAGATTTGAGATTAAAACTAAAATCAACATTCCTTTTATATTATAATGTTAATACGTTAATGCCGTTGTAAAACAATGGAAATTAAAAAGAAATATCGGCTTATTTGGGTTTTTTTTTTAAATCTAGAAATTGGGAAGACTTAACAGACACACATGCACAACCAGAATTACCCAGAGACTCACAAGCAGACAGAGATAAACACACACACGGACACATTCAGATACACGCAGATACATGCAACACACACACACACACACACACACACACACACACACACACACACACACACACACACAACACACACACACACACACACACACATACATACATACATACATACATACATACACACAACACAACACACACGCGTGCACACGTGCGCGCGCGCACACACACACACACACACACACACACACACACACACACACACACACACACACACACAACACACACACACACACACACACACACACACACACACTAATACGTACAGTAAAAACCCTGACATTTCGCTAATGTGCAGGAAAAGAAACACGTAAACAGATTTCATTTAAATAATGCATCAAGGCAACGGGGCTTTTTTGTTTGTATTTTTCCCCGCAACATTGTAAGACATTGATAAGGAATTAATACAAAAATGCTGGAATTTTCAAAAAGCTAGTTTGCCCCATTGTCAAATGCTTACATTTGGTAATGGATGCCTGTAAAACTCATGCATATATTATCCTTTGATCAGGTGTCCATAACAGACACACAAACATTAACATGTGCAATGCAAAATAAGCTCAGCTGCCGTAACAATAAGGACGTGGTGCAAAAACACAAGGGGGCGAGGGGAGGAAGACTTGGGGTTGTGGGGAAAGAGAAGGGTTGCTCTCAGCATGTGTATGGGGACGGGATAGCTCAGTTGTCAGAGCACTCGCTTTCCCCAAGCTAGGGTTAAGCGATTGTCAAGCGTGGTTACCAAGTGGATGGGTGACCGTTTGCACGCCTTGGCTTCAGCATAGTACCCCTGTTTACCCAGTTGTGAATGGAAACCGCCCTGTTTTAGGGTCAGAGAAGGTAAAGCAGCGAGGGAGAGGAGATGGGTGACGCCCTCAACATGCTGGCCCCTAAAGAAGCTGAGGTATCTGATGCCTTGCTCCCCTATGATCACATAGCTTATGGGACACCTTTACCTTTATGTGTATGTGTACTATCGTGTTCTGAATACGGATTTATTGAAATCAAGTGGGATTGTGCACTGTTAGCAGGGGACAGGAGCTAGACACTCAGTACAATGATATAGTATAATGTTTCTTGTAGGAAGATGGTAGTAGACTCGTGAAAATGGTGCTAAATGTTTAGTTTATAGGACAAATATTGACACGTGTTTTTCCTTCTAATCAAGTGTTAGATCTGTATGCTTGTGTCTGTTTATACGTGTGTTAAGTGGATGTGTCGCACGCATGCGCATGTGTGCATGTGTTTGTGTGCTTGTGTGTGTGTGTGTGTGTGTGTGTGTGTGTGTGTGTGTGTGTGTGTGTGTGTGTGTGTGTGTGTGTGTGTGTGTGTATGTGTGTGTGTGTATGTGTGTGTGTGTGTGTGTGTGTGTGTGTGTGTGTGTGTGTGTGTGTGTGTGTGTGTGTGTGTGTGTGTCGCGCGCTTTTTATGACCGCTGCTTGATTTGTTATTCATCTTAGCTTTTTCTCCTTCTAAGTGTAAATCTTTTACTATCAGCACTTGCAATCCTTATTCAAACTGTTGATGGAAAATAGGTCACACCTTATATGTTACGAGTCATCTACACTTGAGTCAATCTCTGGCCCTATCTTGTAAAAACTGTCGATAGGAACTGAAGATCTATGTACCATAATATGCGTACATTTGCATATGGCACCTCAGTTGATAGTCTCTAGCAAAACAGGCCACAATGATGTGAACCCAACCTCTGAGATGGCTTTGGTCTACACAGGATTTATTCAATAGATCTACAACATAAGAAAACAACGACACAGCAGGGGAAAGGCATCAAGTTACAGCTTCTTTTGAACCCCACTTCATAGTAAATTTAAGTTGATTTTTACGCAGACAAAGCTACTATTTTACGATACCACATACATAAAATCCCATTTTAACACATGAAGTTACACACTATAAAGAAAAGGAACAAAATCACACGACAATACAAAATTTTATATTGCTTTAAAACTTGAATCTGATGACGCACACAAACTTAACTGTCTCCCTCCTGATCGGGACATCAGAAACACCCAATTTAAAAAGAGCCCGTGATCGTGTCCAGTCGATGTCGTTGGATGGAGCCCAGTGCATCTACATCCAGAGAATGCAAAGAAACATTGTAGAATATGCAATAAAATGCTCCTGTCTGCACATCGTGAGGAGGCAGACAGGGCTGACAAGTGTGAGACAGGGCTGCTTTCTGTCAACCAGCTTACTTGATCAGATGTACGTCTGGTTAGTTCAAGGTCTGGCCTATCTCACGTGTCTATTTTCTATGCAATGTGATCTCTTTTCATCTGTGATGCGGATGCCACATTTTCTGTGTGAGTAAGTCAAGACTGTCTTGTAGGTTCTGGCTTACAAACCTTATTTGTTAGTTTGTGTTCAGCTACTCCAGTAGTATGGTTCTGGCTATTAGGAAAGTTCACTGAATCAACGAAAAACAGTTTAATAAGAGCAATGACAATACATGAAAAACATGTTGAATACAACATCAGGAACCACTTCTTTCACTACAGTTTATGCCTGCCGTCTCTTTGACAGGTATCCCGTGGTCTGTCCATCTATCTCTCTATCTATCTCTCTATCTTATCTGTCTGTCTGTCTGTCTGTCTGTCTATCGATCGACCGATCGATCCATCCATCTATCCATCTATCTATCTGTCTGTCTGTCTGTCTGTCTGTCTGTCTGTCTGTCTGTCTGTCTGTCTGTCTGTCTGTCTGTCTGTCTGTCTGTATTTTTACCATTTGAATATAGAAATGTGTTTTCATGTATCTCTTATGTTTAAAGGGTTTTTATGTTTTTTGTTTTTTTAATCTGGTTTTTTCCCCTTTTATGCCTACTTTGCTTGTTTTCCCGCTTACACACACACACATACTTACACACACACACACACACACACACACACACACACCACACACACACACACACACACACACACACACACACTTACACACACACACACACACACACACACACACACACACACACACACACACACACACACGTTGTTTAAATAATTATCAGTGTATCCAGATAGGATGACGCGTTTTGTTGAATGTATCCTGTTTTCTTCTTTTAAAATATTGGTTGAACTGCTGCTGGTGGTGATGCTGGTATGTAGGGGTAGGGAGGGGTTTCTTAGCTTTATTCCCTGATCAGGGCAAGGGCCGGATGAAAAAAAGTATGTAATACTTACTCTGTTACCCTTGAAAAATAAAGATTATTCATTCATTCTATCTATCTATCTAAAGTTTGGCGACCGTGGAAGCACCCTCAAAGACTTGGTAACCAGTTCCCTCCCTTCCTTTTTCTGCTCTACTCTTCTCATAGTTTTGTTGAGTTTTAGGACTGTCTATTGATGTTGTCCTCCTATCTCGATTGGACAGGCCTAGATCTCAACAAAACTCTGAGAAAGTGTTCTGTTTGAAATGAAATGACTACCACCCTGAACACTGCTTGCCTGCAGTTTGTCTTGTTGTCTCTTGCTGATATTGCTTTCAAAATGTCTTTTTGGCATCATCTTTAGTTGTTGTTTTTTCTGTTATGGTGTATGTTGTCTACTTTTAAAGCCACGACTGTTTCCTCAACCTGAACCTTAATTGTCAGTCTGTCTTCCTGGGGTACATTACTGATTGTAATATAATGCTGGTTTCTCTTCACCTATACGAGTACTTTTCTCTTCCGAAGCTGATCTGAGACCAATGCTGTAGTCAGGGAAATGCTTTATCACCATCCTTTCTACGGCCTTTGATAAAATTGTTTTGGAGCGTAAGTGTATCATCGAGAAAGGTCCTCGGGTGAACAATGTGTTTCTTTGTAATCAAATACCAGGCAGCGACATTACTCTTCGTGACTTTTATCAGGGTCATGTCACCGCCATCTTGAATCGGTTTCATGAGTTGCAAGTTTCAAAGAAGATTTTTTAATGATATTGAGAAATGTGTAATTTATACTGAATTTTATACAGTATCCCATTTTACGTATAAAAGTGATGTTCTCCGTGTATAGACCTGGTTTCATTGATGTTGATTAATTGGGTCCATAATTGTCTTAAATTTTGGAAACAATGAATACGATATTGTGACCACATATTATACAAGCTTAGAAGTAACATTTCTTTTGAAATATTAAAGATAATGAAGGTTCTTTTATTACGTTTTGGTAGGAGTGACTGCTTTTGTAAGATGCCCAATTAGAACTTTTTAAAGGTCGGAAGGTGTGCAAGATTCCTTCATGGCTGACATACCCCGTGCTGGGGCGTGCTGTTTCACAACCCTGTGATATGCCAGGGATTAAAACTGATCAACTTATTATGAAGCCTATACCATCCGTTGAAGCTGTGATGGCGGTGAAGCTGTGATGTGCTGAGGGTCAACTACAATACATTTTCTTCAGTATACCAGAATTGTCCGTTATAGTACACGGCCATCCGAGTTCTTTGACAGTCAAACGGTCATAGAGTTTAACGTCTGGTCCTTGGCGTCAGAGTGCAACTGTTCTGAATCGAACATCTTGTGCATACGTTAAAACCTCTTTTCGGAAGAGCAGGCCATTGCGTGCCGGTAGGAACAGATGACAAAATCTACAAAACAACGTACACACGTGGGCTGGATTTTACAAAAAAAAAGAGCATGAGTGCTTTTTCCATTATCCTCGAAAGAAAAGAATAATTTAATAAACTGATCTGGATAAAAGAATAGATAAATAAAAATAAGTCTCAGCAGTGCCTTTCATGATGATGATGGTGACGACGACTACGACGACAATGATGATGATGATGATGATGATGATGATGATGATGATGATGATGATGACAACGACGGTGAAGGTGATGTTGATGATGATGACGATGACAATGACGACGACGATGATGATAACGACGATGACGACGACGACGACAACGACGACGACGACGACGATGATGATGATGATGATATGATGATGATTTATACATTGAAATAAATCAGAATATTGCCTAGGGCTTATATACGCTTTATCACATTCAAAAAGACCAACAGCAACATAATAAAACACAAACTGTTGCACATCAATTTGCTTTCTTAAATTAAAAACCAAAAACAAGCTAAACTTTGCATGCATGCAAAACACTCAATATATATAATCATGCCCAATCACAGGATCCGGGGGGAGAATTTCTGAACAATATGCAGCTTAACAGACCAACCAGAAAGAAAATACAACAAAGAGGACAATACAAAAAGCAAAGAAAAGTAACTAAAAGAACAAAATGTGGAAAACTTTTACGATAGTTGGTTTTCTTATACATTCGAAATATCTGGCAGTAGGAATACAGGGATCAGGGTGGGGGAGGGGATATGGGGGGGGGGGGGGGGGGGGAACAAGATGCTTTAGCTTGCCACGACAGTCTGTTTTTGAAAGAAGACAACCACTTTCTTGAAAACTTGCACTGAAAAACCATTAAGGAACAGTTTTATCGTTTTTATGTATTTCTGTATTTGTTAATTAATTCATTCTTTTATATCAAGGATAGTGGAATAAGCACTCGTGTCCATTGTTACATCTAATTCACGTGTGTATGCAGTTTTGTAAATTTTGTCACCTGTTCAAACTAGCACACAGTGTGGCCTTCTCTTTCCAAAAGTTGGTGCTAGATGCAGGACAGGTACAAAGTTACGTTTGGCTGACGACATTGACGGCTAGCAAGCTTGGTCAATCACCTTGATAACGTCTCTACAGGATATGATAACATGCAGATCAGTGCAGATGTAAACGCAGTTTATGACAAGGCCAAAATAGCATCAACAGTAAAACGAGACCATTCATAGCTTTCAATATCTGAGAACTATAACATCAAATAAGGAATCTAATTAGGCCTTAAGTATTCGATCCAGTGCTGCTTTGACCACAAACATGGCCCGGTCCAAAAGCTGTGTCAGCTATTGATGTCAGCTCATTGCCAAGGCCTACACTAAAATGTTGTTATGTTGTAAAATGTTGTGTTGGGATTGCCTTCAGCCATGACAAGCTCTTAACATAACCTCACTCTCCATCAAAAGAGAAAAATTATCTGAAGTCAGAGTATTGCTGCCTATGTGGCGAGGTACTTGAAACAGTCATACACGCAGACGTTTCATTCAGTGTGCAATTTCAATATTCCAGTGATTCCCAGGTGGGATGAGTAAGTTAGACTGCTTATTCTGGGTGAAACCCAGAGTGTTAAGCTGGGGAATGCACTACAACAACAACAATAAAAGACAACAGCTGCAATGAACAAACTGAAAGTCTTCTAGAAGGACAAGAACATTGCCTTCGGCTTCAATATCAGACTGATGCGTTCCCTAGCCATGTCCATATTTTGTATAGAGTACGTAAAACGCGAACCATAACAGCAGACATTCAAAAATCAATACAGGAAGAGAGAGAGGGTGGAAGAGAGAGAGGGGGGAAGAGAGAGAGAGAGAGAGAGAGAGAGAGAGAGAGAGAGAGAGAGAGAGAGAGAGAGAGAGAGAAGGAGAGAGAGAGAGAGAGAGAGATAGAGAGAGAGACAGACAGACAGACAGACAGACAGACAGACAGACAGACAGACAGACAGACAGACAGACACGCACGCACGCACGCACGCACGCACGCACGCACGCACGCGCACACACACCTACAATGCTATATATACATGTATGTGCTTACAAGTGCTTACACTTTTTCTTTAATACTATGTACAATATTAATGTGTATGATAGGAGGAGAAAAACAACTGCCTTGAAGATTATACAACAAGGAAGTGTTTAAGCGCAACAACATGACACTGATACATGAACAGAAAGCGGTAGAGTAACACTGAATCAGATTTACTCAAGCAAAAAGTGGCAGAATATTCCAAAAGCTAATATGCTCGCTCTGTTATCGAAAAGGTTACATTTGGCGACTGGTGTCTGCGAAAATAATGCATATATTAGTCTTTGATGCGGTCTCCATTACACACACACACACACACACACACACACACACACACACACACACACACACACACACACACACGCATGCACGCACGCACGCACGCACGCACGCACGCACATATACACACACATATATCGTGGGTAACACTGCTGCTGTCAACTGCTGCAACGATAGCGACACGGTGCAGTGTGTGTGTGTGTGTGTGTGTGTGTGTGTGTGTGTGTGTGTGTGTGTGTGTGTGTGTGTGTGTGTGTGTATGCTACTATATATATATATATATATATATATATATATATATATATATATATATATATATATATATATATATATTATATATATATATATATATATATATATACTCCTTATCAACTCATCAATATTAATCCACACACGTGCACAGACAGACAGACAGACAGACAGACAGACAGATAGACAGATAGATAGATAGACAGACAGACAGATAGATAGATAGATAGATAGATAGATAGATAGATAGATAGATAGATAGATAGATAGATAGATAGATAGATAGATAGATAGATAGATAGATAGATATAGATAGATTGATAGATATGTGTGTGTATGTGCGTGTGTGTGGATTAATGTTGATGAGTTGATAAGGAGGTGGTATTTAAATAAATAAAATATGATTGTGGGTTTTGTAGTTTTTCTTTATTTTCCTCCCTCAGCTACTGTGACTTTCTTGTTCTCCTGTTCCCACACAGTTAATTTCAATCTCTTCGTAAATGTAAAGGTGTCTCATAACCTAGGCGGTCATAGGGGAGCGAGGCATCAGAGACCTCAGCTTCTCTAAGGGACAGCATATTGAGGGTGGCGCCCTCACTGCTTTACCATCCCTGACCCTAAAGAGGGCAGGTACCAATTTACAGCAGGGTGAACTGGGGGGGGGGGGGGGGGGGGGGGCTGTACTGAAGCCAAGGCGCGCAAACGGTCACCCATCTAATTGGTAACCACGGTCAATACTGCTTAACCTTGGCTTGGAAAAGCGAGTGCTCATATGAAAGCGAGATTCTTCATGTTGCATCCTTAGGATCGGATGTTCATGAGGAGCCTATCAATGTCAAGCCGCCGTGATGCCACTGGCCAGAGGGACCCTGCATTGTTGTTGGGTTACTTTGGTGGTGTTCAGTAGTGCCCACAGCATACGCATGATACCAAGGGCTAAGTCGACAGCATTAGCTCAGTCGCGGAGCCAGGCTAAGTGAGGGTGTAACAGAAACTACGGATTTGAAAAAGGTGTGTTTGTATAATGAATGAGTAATGTTGGAAAAGAAAGCATGAGAGTCTGTCCCACACTGGGTTTTTTCAGTGAGGCAGATTAATAATATCTATGTTTCCTGTTGTCTTTTGATGGCAAGTTTTTCCTAAAGTAGTTCAGCAGAGTCTCTGGTGTATTTTTCTAAATCACTGAATCAGATTTACTCAAGCAAAAAGTGGCAGAATATTCCAAAAGCTAATATGTTTTTCTGCTACTGTTTGGGTACCCCCAAACTTGTAACATGTTGGTACACTTGCACTTTGTAACATTAAATGCTTGTCGTCAAGTCTTGTATCAAGATTATCTTGATGGGCTATATCGTTCTTGTTAGACATACTAGTTTTAATATACATAAAGAGAGGCAGCCCTGGCGAACCCCAACCGTGGTCTTGAAGAACTCGCCCACGTGATTGTTCATAAAAACTGCACTTTTTGCGTTCTCGTACAGAGCTTTGATGACTTCAATTAGGCAGCTGTCAATGTTGAAGTGCCTGAATACTTGCCAGAGGCCGTCATGCCATACCCTGTCAAAGGCCTTTTTGAAGTCTATGAAATTGTGGTACAAGTCTTTTTGGTGTTGGAGATGCTTCTCTATCAGAATTCTCAGATTGAAAATTTGTTCCATTGTGCTGCGTTTTGGTCTAAACGCTTGTTCTTCCGCCAGGAGTTTTTCCGCTTGGTTTTTCAGTCTGTTGAGGACTACCTGCAGCATGATCTTGCTAGGATGACTTATGAGACTGATGGTTCTGTAGTTCTGGCATTGCTTGAGGTTTCCTTTCTTTGGCAGGGGTATTACAAGAGACTGTGTCCATTCTTTTGGCCATTCTTTGGTGTCGTGGATCTTCTGTGAATCGCCTTGCTGTTTCATTCCCTCCATTTTTTATGAGTTCAGCTGGGATGTTATCGATTCCAGGGGACTTCCCCTTCTTCAATTGTCTAATAGCTGCATCTACTTCACACCTTAGTATTGGTGGGTCTTTATCTTGGTGTTCAGGGGGTTTGTCAGAAACTATGTTGGTATGTGGTTGTACAATTCCTCACAGTATTCTGCCCAGCGTTGGAGGATGGCATTGTTTTCCGTTAAAAGATTTCCTTCTTTGTCTTCAATAACAGAGGCTTTAGGCTGTGTGGTTTTCGTTAGTGCTTTCAAAGTGTCGTAAGCAACAGCAACATCTGCTCTAGTCAGACTCGAGAAGATCATCAGAAGCAACAACATCAGCTTCTGCACCAAATACCACCTTTACAAATCCCTCGTGATATCTATCCTCCTATATGGCTGTGAATCATGGACTCTGACAGCAGAGTTAGAGAGGAGAATCCAAGCATTCGAGAACAAGTGCCACAGAAGACTCCTCAAAATATCATACAAAGAACACAAGACCAATAACTATGTGAAAGAAGAAATCAAAAAGCGTGTGGGCCCCCAAGAGCCTTTGCTCTCCACCATAAAGAGGAGAAAGCTGATGTGGTTTGGTCACACCACAAGACACAACACCCTAGCAAAAACCATCCTGCAAGGAACAGTCGAGGGCAAGAGAAGAAGAGGCCGCCAAAAGAAATCATGGGTTGACAACATCAAAGACTGGACCGCCCAACCCCTGCAACACCTCCTACTAGCCACACAGGATCGTGAAGCATGGAAAAAGATCTCTGTTGCGTCTTCTCTCATGTCCCCCCTACGTCCTTTGGGACATGGGACTGAGTGAGTGAGTGTGAAAGAGAGGCAACTTCCCAAGCTGATCTTCGATTGCACTAGACTGAAGACACCCTTTCGTCCTTATCCTCCCCTTGGCCTCTGATTGAGCTATCTTTACGTGTGGGAATATTTCGTTGGGAAAGTTCATCGAGTGGACGGTGTAGTTGCTTGTTATCAAATACCAAGCATCGCCATAATTGCCCTTTGTGATTTTCATGAGGGTTAGTTCATCACTCTCCTAAGTATTCTCCCTTAATCAAATGGAGGGAGCATTTATGAGGAAAAATCATGATCGTAGCAAACATATCATTTGCGCTGAATTGTGTAAGGGAGAGCACAATACGTATCTTGTTACACGAGTCAATGTTTTTCGTGTGTAGCCTTGTTCGAAGATACAAGCCACAATTCTCTTCAATGTTGATAAAAACAAAGTCTGTCAAACATCTACACTTACAATTTTAGAAATAATTTGTTCCTGGAATATTAAAGATAGGAAGGGGTTTTATTTGCCTGAGGTAGGAGTGAATGTTTCTGTAAAAGGCCAAATTAAGGGCTTGCAAAGATCAGAGGGTGAGTGAGATTTCTTCATAGCTGGGATATTCAGTGATTGTGGTGTCTTACTTCAGAACAGTGTGGCCTCGCAGAAAGTCATTATGGGCACATTATGGATAGCACATTGTGTGTAGAACTTCCTGGTGAAGATGTCATGACTGCTTGTCTCTGATGGGGTGAGGGTGAACTACACTACGTGTTTTTACCAGTAGACCAGAACTGTGGGTAATATACACAACTCTTCTGTGCTTTGTTTGACAATGTTCTAAAGGATGCATGCATTTAACTTTTGATTCTTAGAGTCAATTAGTAACTGGTTTTAGTCATAGTGGTGCCTGTGGTTGTTCTTGCTCTTGTTTGTTATCTTTATCATCATCATCATCATCATCATCATCATCATCATCATCATCATCATCAACTCTTCTTCTACTACTACTACTATTACTACTGCTACTGCTACTGCTACTACTACTACTACTACTACTACTACTACTACTACTACATACATCATCATCATCATCATCATCATCATCATCATCATCATCATCATTACCATGACCTTTACATTGTTACTATTATTCATTCCTATGAAGTCGACTTGAAATGTATCTTTGCCATGGGTTTTTATACCTATTTTCATAGCTAATCTAAAACAAACAGAAAAGGGGGCAAAGTTATGCAAAAAGCAGCAAGTCAAATGGGTTTCATAAATTACAGAACAAAAGAAAACCAAGCTACACCTCCCATGCATAGAAAGCATTCAATAAATATACCCAGTTATGAAATTCATGAGGAAAATTTATCGACAATACACAGTCTAATAGACCAATAATGAAAATTAAAAAAAGAAACTGCAATAGATGTGACAAAAACATCAGAAACAAAGGACACTCCTTCCAATAAAACACACACAAAAAACAAATAAGAAGCAAACAAACAATAAGAAAACAAAAACCGGAGCAAAACAACAGAATTTCAAGAGTCGGCTGTGTTGTGTTTGTGTGTGTGTGTGTGGTGTGTGTGTGTGTGTGTGTGTGTGTGTGTGTGTGTGTGTGTGTGTGTCTGTGTCTGTGTCTGTGTGTCTGTGTCTGTGTGTGTCTGTGTGTGTCTGTGTTGTTGTGTGTGTCTGTGTGGTCTGTGTGTTTGTGTGTCGTGTGTATGTGTATGTGTGTTGTTTGTGTGTGTGTGTGTGTGTGTGTGTGTGTGTGTGTGTGTGTGTTGTGGTGTGTGGTGTGTTGTGTGCGCATGTGTGTGTGTGTGTGTGTGTGTGTGTGTGTGTGTGTGTGTGTGTGTGTGTGTGTGTGTGTGTGTGTGTGTGGAGAGAGAGGGGACGCAGACGCAGACGCAGACGCAGACGCAGACGCAGATAGTTTATTCATATAGGCCTTAGCCCCTTATGAAGGGGAATGTGAACAATACAAGACACGGTATGATAAATATAGTGAAAAATCATTTGATCATTAAGCACACTGACTTATGAAGTGACTATTTCTCTAAGTTTGAAAGCCTTGTACAAGAATAGAGAAAAGTTATGTATAACTTCAGGATGTGTACAAGACATTAACAAATTCAATTTAAACAAACAAGGTTCCCTATAATACTTTGGTTGAATAAATTTTACTCTAAGGTTATGTAATCGTTGGCAGCAAAGAACAAAGTGGACTTCATCTTCCTTTGACACATTACATAATGGACATGACAAATCCAGATCATTATGGGTTCTATATCTTAAACGATGTACATTCAAATCAGATATACCAAGTCTAAATTTTGCTGTGATGTGTTTCAATTGTCGATTCATATCAAGTTCTAAATAGCATTTTAAATCATGACCATTACAATATGTTCTATAAAAGTCAAACCTTTGGCTATTGTTAATATGATAGTTCCAGTTCTGCCACCTGCAGTCAATCAGTCGTTGACGAAAGACTTTAATGAAACACATGGACCTTGATTCAACCACACATCTCCGAACCCATTTTCATTTAAACAGATACGCACACTTGATACCCAATTTTTCTTACCTATTACATCTGAATTATACAACATTTTGTATGCCTTATATGGTAATCTCAGATCTTCCATTTGTAGCAACTTAATCCAATAACGAATACAATTAACTGCAGAATTAATGTACAAAGGATATCTATCAGTTTCACCATAAACGATGTCATTAGGTGTACGTCTATCAACTCCTAAGTACTTCTTTATTGCAAACAAATGAACAGATTCACAATGAACTGCTGCTTTGTCCAATCCCCATAATTCTGAACCATACTGAAGAACAGGTTGAACCTGTGAGTCGAATAGTTTCATTAATAGCCCAAAAGAATGTACAATCTTTGCATAATATATACCAATGCATTCTTTGCCCTACTAGAAAGGTCCTTACAAGCAGCAGTAAAACTCAGACGTGTAGAAAACAATATCCCTAAGTACTTATAAACATTAACCACAGGTAGCAGATTACCATTGTATGTCCATCTTTCTCGCATACCCAAATAACCTCCCTTACGAAACACAATGATGTTACTTTTCTTCATATTTACTTTTAATTGAAGTGAAAAAGCAGCATGATACAAATTATTTAACTGATTTTGAAGCCCCACAATAGTCTCTGATAACAGCACTATGTCATCAGCTAATAGCAGAATGAACAACTCAAACGCATCATGTGACAAAACTGCACCATGTTTTCCATTATTAATTACTTGTAATGCTAATTCATTTATGAAAAGTGAAAATAAAACAGGGCTGCACACATCTCCTTGCTTGACTCCGGCTGTGCATCTAATGAAATCTGTCAATTTAGAACCACATCTTACTTTACATTTTATATCTTCATACATTCTTTTTATACATGTGTGGAGTTTACCTCTAATACCATTTTTTACCAAAATGGGCCAAAGTAAATTTCTGTTAATGGAGTCAAAGGCTTTTTCGAAATCGATAAAAGCTACATATAACTTACGGTTGCATGAAAACTGTTTCTGTATCAATGCTAATATCGTAAACATATGATCTAAAGTAGAATACCCCCTTTTAAATCCTGCCTGACATTCTCCAGTAATGTTATTTTCTTCTATCCATTCCTGTAGTCTTCTGTTAATAATGGAACTAAAAATTTTGCTACTTATATCACTAAGTGAAATACCCCTATAATTATTAGGATCATTAACGTTTCCTTTCTTATATAATGGTAAAACAATAGACTCTGTCCAATTTTCAGGGAACTGACCAGTCTCAAACAGTGTATTAAACAATTTTACAAAAAAAATCCACTATATATTCATTTGAATATTTGAATAATTCACCAATAATTGCATCTGGTCCTGCTGCTTTCCGACTTTTCAGCTTTCTTATGGCAAGTAATACTTCTTCTCTTGAGATGGGACGGTTCATGTAATCACCACCATCATCAATTATATCTTCATTTAGAGTATCATTACTAACGTCTGTTTCTAATAAAGATTTGAAATGTTGAAACCACTTCTCAACACTAATATTAGCTCTTTTCTGTTTTCTTTTGAATGAAACTTTTCGAACATTATCCCAAAAATCTTTTTGACTCTTAATTGACGTGAGAAGTTTATCCAACATTGCAGTATTAAACTCTTTCTTTTTTCTGTTTAATAAATTTTTGTACTCACGTCTTGCAACAGTATATTTCTGCCTATCTTCATCTGTCATCGACTCATTCTCAATAATTTACTCTGTGAGAGAGAGAGAGAGAGAGAGAGAGAGAGAGAGAGAGAGAGAGAGAGAGAGAGAGAGAGAGAGAGAGGAGAGAGAGAGTGTGTGTGTGTGTGTGTGTGTGTGTGTGTGTGTGTTATTTATTTATTTATTTATTTATTTATTTATCATTCTTTTATATCGAGGATAACAATAAGCAATCATGTGCTTTTTTTCATCCGGTCCCCGTGTGTATGCAGTTTTGTAAATCTTGTCATCTGTTCCCACCGGCACACGATGGCCTACTCTTACGAAAAGCGGAACAGGATTTAACGTGTGCGCAAGATGTTCTGCGTGCGTTCGCACACGGGGCCTCGGTTTAAAGTCTCATCCGAAGGACTTTTGGGGAGGGTGGAGTCAGCACTGATGTTAACTCCAGGAAGAAAATTTCCTCGACCGGACTCGAACCCGGGTCGTCAAATTGCCAGCGCAATGTTCTGACCACTAGGCTATCCGTCCCCCTGACTTTAGCAACTCTTTTCAATTCAGTACATTGTTGCTGTGTGTGTGTGTGTGTGTGTGTGTGTGTGTGTGTGTGTGTGTGTGTGTGTGTGTGTGTGTGTGTGTGTGTGTGTGTGTGTTGTTCAATGCATGGACAGTGTAACTCGCTCTTTTCTTGACTTCATGAAAGCGATTTGTTTCAGTGTATCAGTGGTAGGAAGGAGGTGGGGGAGGGAGGGGACGCATGGATGTTTCGAATGGAGGGGTGAAGGTGGACACAGCCGGTGATGGTTTGCCTCCAAACAGCAGTGTGCTTTGAAAGAAGATTTTTAAATGCCTTGACTCTGCTTTCTGGTGGTGGTGACGGAGGAACTAAACACACACGGAGGCGAGCAAGTGCATGCACGCACGCACGCACGCACGCACGCACGCACGCACGCACGCACGCACGCACGCGCGCACACACACACACACACACACACACACACACACACACACACACACACACACACACACACACACACACACACAAACAGAAAGAGAAAGAGATAGGATGACAGAGACAGAGACACAAACAGTGTATAATACGAAAAGGGTTTTTAAAAAAAACTTAAAACAAAAGACAGCTTTTTATGTCCTTTACTGTCGTTTAAAGCAAGTATATTTCCCTTTCTTTCAAAGTATTTAAAACAAACTTCCAGGTATCTTTATACGCAACTATAGCAAGATCTGGAAGAGCAAAGACATCAGTTTCCACACCAAGATGAAAATCTTCAAGTCCCTAATTATATCCATACTGCTCTACGGTTGTAAAAGTTGGACTCTGACAGCTGAAACCACCAAGAAAATTCAAGCATTCGAAACAAAATGCTTCAGACATCTCCTTGGGATCTCGTGGAGGGATCACAAGACCAATGACTTTGTGCGGGGCCAAGTTACACAGCTGGCAGGCCCCCAGGAACCCCTCCTGTCAACACTAAAAAGGAGGAAGATGTCTTGGTTTGGGCACGTCACCCGACACAACACGCTGCCCAAAACGGTTCTGCAGGGGAACCTTGGAAGGGGAAAGACGCAGAGGAAGGCAACCCAAGAACTGGATGGACAACATCAAGGAGTGGACCGGGATGAACAGCGCAACGCTGATCCGCAGGGCAGAGGACCGGTCTGGATGGAGGAGAACAACGTCATCAACATCCTCATGTCTCCTCTACGACCATTCGGTCAGGAGAATGAGGTGAGGTGAGGTGATAGCAGGTTCCCTTATCACAACTGCCAACAGGACTAGACCAGTCAGTATCGATAAGTACTGTTTTCTATTTATTGATACTTTGCTCATACATCAAATTAGTCTGCAAAGAAAGTCGCTGTCCAAACTCCTTCTATGTTTGTCTTAAAAGTTGTAGTCTTTTAGGATTTGTCTATAGAAATCAAGGATACTCTTTGTCAAATGCGGAGTGTTTGTTGTTCTCTTGTGTGTCGAAGAATTGAAAAAAAGGTTACTGCTGATGAGAAATTGTCGGTCTTGTCCTCCGTGTGTGTGTATGTGTGTGTGTGTGTGTGTGTGTGTGTGTGTGTGTGTGTGTGTGTGTGTGTGTGTGTTTTGTGTGTGTGTGTGTGTGTGTGTGTGTGTGTGTGTGTGTGTGTGTGTGTGTGTGTTTGTGTGTGTGTGTTTGTGTGTGTATTCATGTGTGTGTACGTGTGTGTGCATGTATGTGTGTGTGCCTGTGTTTGTGTGTATGTGTGTACGTGTGTGCGTGTGTTAATGTGTGTGTGTGCGTGCGTGCGTTTGTGTATATGTATGTGTGTGTGTGTTTATGGGTTTTTTGTGAGTGCAGTTTTGTGCATGTGGTTGCTATCTTGGAATCTGGTTGTTTATTTGTATTTTCAGCCCCCCTTCTGACTTCTTGAAGTCAAGTTGAGTCAAGTCAAGTTCCGTTTTTCTTGGTTAAAGAGACTAGTGCCCTCAACGTATAAGCAAGTGACTTTAGCAACTCTTTTCAATTCAGTACATTGTTGCTAAGTACGGAGAAAAAGGCACGCCTTTACAGACAAACACATAGACAGCCACACATGCACGCACACACACAGACACACGCACGCACGCGCAAACTTACACACACGCACATCACTTCACACACAATTGACCACACACACACACACACAGACACACAGACACACAGACACAGACACAGACACAGACACAGACACACACACACACACACACACACACACACACACACACACACACACACACACACACAAACACACACACTCGCGCGCGCACACACACGCGCGCACTGACGCACGCGCGCGCGGGCGCGCGTTTTAATAACCCGGCAACGACCTTGTTGCGCATAATTCACAAGTTTATCACGTACAGATTATGTCCGTTGCAGTCTTTGATTATCTGCCCTGATGTCATTTCCTAGAGAGATTTGCGGCCCCTGAGTGCAGATTTGGGACACAAAGGGAGATGATTTATTATAACTGAGGGGTAATAGCACACACTTATGCATTGCAGAACAGCCGTCATTGCAATATTTGCATTGGTCTTTTTATTCTGTTTTTTCAGCATTTATTTATTTATTTATTTTCGTGATGTAATAAGCACTCATGTGCTTTTCTGTTACATCTAGTCCCCGTGTGTATGCAGTTTTGTTAATTTTGTCATCCGTCTCTGCCGGCCCAAAATGGCCTACTCTTCCGAACAACGGAACGGGTTTTCACGTGTGGGCAAAACGTTCTGCGTGCGTTCTCACACAGGACCTTAGTTAATAGTCTCATCCAAAGAACTTTTGGGGTTAGAGTTGGCACTGCTGTTTAGTCCAGGTAACTTGTGCGAGATTCGAACCCAGGTCAGCACATCACGAGCGTATCACTCTACCAGGCTATCCAGTCCGCCATTATTTCATGGAAGTGGTGTGTTATGACACAGCTAATGCTAGTAGTAAAGATCTTGAGCAAATTTGTTGTAGAGGTTTAGCTGTTGGGAAAAAACAACAACAGAGAACTGTTATTTAAAAAAGGAACTGTGAATATATGTTAAGAGGATAGCCTAGTGTGTAGAATGTTGAACTTGTGATCTGATGGAAATGGAATTGGTTGTCTAGAGGTATTGCACCTGCCTAGAAAGCAAAAAAGTCTTGTTTTGAAATGTGTGGTCGTTTGATCCCCGTTTGGTTCCGGAACTTTTTCCCCATCCACTACACCTGGGTGCTAGGTTTTTGGATGAGACGATAAACCTAGGTCCCGTACACTACATATATTTAGCGAACATAAAAGACCCCAGGACATCAAGGGCGTTTTTTTGGCAAAATTATGTAGGAAAAAGTCACTCTTATAGGAAAACAAATAATTATGCAGACGGGAAATGAAACGGGCGGAGCTGCTCTTGTTGCAACACACTCTCCCCAGGGGGAGCAGCCCGAATTTCACGCAGAAAAAATCTGCTGTTTCTTTTAAGTACAGTACAATGCAAGTGATGATGAGAGTTTGAGTTACCCACCGCAAAAGGCGTTTTGGTGGATGGAATCTGGGTTAATTTTAGACTCAATTCTCCAAACACTCCATCAGAATTACTGCGTGTAGAAGACTATTGCATGAGAAGCATCATTTTGTATTCCCTCGTGGGGATGCCGTAGGCCTTTCAGTATAAATAACATCTCCGCCTTCGGGAAATTTTGTTTTCGGAATCCCCTCTTTCCTATCCCTCTCTTTGTTCATTCTTTGTTCCTTTTCTTCCTGTTACGTTCTTTGTGTCTTTTTTTTTTGGGGGGGGGGGGGGGGGGGGGGGGGGGGGCTTCATGAGCAGTTCTTCTGCATTTTTTCCAGGAAGACGTAAGCAACAGCATTTGTCTCCCATGCCGAAGTCAGATGTGTTGGGCCTGACTTGTCTGCCACTTATCAGTAGCCCAACGCATTTTCGCTCATTTGAGAGACAATAGTTGCTATCTAAGCGTTCTACGAACAAATAAGAAGTATCCTCCTTTTTATCATAGTACACTTTGAAGCCACTGTGCTTTATTAGTCATAGGCAAATACTTTGACAAGAAAAACAAAGATGATTACTCATGTAGATTTGAAATTGTTAGACGTAACAGTATCATCATTCAAAGATGGGGACAGGATAGCTCAGTGGTCAGAACACTAGCTTTCCTCCAGGCAAGGTTAAGCGCATCAAGAGTGGTTACCAATTGGATGGATGACCGTTTGTGCGCCTTGGCTTTAGTACTACACCCAGCTGTAAATGGGTACCTGCCCTCTTTAGGGTCAGGGAAGGTAACGCAGCGAGGGAGAGGAGATGGGCGCCTCCCTCAATATGCTGGCCCCTAGAGAAGCTGAGGTCTCTGGCACTTCGCTCCCCTACGACCACGTAGGTTATGAGACACCTTTACCGTTTTTACCTTACCTTTGAATTTATTAAGAGAATGTTCTTTATTATAGAACATATTGCGATAAATCCACTATACAAAACAGAGGGGACACTGTACTTCCGTAAAAGTGTTAGGTACTTCTCCTTTTTAGGGAGGGAGGGAGTGGGGGAGGGGGGTTGGTGGTGGGCTTTCTTTCTTCTCTCTTGCTGCCATCGGTCCTTTGTTCTCTAATGATTATTTTCTGTTTTATTTCACCTTTTTTAGTTTCATGACTTCCTTAATATATAGCCTGCTTTTTTCCCTTGTGTTTCTTTCCTCTTTTTTTTTTTACAGTATTCCCCTTTTGTTCATTTCGTTATTTCCTTAATGATAAGTTGCGAGAAGAGACAGATCGAATTGAAGCCAATCATTTGGAGCAGAAGAGAGAAGAAGAAAAAGAACGCGAAAGGAAGAAGCAGTGTCGCGAAAGGAAAGAAAAATTAGAATGAGTTGTGGAGTTGACGGTAAACAGGAAGAAAGGATGGAGCAGAAAAGAAAAAAAGAAATTCACTAATGATGAAAGAATTTGATTCCAGGCAGAGTTTTTGTATTTGTGTGTGTGGGCATTGATCTCCTCCTCTGTCTGTGTGTCTGTTTACCTCCTTGTACTCCGGTCGGGCAGCCTCCGTTAGTCTGTTTGTTTGTATGTATGTATGTCTGCTTGTCTGTATCTCTGTCCTGGCTTGTTTGTCTGTCTGTCTCTCTCTCTGTTTTTTATGTATGTCATCTGTCTGTGTCTGTATGTCTCTGTCTGTCTGTCTGTCTTCTCTTCTTCTCTCTCTCTCTTCTCTCTCTCTCTCTCTCTCTCTCTCTCTCTCTCTCTCTCTCTCTCTCTCTCTCCTCTCTCTCTCTCTCTCTCTCTCTCTCCTCTCTCTTTCTTCTCTCCTCTCTTTCTCTTCCCACCCTCTCTTCTCTCTTCCCCTCTCTCTCTCTCTCTCTCTCTCTCTCTCTCTCTCTCTCTCTTCTCTTCTCTCTCTCTCCTCTCTCTCTCTCTCTCTCTCTCTCTCCCTCCCCCCCGTCTATCTCTCTCTCTCAATCTCTCTCCCTCTATCTTTCTCTCTCTCTCTCACACATACATACACACACGTATGCACGCATGCACTAACCCACCCACCACCACCCCCACCCCCACTCCCACATACACACACACACACTTACACACACACACACACACACACACACACACACACACACACACACACACACACACACACAACACACACACACACCACACACACACACACACACACACACACACACACACACACACACACACACACACAAGAGAAAACGCCTGTTTTCTGTAAGTCTCTTGTGCTTTTTGGAAAAGCGATTTTCTTTCATTCGTCGCCATACTATACTCTGAACATTAAAAGCAAATAGTTCCCTCTCCCCTTCTCGCTCTTTCTCTTGGAGAAGGGAAAGGAGAGGGGGAAGAAAGAGTTTATTCATTTGTTTATATATCTATTAATTTATTCATTTATCTATTCATTTATTTATCTATTCTTTTATATCGACGATAATGGAATTGACACTCATGTGCTTTTTAACATTCTGTCCCCGTGTGTATGCAATTTTGTAAATGATTTTTCATGTATTCCCACCGGCACACAATGGCCTACTCTTTCGTGAAGTGGAATAATATTTAACGTGTGCAAAAGACGTTCTACGTGTGTTCGCACAAGTGGCCTCAGTTTATAGTCTCGTGCGAAGAACTTTTGGGTAGAGGGGAAAAAATCCTCTTGAACGGGATTCGGACCCGAGTCGTCAGATTGCAAGTGCGATGTTTAAACCACCAGGCTATTCCCACCCCCATCACTCCTCCTCTGTGAAAATGTAAATGCTCTTTCTTATCACAGTACTAGTTAGATTGTAAAACATAACTACTAAATTTCAGGGGGTTATTTGGTTGTATTTTCTCATTTGCTAGTTACGTGTAGTTTTTCGGTGGATACTATAAGCTGTGGACACGTGTGCGAACGCATGCGGAACATTTTGCTCATAATATTAAAATCTGTTCCGTTTTTTTTCGGAAGAAGAGTGGGCCGTTGTGTACAGGAGGAAACGGATGAGTAGATTCAAAAGAAGGCATGCACAGAGAGACCGGTGGTAAAAAAAAATACATGAGTGCTTACTCCAATGTCCTAGAAATTAATAGATAGATAGATAGATAGATAGATAGATAGATGGATAGATGGATGGATGGATGGATGGATGGATGGATGGATGGATGGATTGTTGGATAAGTAATAACATGAACGAATGAATAACGTTTTTGACTCAAGAAAGAAGTTAGGAACCAAAGGTATTCAAAGATAATGGTAATCTTTTTTATGCTGATGATTCTGAGATTCAAAGGAGTGACACACTTGAAAATCTGCATTCTCTCTTGACAAAAAATATGTCCTACTGTCTCCAAGGTATACAGCTAAATGTCACGTGGATAACATTGAAACCATGCTTCTGTTTGTCCATACCTCATTTCCTCTAGGCACAGCTGCCAAGGATTCAATTCTGACATGAGGAGTGACAGCAAGCCAGTTTGCACACTATCATAGTGAACAATATTAGCGTGGAAGACAATGAAACTATGCCCCCTTAGAAGTTATGGTGAATAATAAAGTTTTTCAAGACTGCACGCTTTCAGTTTGCTGTAGTTAAGGTGTTGATATATGCAAGAATTATGGTCACAACTTACCCCCCCCCCCTTTCTTTTCTTTTTACCCTTTTACTAACCATACACCACCAGCTACCCTTCACCTATCTCTCGTGCTACCCCTCCTTTTTTTATCCCCTCCAGCAACCCTCCCAATACCTATCACCCACTTGCTCTTCCACACTCTTTTGCCTATTCCTCCAGCTCCCCCTCCCCCAATTTACCTAACCCCACTCCCCCTCACTGTTATGCCTATCCCTCCAGCTACCCCCCCCCCTTTTACCTATCCCTCCAGCTACCCCCCCCCTTTTACCTATCCCTCCAGCTACCCCCCCCCCTTTTACCTATCCCTCCAGCTACCCCCCCCCCTTTTACCTATCCCTCCAGCTACCCCCCCTCCTTTTACCTATCCTCCAGCTACCCCCCTCCTTTTACCTATCCCTCCAGCTACCCCCCTCCTTTTACCTATCCCCCACTCTTATGCCTATCCATCCAGACTACCCCCCCTCTTTTACCTATCCATCTTATGCCTACCCCAGCACCCCCATCCTTTTACCTTCTCCCACTCTTATGCCTATCCCTCCAGCTACCCCCCACTCCTTTACCTATCCCCCCTTCTTATGCCTATCCCTCCAGCTACCCCCCACTCCTTTACCTATCCCCCCACTCTTATTGCCTATCCCTCCAGCTACCCCCCACTCCTTTTACCTATCCCCCCACTCTTATGCCTATCCCTCCAGCTACCCCCCACCTTTTACCTATCCCCCCACTCTTATGCCTATCCCTCCAGCTACCCCCCACTCCTTTTACCTATCCCTCCCACCCCTCTTATACCTATCCCTCCAGCTACCCCCCACTCCTTTTACCTATCCCCCCACTCTTATGCCTATCCCTCCAGCTACCCCCCACTCCTTTTACCTATCCCCCACTCTTATGCCTATCCCTCCAGCTACCCTCCCCCCCCTTTTACCTATTCCTCCAGCTACCCTCCCCCACCTCTTTTACCTGTCCCTCCGACTATTGGCTCCACCTTCTATTCCCCTCCCAACCCTTACATTTCGCCTCTTACCATCTTCCCCCTTACCCATCCTTTAGTTATTAATTTACCACACAAAAGAAAACAGAAAAAGGCACGTACATAGAAAGATAGACATCACATCTTCTCCCAAATTCTGAGGATTAAAAGTTAGTGGTGATCCCCGCAGAAATATCAAATTCCTAACTCATAGCTAAAGTTAAGTGTTCATAGTTTTACATCTTATTAAACTCACAATTCCAAACTTTGAAGGTGTCTTTTCCTGTTATCAGTTCACGCACGCACGCACGCACGCACACGCACACACACACACACACACACACACACACACACACACACACACACACACACACACACACACACACACACACACACACACACACACACACTTCATTTATAGTTAATGGAGCATTGATATAATGATTATTGTCAGATTGTGGATCCTTGCACTTGTCTTTACTTTCTTCCATAGTTCTGTGATTTTGTATTCTGGGAGATAAACCTCTTAAATTCATAAATTCAGAAAACATTCGTACAAATGTTTCTGCTTTTTCAAAGTTGTCAGGAAACTCTTTGTGATCTACTGCAGTGGGGTACGCAGGTAAAGTAATTCCGTTTTTCATTTCATATGGGTTTTTTTCAAACTGTCTGCTCGTGTTTATGATTTGAGATGTCTTGATGACAAAAGGAAGACCAGTACTGTCTTTTAGATTCAGCTATAATTTTGTTGCTATTTTTCTTTGCTTCTATCAGTTTTGCTTGACTTATAGGTGATTTTCGTCGTGCATATATTTTTATTCTTTTTTTAATTATTAATTGCTTCTTCACAAATGATGTACAAGACGCTTTATCTTCTCTGCCGAATAAGAAGTCATTAGTTGGACTTGATGGTATTTCTAATGACTTGTTAAAACATCTACCAGATAACTGTACTGCCTTTTTGCACATTTTTTTTTTCAAAAATGTTGGTTTACTGGTGACGTGCCGAAGATTTGGAGGCAATCAATCGTTGTACCAATACTAAAGCAAGGGAAACCTAGAAATGATAAGAAAAGTTACAGACCTATTGCTTTGACATCTCATGTCTGTAAACTAATGGAAAGAATTGTATTAAGATTAGTTCATTTCCGTTGTAAAAATAATATAATACCAGTTAACCAAACAGGCTTTCAAAAAGGCAAATCATCACTTGATCATTTAGTCAAACTTACCACCCAAATTAAATATCAGTTTGCAAGGCGAAAAAATATCCTTGCAACATTTTTTGACATAAAAAAGCATACGATCAGGTATGGCATGCAAAGTTATTATATAAATTAAAACATATAGGACTGTCGGGACACATTTACTACTACATAAAAAGTTTCTTGAGTGAAAGAAGCATGCAAGAAAGGATAAGGAATACGTATTCAAATTTTAGACCTCTACAGATGGGTTTACCTCAAGGCTCAGTGATAGCACCAATTTTATTTAATATATTATTACATGATCTACCTAAACATGTTTCAAATGCAGTAGTCATTGCACAATACGCAGGTGACATATGTATGTGGATGAATGTAACGATGAAACGAGCAACCCCCAAAAGATCTTTAAATCTTATCAGAAAGGTATATCAAACAGAGCTTGACAAAATAAGTCACTATATTTCAGAAAATGGTTTAACGTTATCCCCAGATAAAACACACATTGTTCTCTTTAATAATTGAAGTAATCCTAATGATCTCCCAAAATTTAAATTACAAAATGAATTAATTACATATCAGCAATCTGTAAAATTCCTTGGCGTTATCATTGCCTCCAAACTCACCTGGAATTCACACATCGAGTATATAACTAATAAAGCCAGAAAGAGTATCAACCTGCTCAAAATTGTAAATAAGCAAAGGTGGGGGCAAGACCCTATAGCACTAAAACACTTGGCAACATCACTTGTTCGTTCTAAGTTAACGTATGGGCAAGAAGTGTTTTGCAGTGCTCCTAAATATCTTCTTAAAAAATTACATAGTTTAGATTGTAAGGCTTATCGTCTTTCCCTTGGTGTTCCCTTCCACACATCATCTTTTGGCACATAATTATAAGGAAGTAGACGTACTTCCTTTAGACGAATACAGACGACTTGCATGCGCGAAATATATTGTTAGAAGTTCCTCATGCTGCTATTTTGTCGCAGAAGAGGTAAAGATTAAATCCGATGTTGATTTTCCAAAAAGAGCAAAGAACATTTCCTCTTTAACTACTATTCGATCCTATTCGAAAGAATTATTAGACAAAGCAGGAATCGTTCCAGAGAATGTTGATGTAGAGCAAAAACTCACGCCTTGTCCAGAGTGGGAGCAAAACAAAGCACATTTTGACATTGAGCATACACCTTACAAGAAAGATGATAATCCAAACACTGTAATAAGTTGCGTTAGATCACACATAGCAAACACATACCCAAATTATTTGGAAATTTTTACAGATGGTTCTCTTCTTAGCAGTCAACAAGCAGGTGCAGCCTTTGCCATTCCCAAACTTAAAACTGTAAAATCATATTACCTTGAGAAAAGTCGATCTATTTATACTGCAGAACTAACTGCAATACTTATGTCTTTAAACTATATAACTGACTTACCTTTTTCTGTCTTCAAAATTTTACTTTGTGTTGATTCAAAATCAGCCTTACTATCTCTTCAATCTGGTTCAGTTAA
>CM060328.1:14435504-14438004 GCA_030674155.1 Stramonita haemastoma
CTGTACTGTGGTCTGATGTCCCAAGGGGTGGGAGAGCAACAGGTTTAAATGCACATAAAACATTTCCAAAACATTTGTCTAAAATTTGATTTTGGCGAGTAAAATAAGTGAGATATTGTTTAAAACAAGGCAAAACATGTTTTAAATCGCAGTGGTTACAATCGCCAAGCACAAAACAGGGCGAGTCTGGAGCTTTTATTTGCAGTTCGTACACAGTGTCGGCGATCTCCATGGCAGCACGTGCAGCACAGGCAGATGGCGGAACATAACATACTGTCACAAACACCTGGCCAAACTCTCTTGGTAAATATTTTGGGCGAAGAGACACTGACAAAAATTCAACACACTTGCTTTATCACCTTGACATTCCCTCTTGCACACCAACTTTCATTCACGTACAGGCACACGCCATCACCTTGTTTAACTCTCCTCTTTCTGTCTCTGTCCATTCAATACGGCACACCAAAATCATTCAATGACACACTCTCATCACTAATAATAAACTAAACCAGGTTTCAGTAAAACAAAGTAAACATAAATTCTTGTATTCAGCTAAAAACTGTATGTTTTTCTTGTAGTTCTTGAAAGTTAAAATTACGTCCATTAGGCCTAATTGATCGCAAATTTGATAAAATGATACTGGGTAAGGAAGGTTGAAACTTAAAACGTCTGACTCCTCTGCAGCCTCTTTTTTTCGATACACGGGTTCACGAGTCGTAGAAATGTTGCAGTCATGTTTTAAGTCGTGTAGTGTAGTGTAGTGTAGTGTAGTGTAGTGTAGTGTAGTGTAGTGTAGTGTAGTGTAGTGTAGTGTAGTGTAGTGTAGTGTAGTGTAGTGTAGTGTAGTGTAGTGTAGTTAAATGTAGTGTAGTGTAGTGTACTGTAGTGTAGTGTAGTGTGCTGTAGTATAGTGAAATGTAATGTAGTGAGTGCAATGTAGTGTAGGGTAGTGTTGTGTAGTGTAGTATAGTATAGTTCAATGTAGTATAGGGTAGTTAGTGTAGTATGTGAGTATAGTGTAGTGCAATGTAGTGAGTGTAGGTAGTGTAGTGTAGTGTAGTGTAGTGTAGTGTAGTGTAGTGTAGTGTAGTGTAGTGTAGTGTAGTGTAGTGTAGTGTAGTGTAGTGTAGTTAATCAGTTCCTCAGTAGGTATAAGATGTTCTCTTCATATATGAAGAGCTTTAGACTCTAGGGAAAACCGTATACTAAAGTGGTAGGGGCACATCGCACGAACATCTGGACTGGCCATGACTGTTCTACAGAGAACAGCACAAGAAGGGTGACAAAGAAAACAATGGGAAGACAACATCAAAGAGTTGACCGGCCTTGAGTAGAAAGATTTACCACAAAAAGCAGACGACCGCCAAAAGTGGAGGAAGCTGGTTACAAAATCTTCAGTGATGCCCCACGATTTACAGGACACACGGGATAGGTAAAGAAAGATGTTCTGCGTGCGTTCACACATGTGACCTCGGTTTATAGCCTCATCTGAAGGACAAAGTAGCGGAGGCAGGTGTTGTATCGGTCTTTCAGCCAGGGAGGTAGGTGATGACACACTATACTGTCAGAGTCAGTTGCCCACTCTCGGTTTTAAAGAACACTTCAGGCGGAAAACTGAAACCTATACTGGTACTGTACTGTACTGTACATGAGTGTCTTTTTCTTGAGGGAGAAAGAAAAAAAAACCTGTACAAGTTTTCAATTTCTTTTTCTGAAAGTTTTGCCTTTGTGTCTGTCTGTCTGTCTGTCTGTCTGTCTGTCTGTCTGTCTGTCTGTCTTGGTGTCTGTCTGTGTATCTGTCTCTCTCTTTGTCTCTCTGTCTCCCTGTCACTGGCTTGTCTGTGTGTCTTGTGTCTATATGTCTGTCTATCTGTCTGTCTTCTGTCTGTCTGTCTGTCTGTCTGTCTGTCTGTCTGTCTGTCTGTCTGTCTGTCTTCTCTCTCTCTCTCTCCTCTTCTCTCTCTCTCTCTCTCTCTCTCTCTCTCGCTCTCTTTCTCTCTTTCTCTCTCTCTCCCTCCCTCCCTTTTCCCCTCCCTCCCTTTGGTCTCCCTATCTTCATTCTTTACTCTCCCTAGCCAGTATAATTTTATTTGTAATAACGCAACCTTGAAAACTATTACTGTACATTTTCTTTATGCACCCTCGATTCTACCTAGAAGGTCTGCTCATCCTTCTTCAATTTAAACAACAAACCTACAGGCTGAAGCCAGCACTGAGAACAGGGAACGTTTCCCTTGCAGTTAACATCAGTATCGACTCCAGTACCCTAAAATGGCTTTCAAATCAGACTATCAGCAGAAATGTGTACAAATGCATGCAGAAAAACAACATATGCAAACAATTAACACCAATTCTGCCTTTATGAAGAGTAGGCTAATGCGAGATGGTAGGAACAAATTACATTTCTTGTGTCGTTTGATTAATATTTGTATCAATATGCCTGTCAATAGTGTAATTGCCCTTCAGGGAAAGATGAAAGTATTTTTGATATGACTTGAAA
>CM060328.1:14448004-14460504 GCA_030674155.1 Stramonita haemastoma
CCTACGAATAAAGAATTTGACTTGACCTCTCTCTCTCTCTCTCTCTCTCTCTCTCTCTCTCTCTCTCTCTCTCTCTCTCTCTCTCTCTCTCTCTCTTCTCTCTCTCTCTCTCTCTCTCTCTCTCTCTCTCTCTCTCTCTCTCTCTCTCTTCTCTCTCTCTCTCTAGCATTGTGTAATTTTTCTTTGTTCAAAATATATGTTTTCCTTTCTGTCTGTCTTGATTGTTTTAGAATGAGATATCAAGAAAAGAAAAGGTTAACCAGGTAGAGTGTGTTTTAATTCACTGTGTACTTTTCCTCTTTTTCAAACATTTTATTCTATGTCTGCGAGGGTTTTTTGTTTTATTTGTTTGATTCTCTACTTTTATAGAGTTTAACTCTTTGCTGTACAATTGTGCTTTTTTTCTTTCTCTATTCATTCCCTCTTTATTTCCTTTTGTAGGTTTAGATTCAGTTTATTTTCAATAACAGTGTGTGCTGGAAAGTGCGTGGAATCGTCATCTACCCACGTGGTGCAAAGGACAACGAATAACCTGATCACCTAGATTCAATCAAACAAACACACTTTTTTCTTTCTTTGTGAAAGACGTTTTGCCAGGAAGAATGACCCCCCCCAAAAAAAAAGAAAAAAAAAAGAAGAGGAAACGTATAGGTGTCATTTTCATTTTCAGTGCTATTTATTGTTGCTGTCGTCGTTAGCATAATCATGACCCTCGTTGTTGGATACCGTACCATGTTGTTGGCATTATCACACTCACTCACTCACTCAGTCCCATGTCCCAAAGGACGTAGGGGGGACATGAGAGAAGACGCAACAGAGATCTTTTTCCATGCTTCACGATCCTGTGTGGCTAGTAGGAGGTGTTGCAGGGGTTGGGCGGTCCAGTCTTTGATGTTGTCAACCCATGATTTCTTTTGGCGGCCTCTTCTTCTCTTGCCCTCGACTGTTCCTTGCAGGATGGTTTTTGCTAGGGTGTTGTGTCTTGTGGTATGACCAAACCACATCAGCTTTCTCCTCTTTATGGTGGAGAGCAAAGGCTCTTGGGGGCCCACACGCTTTTTGATTTCTTCTTTCACATAGTTATTGGTCTTGTGTTCTTTGTATGATATTTTGAGGAGTCTTCTGTGGCACTTGTTCTCGAATGCTTGGATTCTCCTCTCTAACTCTGCTGTCAGAGTCCATGATTCACAGCCATATAGGAGGATAGATATCACGAGGGATTTGTAAAGGTGGTATTTGGTGCAGAAGCTGATGTTGTTGCTTCTGATGATCTTCTCGAGTCTAACTAGAGCAGATGTTGCTGTTGCAATGCGAGCTTTCACTTCATTGTTTGATGTGCCATCTTTTGTTAGGATGGAGCCTAAGTATTTGAAGCCTAAGTTGGCATTGTACAGATGTACAATGCGTTGTACATACATATCTCAAACAAACAACTCCGCCCCTCCCCCTCCAACCAACCCCACATAAACTTATATGCAAACGTGGGCTAGCTGATTGCAAAACAGCGTTTGATTTAAGGTCTTGCTTTGTTTCTTGAATTGTTTTATTTTCCCCTTTTTGTTTGTTTGTGAGTTTGTAAGTTTTCTTGCTTGCAAAATAATGAGTTTTGGGATTAAAATGCAGCTAAAGCCGGAGGCACTCTTGCCAGCAAAAGAAAGACTAGAATACAGAAGACAACAGATCCTGAACAAAGAGACGAGAGCGAACGAAAAAGAAAACAAAGGAGATAAAATAAATGAGTATCAAAAAGCACGGTAACAAACAAGAAACAGGGTAAAAGTTATGCAAGCGCATTGTCTCTGTATTTTTTGGAAAAAAACATGGTCTGTATGCTGGTTCATCACTGTTTCTTTGTGTTTTGCGTATTTATTTCTGTTTTGTTTTATTTCTATTTGAATTTTTCCGTCTCTCTAAATCCACCTGTCTCTCTGTCTCTGTTTCTCTGTCTCTGTCTGTCTCTGTGTCCTCTGTCTGTCTGTCTGTCTGTCTGTCTGTCTGTCTGTCTGCTGTCTCTCTCTTCTGTCTGTCTGTCTGTCTGTCTCTCTCTCTCTCTCTCTCTCTCTCTCTCTCTCTCTCTCTCTCTCTCTCTCTCTCTCCCCTCTCTCTCTCTCTCTCCTCTCTCTCTCTCTCTTTCTCCATATCTTCCCTTCCTCTGCTTATCTCTATTTACTGTTCTCTGCTCCTGGATAATTACAGCCTCTCTCCCAAGAAACTTATCATTCTCGGCGACTTCAACTTTCACTTTGACAACCAGTCCTGTCCTGATGTCAAGCGTCTTTCTCTTTCTCTGTGTAACCACTCTCTTTCCCAGCTGGTCAACGAGCCAACACAAAGGTCAGGTCACATCTTAGACTGATCTTTCACTTAATCTCGTCACATCTGTGTCCGTCACCAACGAACTGCTTTCCGATCATTCTGCCATTCTATTCTCTCTCAACATCACTAGGCCTATCAAAAAGAAAAAGCGCGTCACCCGTCGCAATCTCAAGGCAATTGATATTCAAACCTTCTCTTCTCAAGCTGCCCAACGCCTATCTAATCCTCCTGAACATACCCTTTTGAACACTACAACACTGTTTTAAGCAAACTGCTCGATGAGCATGCACCCCCCACTGATGTTGTTCTGCCTGATAGGCCCTGCCCGACTCATGACATACTGGCTGCAAAGCGCAAACGCCGACAACTTGAGCGCAAATGGCGAAAAACAAAAACTGAAATAAACAAACAGCTCTTTCACAAACAAATCAACAAAGTCAAAACCTTAATCCACTCAGAGAAGACAAATTATCATTCTGCTCAAGTTCTCGATGCCACGTCCATGAAATCTCTTTTTTCCCTCACCTCAACTCTCCTCGGATCTGCAAAGGCTAACCCTCTGCCTACTGTCCACAGCCACTCTGAACTTCCTGCTATATTCTCTTCATTCTTCTCTGACAAAGTCCGCAACATCCGCTCCAAACTGGATCAGACTTCTTTCCAACCTGCACCTCCTGATCCCCAATTCACTGGCACTCCTCTCCTTGTCTTTCACCCAACAAGCGAGAAAGAAATCAAGAACATCCTGAAAGAAATGACAATAAAATCATGCGATCTCGATCCTGTACCTACTTCTCTTTTCTCTCAGTGCATTCCACAGCCTATACCTACTATCACAAAAATAGTAAACTCATCTCTTCTTTCAGGAAATTTTCCATCAGCTCTCAAAACTGCGATAGTCACACCTCTACTCAAAAAGCACTATAGACCTGTTTCTAATCTGCCTTTTATCTCTAAAGTCCTTGAAAAAGTTGTTCTGAAACAGCTAAATAGCCATCTTCTTTCAAATAATCTCCTCTCCCCGTTCCAGTCTGCCTACCGCATCAACCACAGCACTGAAGCCACCCTAGTCCACACCTTAAACACGCTTCTACATGCTTCTGACTCAGGGAAAATCTCCCTTCTTACTCTTCTCGACTTATCTGCAGCATTTGACACTATTGACCATTCAATTATTCTCTCCCGTCTCCAAAACACTTTCGGTATTAAAGGCACTGCTCTCACCTGGTTTAGTTCGTACCTGACAAACCGATTCCAAACTGTGGCAGTAAACAAGATTCATTCCACACCAACCAAACTAGAATGCAGAGTCCCTCAAGGATCTGTTCTAGGCCCTGTACTCTTTACTCTCTATACTGCTCCCCTGTCACATGTTAATAACCGTCATCAGATCAACCATAACTTTTATGCAGACGACTCTCAGATTCTAAGCAGTGATACACCTGAAAATCTGCCTTCTCTCTTGACAAATATGTTCAACTGCCTTCAAGATATCCAAAACTGGATGATACAGAACAAATTACAATTAAACGCAGATAAAACCGAATCCATGCTTGTAGGGACCAAACACAAACTGTCTTTTATCACAACAACTTCAATAGAATTCGGCAATACGTCAGTCCCTCTATCCAGTGCTGTAAAGTATCTAGGAGTCGTTATTGACAACACACTCTCCATGCAAAAATTCATCACCCAGACCTGTCAGTCATGCTACTATCAACTACGGCGTATTAGTGCAATTCGAAAGTACCTGTCCACTGATGCAACATCCAAACTAGTCACTTCTCTTATTCTTTCACGTCTGGACTATTGCAATTCTCTTTTGGCTGGTCTGCCAGCATCATCTATCCACTCCCTCCAACGTATACAAAACTCTGCAGCTCGACTGGTCCTCAGAAAGAAAAAATCTGAGCACATTACTCCTCTCTTGCAATCTCTCCACTGGCTGCCTGTGCCACAGAGAGTAAACTATAAGATCAGTACTCTCTGTTATAAATGTCTCCACAAAACAGCACCCTCTTACCTCTGTGAATGTCTTCACGTGTACACACCTTCTCGTTCCCTCCGCTCGGCTGCAGATACCTTATCCTTAAGAATACCTAGATTCAACCTATCTACCGTTGACCGCCGCTCTTTCTCTATTTCTGGTCCATCAATCTGGAATGACCTCCCTCTCTCCCTTCGGCAAAAGCCTACATATGACACTTTTAAATCCAACCTCAAGACACACTTGTTTCAAACCTAAGATTTTTGCCTTCTGTTTTCATTTCCTATTTGTCCCTGCCTTCAACATTTGGAATTCCCTTCGCCCTGCCTAAATGTATAGCCTCTATAAGTGTGTGTGTGTGTGTGTGTGTGTGTGCGTGTGTGTGTGTGTGTGTGTGTGTGTGTGTGTGTGTGTGTGTGTGTGTGTGTGTGTGTGTGTGTGTGTGTGTGTGTGCTCGCGCGCGTGTGTGCGCGCACGTGTGAGTGTGCTTTTCTGTCTGAAGATGCACTTTTCTTATATGTCCCTCTTACTGTTATTGCTTTGTTAAAAAAACTTTATCTGAATTAAGTGACTAATAATTTACAATCACCACCATCATCGTCATCACTACTGCGATTAACTTCATAAATGAGCACTAAAATTAACCTCACATCAGAAATCGGTTCAAAAGTGATCTTTAAGCCATCCATAGTTTGTTCCTTTCGGGAGCACGTTTTCTGCTTGATGACGTTTGCATCCCTTCGAATATGAAATATGGTTGTTGTTTTTTTAAAGGGCTGTAAAACTATGTACACCAGCCTTTGGGGCAAAGCTACATTTTTGAACTCAGAAGTATCTGGCATAACCTTTTTTCTTTGCAGAAGGAAAAAAATAAATGTGTACATCGTGTACAACTACATCGTACAGGTTTTATTTTGCTGCCAAGATGTAATATTTTGTGTTCAATGCTGACTTCCATTAAAAAGTGGCAAAATGTCCAATACTTGATCTGCTTTGGGCTTTTTTACTTTGAAATATTCAAAAAGGAACAGTACTGTCCAAGAACCTAGACTTATAACAGGCTTGAAACAAAACTTTAGTAAGTACTGTTTTAACTTTTCCTACAAACATCAAAAGGTAACATAAGACCACCACAGCAGCTAATCTCACTTTACCCAGAGTTTAACAGCTAGCAAGCCATTGAAATGTCAAAGGTAATTGGTGCATCAATGATAAAAAATTAATCTATTCTTGGTTTTTCCCCCCGGTAGAAGGGAAGTTGCCAAGTTTTCGGTTACCATGTTTGCTTAAAACTCGTTTGCTAAAAATAATAAACAGAGCCAAAACTAACAAATTACCAGCCACACAAAACAAACAAACAAACAAATCAATACAAATGAGTAGACTTTGGTGATCATTTTTTCCTTTTGTTTGTTTGCGACAATGTGGAGGAACGATATTCAGTAGCTGTCTTTTCGTTAGTTTTTATACAAAGCCTTTTATATAGAGGATAATTAATACTAGCATGCATATACTCAGAAAGACAGGTAAAAAGACAGACAGACATACAGAGACCGAAAAGGAAAGAGAGATAGAGAGAGAAAGAGGAAGAAAGAGAGATAAAAAGACTGGGAGTAACAAGTTAGACATACGCTGATAAACAGTTCATTGAAAAAAAAAGATTGATTATTCTCTAGTCTTTTTCTCAGCCCCATCTCTTTCTTTATCCTTGTTCGCTATCCCTCACTTTCTCTCTATTCCTTTCTTCTGCGGGGAAAACGGTATCACTTTTTTTTGCTGTGAGGTCTACCAATGGTGTCCGGACACTTCTGGGATTTTCTCACCGCCATGTAAAATTATATCTCATGAAAAGAAAGTGGATTCTTTATTACGTGCCCTGGACACACACACACACACACACACACACACACACACACACACACACACACACACACACACACACACACACACACACACACACACACACACACACACACACACATGCACACACACACGCAAACACACACACACTAACATACACACACCGTCCGCCCGCACGCGCACACACACACTCATCACTCACACACACACACACACACACACCACACACACACACACACACACACACACACACACACACACACACACACACACACACACACACACACACAGCGAGGCCCCGTGTACGAACGAACGCAGAACATCTTGTGCACACGTTAAACCCTGTTTAGCTTTTCGTAAGAGTAGGCCATTTGTGCCGGTGGGAACAGATGACAAGATTTACAAAACTGCATACAAACGGGGACTGGATTAAAAAAGCACATAAGTGCTTATTCTATTATCCTCTAAATAAAAGAATAAATAACACACACACACGCACACATGCGTACACACACACACACACACACACACACACACACACACACACACACACACACACACACACACACACACACACACACACACACACACACACACACAGAATATCTTGCGCACATCTTGCACACACGCTAAATCCTGTTCCGCTTTCCGTAAGGGTAAGCCATTGTGTGCCGGTGGGAACAGATGAGAAGATTTGCAAAACTGCATACACATGGGGACTGGATGTATAAAAAGCACATGAGTGCTTATTCCATTGTAGCCGTGTGCACTTGTGTGTGTGGCTTAACCAGAGAGAGAGAGAGAGAGAGAGAGAGAGAGAGAGAGAGAGAGAGAGAGAGAGAGAGAGAGAGAGAGAGAGAGAGAGAGAGAGACTCAAGACAAGACTCAAGACTCGAGACTCAAGACTCAAGAATTTAATTGTATAGGCCATACAACCCGTTACAATTCCATGGGCAATCAGGTGTGAATGGATATGGCATTGTGATATACATATTTGAATGAAGCAATCTGTGTCACAAGCAAATATTGCATTTCAAACTGATATTAACAGCTTTCCTGGCATTATAACAAGATCATGGACACACATGTTGTCTTGCATTTAACTTTAAAATGATGTTAGCAGAGAATACATGCTATTCGTCTATAGAATAAACACCTGTCATTAGTCACTTAGAACTTTGCAACAAAAGAGATAATACAGCACTGTGACGAATAAACACTGATAATCTTGCTCAGAAGAAGCTGCATAGTTGTTCTTTATGTGCATTTATAGTTTTTACAAATATGATTTCAAACAAAATGTCACCGATATTTTTGTTGAGTACCTAGGTAAAGTAAAGATCGTTTCCATATATGCATCATGACACATGACAATGGGCATGAGTTCTGAATCAATATGTTCTTAGCGTACATATTTGTGTGATGAAAAACGAAAGGTGAAAAATAGAAAACAATATACACACAGCAGTAGTAAACCACTTTTATCACCTGCAGTAGAGCTACTGAGTATACAGATCAGAACTTTTACGGAAACATAGAACAATTTTCCCATAACCATTTAAACTGTAAAACTGCAACCTTTAAGTAGAGCAGTAGATGTGTCATACATTTAAGGGCATCATCTAGCTCAAAGCAAAAAATAAGAAGAAAAGTCAATCGGAATACGACGGCTGTTTGCTTGTAGCTCTTGCACTTAGGTTGCATCATTATTACGTTCAACAATATTGAATTAAGCACATACCACTCAATCATTTAGATACTATCTGTGAAATCACTGTTATCTAAGATAGACTGTCAGTTTGATTATAGTAAAAGTAATAGTATGATCATGTTGTGACACGGTATTGAGATGTCTTTGACAAAATGCATAAATTTATTTTTTTCAAGGGCTACTGTTCCTCTACTGTTTTTCCATGTTTTGAAATTGTGTTGTTGAATGAAACACATAGATCTATAAAAGAAAATGTGTTTGAACAAAAATCCTTCATAAATTTTTCAAACCGACACAAATCATGCAGAGACACAAAAGACGGGAGGGAATCATCTTTCAGTGTGGAGGCTAAGCCTTTCACTTTCTAGACTAGTGTGTGTGTGTGCACTGATGTGGGAGTGAGTTGCACTGTTCCAGTTTTTCTTGGGGGTCATGATTATGATGTCATTTCTTTTTCTTTGACACACTGGGTTTTGAAGCTTGCTTCTGGATTCTCCGATGAGGCGTTGTCCAGTTTGATGGCAGTCTTGCCTGCGTTCTGCGTGTCTGTCTGTCTGAAGCGGCTTGTTGTGGTGTATCTTCACTTACAGTCCCTGCAGCCTTGCTTTGATTGCATCCAGTGTTCAGTACAGGTGGACTGCTTCACTTTCGTTGTTGTTGGCCTGGGGAATCCCATGGTGTGCTGCTCTGCATTTTGCGGTGTGACCGTACCCGGGTTAAACAGACTTCCCTGTGAAGAGGGGGGAAGAGAGGAAATTGTTGTTGCTGTCACTGGTGTATTGTCTTTCTTTCCTTGCATAGCATGTTTGTTATCAGCTGTCACATCTTTCTCACTTTCTTCTCCTTTCTTTGCTGCTGAAGAGAGGACAGGCTCGGGGCCAGCAGGATCCAGCACAGCAGGACAGGGCTGAGCGAGAGAGAGGAGAGAGAGAGAGAGAGGAGAGAGAGAGAGAGAGAGGAGAGAGGAGAGAGGAGAGAGAGAGAGAGGAGAGAGAGAGAGAGAGAGAGAGAGAGAGAGAGAGGAGAGAGAGAGAGAGAGAGAGAGAGAGAGAGTTTAAACTAGCATTGGAGTTATTTTCTTTTAATGCAATTGTTTGTATGTGAGATTTAGAAAAAGAAAGATTGTTAATAGCAGCTTTGAAAAGCCATAATAATTGCACATTTCATTGATATAATTGTTGCAATCTTATTTTTTCATGGTTTATCTCGAGCAACAGTGACAGGCCTTTATTCCATTTGATTACCATTTTTTCCCTGTTCCCAGGTTATAGTGCCTTGATCTCTAGATCCTAAGACATATGACGTCTTCCGACATATGACGGTAAACTCTGTTGTTGTTGCTTACAAATCTGAATGAAGAGAACTGAATGTGCAGCAGATTATCGTCGATCTGTGTTTTTGCATTGCTGTTTAAATATGAATATCTCCTATCATAGATATCTTTGGTTAATAATATGTATATCTATAGAAACCTTGGATGACATTCTTCCTCTCTCTGTCATAAAGTGTTTCGTCTAGTTGTGTTTTTAGTGGTTAATTATTGAAAGTTTTCACTTAACGCCGTTAACATTAAGTCTGTTCAGACGCATTAATTACCATTAGCTTCCAGCCATAGAGTTGTTACTTAACATGCAATATTGCATTCTAATGCTAGAATTCTCTTGTTTATTTTGATATAAGATATGCTTAGTTTGGTTGCGCGGACGAACAGATAATCACCATTGAAGCTGCATGAGAAAACAGAAATTGTCCTCCATTTTGGCTCAAATCTGCCGATTTGATTGCAGTTTCGTGGTGCTGTCTTTGCGGTCCGCGCAATATGCATGTATAGGAGGATGTGTATGTAATCTTGTTGCTTCATACACTTTCTACAAATTGTAACATTTTTGGGGTGGCCCGAGGTGCTGAGGTGGGAGAGCTTGCGGGAGCGTGGGACCTCCGACTTCCTGGTTCGCGGCTGCAAGTCCTGATATCAGCTTTGCTGGAAAGGACTATAATGCTACTAAAAGAAAAGAAAAAGAGTTTTCTTGAATTGTAACATTTTTGGGGTGGCCCGAGGTGCTGAGGTGGGAGAGCTAGCGGGAGCATGGGACCTCCGACTTTCTAGCTCGCGGCTGCAAGTCCTGATATCAGCTTCTGCTGGAAAGGACTATAATCTGACTGAAACAAACAAACAAATAAGAGGGGAGAGTCATCAAAAAGAGTCATCAACGGGGAGTCGTCAGAGTGGAGTCGTCGGAGAGAGCGTCAGTCAGAGAAAGAAAGAAGAGGATGAAATAAAAGAAGATTCCTAGCGACTGTCTTCCTGAGTCTCCTGTTGCCTGTTGCTGTGCATTGTTCCACGCTTTCCCTACCCTGCCTTTATCCTTACTACTCGCGCTATCACACCATTATCCTCGATATAAAAGAAAAAAATAAAACACACACACACACACACACACACACACACACACACACACACACACACACACACACACACACACACGTACGTCAACTATACTAAAGGTGACTGTACTGGTAAAGTAGTAAATAAGAAAAGCGAAAATACGAAGCAGCTAGAACAGGAAAAATTATAAATGAGTGGGTAGCACTGCCAGTACTCTCTGTCTCTGTCTCTCTGTCTCTGTCTCTGTCTCTGTCTGTCTGTCTGTCTGTCTGTCTGTCTGTCTGTCTGTCTGTCTGTCTGTCTGTCTGTCTGTCTGTCTGTCTGTCTGTCTGTCTGTCTGTCTGTCTGTCTTCTCTCTCTCTCTCTCTCTCTCTCTCTCTCTCTCTCTCTCTCTCTCTCTTATATTAGCATTTTTTACATGTTTTTTTTATTACGTCTTTTTGTCTATCTTGCATAATCTACATAATCTAAAGAGCAAAAAAGACACTCAGGCAGATTAATGTGGAGTGTAGCCTACTTTTCTTTTGTAATTTGTTTTTGACCTGGCTATTTTTCTTTGTTTGTTTGCTTTGCTTTCAGTAATTTGTTTTTGTCTTTCTTTTCCTCCTTTTCTGATCTTTCTTTCTTTTCTCTTATTGTTTTTTAATTCTTTCATTCATTTTCTCTTTTTTGATACCAAGGCTTACCCAAAGTAACCTACACTTTTTGGTGTTATATGAACAGTTCCAGCAACAATCGCCATTGAACTTTTCCGCAGATAATAGCGGACTTAGATTAGATTATTAGATTACTTAGATTATTTTTCCTGATTTTTTTTCTAATCAAAGCACTTTCTAATTCAGGTCTAACAAAACAGCTTCTACTTCTACGTTCGTTTCTATGAAAGAGAAAGTGCTTTGTCTTTGTGTCTGTTAATGTTCAGTAGACATGGCATCTTAGTGCTTCAACTGTTTCTTTTATTGTCGTACCTAGATACGAAGCAGGATGACATGGAACATTGTAGCATCTATCCAAGATTTGCATGGAATTGTAGACTTCAGGATCCTTTACAATTGTGGTGAAGAGGAGAGAACAAAAGGAAACCTGTCCTAGTTCTGTACAGAACATGATATACGCGAATAAAAACAAACGAACAAACTGTCACACTCTCAAAACAAACGAACAAACAAAAAGGCAATTTTACAGACATACTATGTTCAGTTTTTTGTGAAAGACGTTTTGTCAGGGTAAACTGAGAGCCCGACACAAACAGGAAGCGTGTGGGTGATATTTTCATTGTGAGTTTTCTTGTTGTTGATCTCGTCGTGACACTGGAACACTCGTCCTGTTTGTTGCAAGATTCTGCTTCGTTTACATTGTGCAGATGTACACTACGTTGTATATATATAATTATATATATATATATATATATATTCATATGTATGTATATATAATTATATATTCATATGTATGTATATATAGTAGTTTATATAAATGTGTGTGTTTATATGTATATATTATATAAATCAAAGAAACAAAAAAGCCCTGAGCTGAAAACACACACACACAGACACAGACACACACACACATACACAGACACACAGACACAACACACACAACACACACACACACACACACACACACACACACACACACACACACACACACACACACACACACACACACACACACACACACACACACACACACACACACACACACACACACACATATATATATATATATATATATATTAGACGCACACGTGGGCTAGCCGATTTCAAAACAACCTTTCATTTAAGGTCTTGCTTTGTTCCTTGAATTGTTTTATTTCCCCCTTTTTGTTTGTTTGTGAGCTTGTAAGTTTTCTTGCTTGAAAAATAATGAGTTTTGGGATTAAAATGCAGCTAAAGCCGGAGGCACTCTTGCCAGCAAAAGAAAAACTAGAATATAGAAGACAACAGATCCTGAACAAAGAGACGACAGCGAACGAAACAGAAAACAAAGGAGATAAGAGAAGCAAAGTTGAAAAAAAACAAAAAACACGACAACAAACAAGAAACAGGGAACAACTTATGCAAGCGCACTGTCTTCTTCTTGGATTTGGGGAACTATGTTTGTGTACGGGTCAGTCTGGCTTGTGTTTTTGTTTTTTGTTTGCCTGGTTATTTCTTTTTCTGTATCTTCTTTCTGTTTGTTTCAATCAGTCTGTCTGTCTGACTGTGTGCTTGACCTCTACTTGTCTCTGTCTTTTTCTCTTT
>CM060328.1:14465504-14473004 GCA_030674155.1 Stramonita haemastoma
ACTGCAACATATCTATCTCAGCCAAACTAAAATCCTCGGGAATCTGGAGCGAGTTCGCAAAATCAGCCTTACTTTACACGCAGAAACTTAACTCCACCTGAAATCCAATCCTATCAAGTCACATCTTCGGTGTACCAGAATCAGCAAAAAGAGAGAGAGAGAGAGAGAGAGAGAGAGAGAGAGAGAGAGAGAGAGAGAGAGAGAGAGAGAGAGAGAGAGAGAGAGAGAGAGAGAGAGAGAGAGAGAAATGATAAACTACTTAAGAGACCGGAAAGGCTAATGGAGAAAAGGTCTACCTAGTACTTGCCAATTTTGCGTCAAGAAATTGCCGTTCAAACTTGGGAGATGATCGTTCTTGTGGCCATTTTGTTTCAAAGGAAATACCTAAGCAACGATTGCAAAAGAGCTGTTCTTGTGTGATCAAACGTTAACAGGTACCTCGGTATTATGTGGTAATGGAAGTGACGACTATAAAACAGGCCTCCTCTCATCTTGGTCTTTTAACAATTACCATTGATTCCCATTTATATGGAATGAGAGACAGAGACAGAGAGAGAGAGAGAGGGTTTCAGTTTTCAATTTCTCTTAGTGTTTCCAAGAACATTGTATGAAAAATGCTCCCTACACACTGCGTCACATCTCTCAAGAAATCTACGGAATGAAAGAGAAGCATCCGAAACACTTACCCACAGACTCTATTAAAATTCGCTTGTCACTGTTTTAGAACAGCAAACCAGATGGGTTACTGTTATCACATCTGAAAGACAACAATATGAACTTCGTGGATAGGCATTTTCCCGTCAGTTGTGCACCTTACCGATTGTAGATCTTTGCTATCGGACATGCATTCTAATGTTCAAATTGAAACCAAAAACAGACGTCGCAGAAAGGAAGTTCGAGAGACAGAGACAGAGAGACAGAGAGATAGAGAGATAGAGAGAATAATCAATGAAAGGTCATATCGAGGTATAAAAGGCTATATCCTAAAATAGCTGTTTATTGTAGTGAAAAGAGAGCTTCTTAAGAGATATGAAACAGAAAATCGTATGGAGTGAAGACCAAAGCAAAAACGAGAAGCTCTTTATAGCAAATGACAAATTTATGAAATTTTGTATGTTATCTGTGTGTATTTTTTAAGTAAAGGAAGCACAGAATATTGCATGAATGACATCACTTACATACTTTCAAGCACTATCCGATAATTCAGAGTCAGAATCTTAGCACAGATTTTCCAGAAGGTGGGGATGCTATTTATACTGACAGACTCCATCATGTATGGCCAAGGGGGAGTTAATTTATTTCATTCTTCTCCTTGTCTTGGCAAAAAAGTATTGTTTTAAAGAAACTTTGCTCTCATATTTCCCTTTCTTCTTACCTGAGCCAGAAATAACATTTAAAAAACACCCTTGCTCTCTTGTTTCATTTTGCAAGGTCATGCACCACTACTTTGTTTTATTGTATCGCAGTAACCACAGGTTACTAAACGTAATATTATGTAAGTGAATAGGTTCTGGCTTGTATTTTTCTATTGCGTGTCAAGAGCAATACAAACAATAAAACGCACATACACGCGCGTGTTCGTGTGCATGCATGCAAGCTTATATAAAGTACATTTCTGACAAATTAAACTTTATAAATGCTTTACCTTTGAGCTGTTTTTTATCATTATTTTTTTCTTTTTTTTCTTCAGGATTCTATTTTTTAGCATAATGGAAAAAGTACTTGTGCACTTTCTTACATCAAGCTTCCGTGTGTGTGCAGTTTTGTCAGTTTTGTCATCCGTGGCACAGTGGCCTACTCTTTCAAAAAGCCGAACAGGGTTTAATGTGTGCACAAGATGTTCTACGTGCGTTCGGACACAGGACCTCGGTTTATAGTCTCATCCGAAAGACTTTTGGGGGAATGGAGTCGGCACTGATGTTAACTCCAGAGGAAGAATCCTCTTGAACGAAGATCTATTGCGGGTCCGCAGATGACGAGCGCATCACACCAGGCTATCCCGCCCCCATTCACAGCTCCGTATAGTGAAGGATTCTTCGCCTGGTGTACAGTTTATGGTTATAGATTATGCTGCTGCTTGTTCCTTAGTACGTTTAAACTGCTCAGCAGTTTTTATCTTAGGGGACTTTTCCATTTTCCATTATTTTAACTCTTTGTTTACATTGACATTCTGCTGCTAGTTTTAGTCAATAAAGAGAAAGAAACCTACGTTGGTGTAACCAGGTTACTAATTTGGACGCCCAGCTAAAACTGTTTAGCAGATTACGTTTGATAAAGGAGGACAAAAAGATCGACGTAAAACAAAATCAGTGGACGGATATTATTGCTCCCAATGAATGAGAGACTATTTGCAAAGATCAATGCTTTTATACGTGACCGACATGGTTAAAGGAAATTGATAAATAGCTCTAAGTGCAATACCCTCATCCACTGCCATCAGATTTACAAGACAAAAAGAAGAAGAAGAAGAAGAAGAAGAAGAAGAAGAAGAAGAAGAAAGAAAAAAAAAAAAAAGAAAAGGAAAAGAAAAGAACAAGAACAAGAAAACAAGAACAAGAACAAGAAAGAGATTGAAAGAAGAAAAGAAGAAGAAAAAGAAGAAGAAAAAGAAGAAGAAAAAGAAGAAGGAAAAGAAGAAGAAGAAGAAGAAGAAGAAGAAGAAGAAGAAGAAGAAGAAGAAGAAGAAGAAGAAGAGTGAAAGAAAGAAAGAAAGAAAGAAAGAAAGAAAGAGAGAGAAGAGAGAGAGAGAGAGAGAGAGAGAGAGAGAGAGAGAGAGAGAGGAGAGAGAGAGAGAGAGAGAGAGAAAAAGAAACAAAGAAACAAAGAAACAAAGAAACAAAGAAAGAAGGCCTTCCACGTAAGATGAGGTGAAATATATAGCAGTAAATTTTGTCAGCTCCATCGAAATCCCGATAAAATTTAAACCTCAGGCACAATGGGCAACAGGAAAAAAGTGTCCGGTTTCGGAGTTGAATTTGGATGATTCTTTCATAAAGGCTAGAACCCCTCAGAAGGGGTATACCAGATAAAAATGCAATGTGTAGGTGTTCACAGGCATGGTATATTGACAAAGCACTGCGTTGTTTAACAGATAGGTTTTTCTGTGTTTCTTGCTTTGTTTTTGTTACTCGATAGACTTTCTGGAGTGTTCCTTTTATCGTTATGCCGACAGACCCAATCACGAAGAGTGATTTTACGACTTCATGCGCTTGATCATACACCAATAACAAAGAAATGTGTAGCTCACAGAGGTAGACACTTGTTACGATAGTTTTTGTACATTCGGTAGCGGTTAATAGTTGCTTTGTATCTCCACTTTAGTTTTTTTTATCACACAGTAGACACCTGGTCAGATAGTGTTTAACGAGACACCTTTTTGTGTCTACACAGATAACCTGTTAAATGTGCTTTGTATACAATACAACAGCAGAGGTAGACACCTTGTTAAGATTTCTTGTAACATAACGCAGAGGTAACACTGTTAGATATTGTCTTTGTCATTCCTACCGTAGTGACTTTGAGTATACAAGACAGAAAACGCTTGGTTGATGACGGTTTTCAGTATTGTCATTGATTTTACGACCATATGTTACTCACCTGTGTGGATTTACGTTTTATCAAGAGGAAACATGGGGAAGGGATATCTCAGTGGTCAGAGCACTTGCTTTCCTCAAGCTAAGGTTAAGCAGCATCAGCGTGGTTACCAATCGGATGGGTGACCGTTTGCGCTCCTTGGTTCAGTACAGTCCCCCAGTCCACCCACCTGTAAATAGGTACCTGCCCTCTTTTAGGTCAAGGAAGGTAAAGCAGCGAGGGAGAGGAGACGGGCACTGCCCTCAAGATGCTGGCCCCTAGAGAAGCTGAGGTCTCTGATGCCTGGTTCCCCCTAGGACCACAAAGGTTATGGGACACGTTTACCTTTTACGAAGAGAAAGCAATATTTTTCTTGTAGATTCTACAGACAACGGCATAGTTTGATATTTGCTGCGAGAAAGTCATGTTGCCGCTGTTGAAAGGAACAGTCGTGTGTGTCGGATTGAGATTACAAAATTATTTGATAAAATAATATCATTTTTGTAATTTTGTCGTGAAAGTTCGAATTTTATCAAAACATGTCCATTCTTCAGTACCTACCTTTTTTTTGTCATGGGATATTTTTGTTTACCCAAGGTTTTCATTTCAACAAGGTGGAGATTTTTTTTTCCAGGAAACAAAAACAGTGTCTTAAACCTAATTTTTGCCTTCCAGGCTTAGACGTAGTAGGTACAGATGAAATGAGACTCTCCTTTACTTAACACTATCGGTCCACTCAAACCTCTCTTGGCTTATGTTGCTCCTATATTCCTCACTTTTCTCTTATTTACTTTTCTGACGGTGACAGAAGCGCTGTAGGGTACTTGACGGTAATCTGACTATGGAAATAGTGTCAGTGAACGCTGAGAGAGAGAGAGAGAGAGAGAGAGAGAGAGAGAGAGAGAGAGAGAGAGAGAGAGAGAGAGAGAGAGAGAGAGAGAGAGAAGACAGACAGACAGACAGACAGACAGACAGACAGACAGACAGACAACAGACAGACAGACAGACAGACAGACAGACAACAAAACGCATAAAGAGAGACACAGACAGACAGACACACCGACAGAGATGGAGAGAGACAGAGATAGAGAGACAGAGAGAGACAGAGACAGAGAGACAGAGATAGAGAGTCTGCCATCCATTGTGATTATCAAGGTGTGAGAGGTATAGCTAAGTTTTACCCTGGTAATGGTGTCGGTGGAGGTGACTGGTGACTTGGCGTGGAGTCTATCTATCAGTCTTTCTCCCCACGCTAACACACTGCTGCCTCAGGTTCTGGAGATGGCTGTCATCCGTCACCTAACCGTACTCCCTTTTTATTTTTTGTCCTTTTTGTTCTTGATAGTTTTCTGCCTCTGTGTGTGTCTGCATCTTTGTAGCTGTCATTCTCTCTCTCTCTCTCCTCTCTCTCTCTCATCTCCTCTCTCTCTCTCCTCTCTCTCTCTCTCCCCTCTCTCTCTCTCTCTCTCTCCTCTCTCTCTCTCTCTCTCTCTCTCTCTCTCTCTCCTCTCTCTCTCTCTCTCTCTCTCTCTCTCTCTCTCTCTCTCTCTCTCTCTCTCCTCTCTCTCTGCTTTTGTAGTCTATCTAATTGTACATGTGCTTTATGTAACGCTGTGATTTTTCGGAATATGATTGGCATAGTTATAGGTAGAAAATATCTTCCACAAATATGGAACAATTTATTAGAAGTGAAAGAAAGCGGACAGAATTAGGAAGGAAAATAAAGCCTTGAAGGCAGTTGTCATACATGACAGTATCACCATAGACTACAAAAATAGTAAGCTATTTTGCTGGTAACAAAATTTTGTAAATCTTGAAAGGGTAGTTTGGTTTTACAGGAGTTTTGAGGATTGGTTTGGACTCTTATAGCATAGACGTAGCATCAAAATGACAACAGAGCATTCTGTACTAATATTGTACAGTCTCCTCATCCCCTGATATTTTTTTTCAACATGCAAATAAAAACTACGGGTAGCTTGCGTGGTTGTTTATGCTGAAACACCTATTAATATTACGAGGGACAAATGCGTCCTCGATTTGATTGTAATGGCATTGGTAAAAAAACAAAACCCTGACATATTTGAAAGTTTGCATTCAGGAAAACAGGGGTATCACAATTAGCTTCAGTCTTACTGCCTGGACATTCTTAATTAACTTGACTAGAAGCTGTACAATTTTCGTCACTGAAAACAAACCTGCTGTCCATCTACATTTTAATCCCTTTCCGTCTTTGCTGACAGTAAGCTTTGTTTCTACCCCTAAATGATATGGCTGCTCACACCCTTCTTTAAGAGTAGCCCCACTGTTGATTTTGCCGCCTTCTCTAACCCCTGAAATCTCTTCATGTCACAGTCCCCCTCCTGTCAACACACTGACATGAGGTGTCGCGGAAAGGGAGATAATGACCGCCTGCAGAGCAGGGGGAGACGATGGCCCAGCCTTGTTCCGTGACTCAGCAACACTTGGCGGCATTGTGGGCACTGTGCCGTAGCGTCTGTATTCGCGGAGGACTAGGCACCATGAAACACCTCCACACTAGCATGTTGGGGAAAGGCAGTGTTTGGTCTACAGTGATATGGCGGCTACATGCTGAAGGTTGGGAGCCATTATTCCTCAGCTGTTATCTTTCTTATCATTCACGTCATGAATCTTGTAAAAAAAATAATAAAAAAAGAAGAAGAAAAGTAGGACCTGTTTTATGAAAATAGGTTATTTTTATGGGGTTTTCCAGACTACACACCCTGTCTCTCTCTCGTCACACTGGGGAATCGTGGTGAAATACAGTGGGTAAAATGTGTGTGTGCGTGCGTGCGTGCGTGCGTGCGTGCGTGCGTGCGTAAGTGTGTGTGTGTGTTCAAAATATTAATACTTGGCATAACATGAGAGCCACCACATAGGCACTCGTTTTAGGGGAATTTCCCAGGAGTTTACGTCAGTACTGAATCCACTCCCCCAAAAGTCCCTCAAATGAGACTATAAACCGAGTGCAAACACACGCAGAACACCTTGCGCACACCTTGCAACACCTGCGAACACCTTGCGACATAGAAAAACCCAGCTATACGAGCAGCCATGCTGCATATATATATATATATATATATATATAAAATAAGAAGAACCTTGTTTGTGTTGAAACTTATTATGGATGAAGAGAATTCCTCACGTGGCAATTTCAAGGTATAACAACAATGTAACGTAGACCATGGCACTTCAGTTTCATCAATAATGAACAAAGTTTTTTGCCGGGGTCAGATGCAGTGTTTAAAAAACGGCTGCAGAGAGAGTGCAGTGCTGCCACTTCGGCCTTGCTGTGGCGTGCAGACAGCGCTGCTATAAAACAGGGCCAGTTTATGACCAACGACTTGTGCACAAACTACTCTGACTCCTAAAACCTTAATCTCTACGTAAGTCTCTGTCACTGTACTCTGGTTCTGTCCCGTTTGTCTGTCTGTCATGTCGTGTCTGTCTCGTCTCTGTCTCGTTCTGTCTCTGCTCCTGTCTTCTTCTCTTCTTCTTGTCTCTTCTTTCTTTCTCTCTCTCTCTCTCTCTCTCTCTCTCTCTCTCTCTCTCTCTTCTGTCTCTCTCTTCTCTCTTCTTTCTCTCTCCTCTCTCTCTCTCTCTCTCTCTCTCTCTCTCTCTCTCTTCTCTCTCTCTCTCTCTCTCTCTCTCTGTCTCTCTCTCTCTGTCTTCTTCTTCTCTCTGTCCTTCTCTCTCCTTGTCTCTCTCTGCTCTCTCTTGTCTCTCTCTCTTGTCTCTCTGCTCTCTGTGTCTCTCTGTCTCGTCTCTGTCTCTCTCTCTGTCTCTCTGTCTCTCTGCTCTCTGTCTCGTTGCTCTCTGTCCGTCTCTGTCTCTGTCTCTGTCTCTGTCTCTGTCTCTCTCTCGTCTCTCTCTCTTCTCTCTCTTCTCTCTCTCTCTCTCTCTCTCTCT
>CM060328.1:14478004-14488004 GCA_030674155.1 Stramonita haemastoma
TTCCCCTAAACCTCCTCCCCCTTCCCTACACCTACCCCCACCATCCTCCTCCCCTAAACCTCCTCCCTTTCCCTACTACACTTACCTTAATCATCCTCCCCCTCAACCTTCCCCTTCTCTACACCCCCCCCCCACCATACTCCTCCCCTAAACCTCCTCCCACCATCCTCATCCCCTAAACCTCCTCCCCCTTCCCTACACCTACCCCACCATACTTTCTCCTCCCCCTAAACCTCATCCCCTTACCTATACCTACCCCCACTATACTTCCCTTTCTACACTTACCCCACTATCTTCCCCCTAAGCCTCCCCATTCCCTACCCCCCCCACCATACTTCTCCCCCTTCCATACACCTACCCCTACCATACTCCTCCCCTTAAACCTCCTCCCCCTTCCCTACACCTACCCCCAATATACTCCTCCTCCCCCTTCCCTACACCTACCCCCAATATACTCCTTCTCCCCCTTCCCTTACCCCCACCATACTCCTCCTCCCCGTTCCCTACACTCATCCCCACCATACTCCTCCTCCCCTGTGACGCTCCACCACACAATGAGACGGAGTGCACCTGAGGTCAATTTTTAGTTATTAACATGTTATTAATGTGCAATAAAGTGGCTATCAAATACAAAAAACAGATTGAAAATCGGACAATTCTGTGCAACATTATTACAAATTGAAATGATAGACTGCAAGAAACGGGCAAGTTTATTTTAGTAACAGGTTGTCAGAATGAGTGCTTTGGTATTTCCAAAACACATTTAAAAGCAAAAGGAATAAAAATTATCCCTTGATATTTCATTGTAAGGCAAATAAACAGATCTAGTTTAATAATCAATCAAAATCACAAAATTGACAACTTGACCCCCACCTGCCTTTGAAGGCTCCTAGCGCAAAATTGGGTAATGTGCTAAGCGACTCATTTCGTGGTGGAGCGCCACCCCTATGCCTAAACGTCCTCCCCCCCATTCCCTATACCTACCCAAACCATACTTCCCCTAAACTTTCTCCCCTTCCCTACATCTACCCAAACCATACTTCCCCTAAACTTTCTCCCCTTCCCTACATCTACCCAAACCATACCTCCCCCCTAAAACTCCTCCCCTTCCCTACACCTACACCCACATACTCCCCCTCCACCTAAACCTCCTCCCCCTTCCCTATACTTACCCCCACCATACTTCATCTACTACACCTACCCCCACCATACTCCTCCTCTAAACCTCCTCCCATTCCCTACTACACTTACTCCCACCATCCTCCCCCTAAACCTTCCACCCCACCCCACCATACTCCTTCCCCTAAATGTCCTCCCCTTTCCCTACACCTATCCCCACCATACATCCCCTACTACACCTACCCCCACTATCCTCCTCCCCTCCCCCACCATACTCCTCCCCTTAAACCTCCTCCCCCTTCCCTACACCTAGCCTCACCATAGTAGTCGTAGGCACCCATCAGTCTCGGAAGACAATGGAGTTGCGCTCTTGTCTTTAGAGCGCAAAGCCTGGGTAAGTAAGTATGGAGGGCAAGCTATTACCCATGCAGCAGACCCCCCCCCCCTCTCCACGCCACTAGAATGATCCATTGGAAAGGCAATGACCAACACGAAAGGTTCCAGTACCGTCGCAGGAGCCACCAGAACGTCGCCATATACAGCCCTGAGCCGCCCTGGGACTCCAACTCCCCGCAGGGAGTTTTTTTTAATAAATAACTTTGTCATCCGCTCCTACCGGCACACTGCTCTCTCTCTCTCTCTCTCTCTCTCTCTCTCTCTCTCTCTCTCTCTCTCTCTCTCTGTCTCTGTCTCTGTCTCTGTCTGTCTGTCTGTCTCTTCTCTCTCTCTCTCTCTCTCTCTCTCTCTCTCTCTCTCTCTCTCTCTCTCTCTCTCCTCTCTCTTCTCTCTCTCTCTCTCTCTCTCTCTCTCTCTCTCTCTTCATCATATACATTAGTGAATCTATAACATTCAAGCGTCTCATCCATCTAGAACATTATGATGTAAAATCTGTCTGGTTTGAAGTGTCCATAAAAGGTTCACCACCTATTGCAATGGGATTCTGCTATAGGAATCCAGCAGAAAGAAAAAAATGGAGTGACAAGTTTGATGCAATGATGAACGTAGTCTTATTAGATTCCAGGGAAGTAATACTACTAGGTGATTTTAATATCGATCTAACAAAAGTAAATAATGCATGGACGCAAATTACTAATTCACTCAACCTTCACCAACTAGTTAGTTTACCCACGAGAGTCACACAAAACTCGAGCACAATAATTGATCACATCTACGTAACAAATCCTAAAAACATCATAGAAACATGTGTCCCTGTCTATAACTGCAGCGATCACTACCCAGTATGTACTACATGGTCAAAAAAAGGAACAAAAATTCCCAAACCTTGCCATATAAGCATAACATATCGTTCTTTTGCAAAATTTTTTTTTTTTTTTTTTTTTTTAATAATCCAAATATGCATTACATTTCAAATGATAGCAACATTTGCAATAAACCAAATATATATACATTCCAAACTATTAAAACTTTCCAATTGAATTAATCGTATACTACTAAGTGATTCAAACATTCAAATGTACATTGCATTCTAAATGATTTGAACATTGCAAATGAGCCAAGTTATAATGTTCTCCAAAAGAAACAAAAACAAACAACAACAACAACAACAAAACAAAAACAAAACAAAACAGAACAAAAAACAAACAAAAACAAAAACAAAACAAAACAAACAAAACAAAAACAAACAAAACAAAAACAAAAACAAAAAAAACCCCACCCACACACACACACAAAGATTTTTACCATCTGTTTGCATGACATAGAGTAACAATTTGCAATATATTCAGAGTATGGATATAACAGATACAACCAAACAAACAGTCGGAAAAAAAAGAAGAAAAAAAAACACCATGAAAATAAGAGAGAGTACACAGATTTCATTCGAGAATACCCCAAGTGAATTTTCAGTTGTTTTACAAAATAAGCAATGTAGCGATGCTACGTATTACATCAAAAAACAATGCAAAAAAACACAAAAAAAACAAACAAACAAAAAACCAGTTTCTTCAAAATATATCTACCCATCATCAACTAGTTGTTTGTAATGTTGCCATTTAGCTGCAAATACACTATAAGTCATGTTTGTTTTGGCAATATATTCTTTAATTTGATATTGTTTTGTCATATATTTTCTAAAAAACCGAAAACATAGGTGCCGCTTTTTGTACTCTACATTTGTATATAAAAATTTTTTGCAGTGATTAGTATTTCGTCTAGTATTTCATCTCCTTTTGATCGAGAATCAAATCCAAATAAAATCTGTTCTTTTGACAGCACTAGACCATGTGTATTGGCACAATTTTTATGAAGAAAGTTTTGCAATTCTGTCCAAAAATAAGAAGTTTTGCTGCAAGCATAGAATAGATGGTCAACAGTTTCTTTCTCAGAAGTACAGAATGTGCATTTATCATTTTCAACAATTTTCATTTTTTCAAGAATATTATTTGTAGCTAGAATTTTGTGGATCAGTCGTATCTGGAACCATTTCATTTTAATTTCTTTTATCTTATGCACCTTGTCAAAAACCTTTATCCAGTTAAGATCCCTTGGTATTGTTTTGTTCCACTTGTCACAACACTTTGGCAGAATGTTATCTGCAACCAGAGTATCATAATAAGGGCGTGTTCCTTTTTTAACAGTCAAAATCAAGTTCAAAGCCTTTTGGAGGTTGTTTGATGTATTATTATCCATATTAATACCCGTTGTACGAATATACCTTTTAATTGCTTGAACACAGCCTAGATATGTAATAACATTTGTCCTGATATCATATTTCTCCTTAAAAAGGTCGTACGTGAAAAAAAATTCCATTTTCATCAACTAAATCTGCAATTCGATATATATATTTTTCTATCCATTCCTTTACATGAAAAAAGTTTCCACCAACTTTAATATTTTCATTATAAAATATGTTTTCAGCCAAAAGATCTTCAGAATTAACAATTTTACTTTCCTGCCAAACATTTTGTATGCGTGGAATGTGTCAAACCAGAATGTGTTTGAACATTTTCTCCTAATGGGTATAAAGTAACTATATTTGTCCAGATCTTTGACAAAAGGGCAAATCACTTCAATTATGGAACTCCATTTAGGATTATTTAGTTTAAGTTTTCTTATCCACATAAGTTTTAACCCCATAGTATATTGTTTTAGAGATGGTATTCCCAATCCTCCATGTTTTATGTGTTTGACTGTGGTTTTTCTCGAGATTCTGTCTTGTTTATTTTTCCACACAAACTTAAAACACAATTTCTGAAGTATATCTATATAATCATTTGGTGGATTCGGTAACAGGATCCAGAGATATATCAGTTTAGATAGAATTAAAGATTTTAGCACTGCCACTCTACCAATAGGTGTAATATCCCTTTTTATCCAGATGTTGAATAAAGTTCTTACTTCTGTAATTTTGTTATCATAATTTAGTTTTTCACATTCTGACAAATCCGGTGTAAACCATATTCCAAGTATCTTGAACTGTTTGGGGTTCCAGTCTAACTTAAATGGGTCATATACCTTACATCAGAAAAGGTTTTGCTCCCAAGCCATATTACTTTTGTTTTCTCTGTATTCATAAAAAGTCCAGTTACATTTCCAAATAAGTTTAAAGTTTTCATGGTCTGTTCAAATGATATGCTGTCACCTTTATTTATCAGCTGTGTATCATCAGCAAACTGTGACAACTTGTATTCTGTATTATTAACATAAATACCGTTTATGTTTGGGTTTTCTCTTATCATAATTGCCAGAATTTCTGCCGAGAGAATAAATAGGTACGGAGATATTGGGTCACCCTGTCTGCATCCTCTGTGTATATTAAACCAGGAGGAACACTGTCCATTGACTATTACTGTAGACTTAATATTTCTATAGAAAGTTGAAATCCAACGAAGTATATCTTTTCCAAATCCAAATGATTTAAATACTTTTGAAATAAACTGCCAACTTAAAGAGTCGAAAGCCTTTTCAAAATCAATGGAAATTAACATACCTGGAAGGTTTTTCATTTTTAGGTAGCTCATTAGATCATACAACAATCTTATATTATCTCCTATATATCTGTTGGACATAAATCCTGTCTGATCTTCATTAATGAGTCTAGGAAGAACTGTTTTTATTCGATTAGCTATACAGGAAGAACCTATTTTATAGACAACATTAAGTAAGGATATTGGCCTCCAGTTTTTGATGAATTCTTTTGGTTTGTCATGTTTAGGGATGCATGTAATTATTCCTTCTTTTTGTGTATTTGTTAATTCCCCATCTTTAAAGGATCTATTTAAAGCTCTAACTACAAAAGGAACCAAGTCGTTTCCAAAAAACCTTGAAGAATTCTGAAGTAAACCCGTCAGAGCCTGGGCTTTTCCCATGTTTCATATTTCTGAGAGCCCGTCCAGCTTCTTCCAATGTTATCTCACCTTCAAGCGATTTTTTTTCTTCACTTGATAGCTTAGGGATTTCTGAGACTAGATCTTTAAACTCATATTATTTCACTTTCCGTTCTTTATATAAGTCTTCATAAAATTCCTTAACTTCCGAAAGAATATCATCAGACCTATATAACTCTTTCTCATTTGAAACCAACTTTGGCATATATTTGCTGATATAATTCCTTTTTTCTAAATTACAAAAATACTTTGTGATTTTTTCTCCTCTTCCACCCATCTTGCTTTTGATCTGAGTAGAACACCCTTCATTTTAACTCCTCTAATTGCTGTTAGTTCACTACTGAAATCATTTAATTGTTGAATGTCATGCTCTGTTTTGTTTATTTTTTGTTCTACTTCCCTGATTTGATTTTCTAGCTTTTGTTCTTCTTGTTCTCTTTCCTTCTTTTTCTTGTTGCATATGCTATTGTCTTTGCTCTAATTTTCATCATAAGAAAATCTAGAAACACGTTTTCAGGAATTGTTAACTTTATGTTGGTTTCAGAAATTTCTTCCAGATGTTCTTTCACATAGTGATCAACAGCATACTCTCCGATAACACTGTTAATAGTTTCATTAATTTCTTTTGTATATATATTATCTTTGAGGAGAGAGTTCTTGAATTTCCAGTATGTCATGCATTTTTTTTGTTTACCAAATTTCAATCTCAGACTAATCATAGAATGATCTGATCGATAACCATAGTGAATATCAGGCATTTCAACAGCAAATATAAGGTACTCAGAGAGAAGGAAAAAATCTAATCTGCTTTGTTTTAAAGGATTTGTCTTTCTCCAAGTGAATCTTTTACAGTCGAGATTGTATTCCCTCCATATGTCTGACAACTGTAATTCTTCAATCATATTCAGCACACTTTCTCGAGCTTTAGGGTTGTTAGTATGTTTATAATTATTGTAATCAAGGGATGGATCTAAGACAAGGTTCCAATCACCAACACAGATAACATTGCGTGTTTTAAAACTTTTAATTACATCTTTGAAGTGTAAATAGAATTCAGGAGTGTCTCTGTTAGGTCCATAAACATTAACAAGAAGCAGATCCTGTTCCATATATCTAAATAAAACTATCACAAAGTTCCCATCCTGGTCTCTGTGCACCCCTTTTATCTTAAATTCAAAAGTATTATTGAACATTATAGCCACTCCTCTGGAGTTTGAGCTATTAGAAGAAAATATACACTTGTAGCCCCACTCCGCTGTCACAAACGGTTCTATTTTCTTAGTAAAGTGTGTATCTTGTAGACAAAAAACTGAGTGCGACTTTTGCTTCAGATACTGGAATACATCACGTCTCTTTTTAGCATCACCTAATCCTTGGCAGTTTAGTGATACAAGGGAAATACTATCCATGTATTTTTATTACAGTTGAAAATAGCTGGATATCAGATAGCAATGGCTCTTCCAATATGGCCTGAAGAAAAATACCTTGATTGTCTCTATAAGCATTAAACATGCAAACTGTGTACAAGAAAAAAGCAAAACAAAAAGGCGGTAAACAAGACAAGTAATAGATTCAAAACTTTAAAAGTGCACATAGCACAGGAAAACCACACTTGAACGCCGATCATGGTCAATGGTCTCTGTCGCGTTGGTTCATAATCCATTTAATATAGTACTTCACTTTCCTTTACTTACTAATACTACTTACTACTACTACTACTATACTACTCACTACTACTACTACTACTACTACTATACTACTACTACAACTAACTACTATTACTACTACTACCATTAAACTACACTACCACCATCCACCTCACACACCCCTTACTACTCTACTAAACTGCCGCTGACCACGCATACCACACTGCTACTACCCTACCATACTACATACTTCTACTACTCTTCTACCACCACCGACCATCGCTATACTCTACTACTACTACAACTACTCTACTACTCTACCAACACTATACTACTACTACTACTACTACTACTACTACTACTACAACTACTACTACTACTACTACTACTACTACTACTACTACTACACCATCACCACCACCACCACCACCACTACTACTACTACTACTACTATTACTACACAAACTACTACCACTACTACCACTACCACTACCACCACCACCACCACCATCTACCACTATTACTACTACAACTATTACTACCACCACCACCACCACCACCGCTGCCACCGCCACCACGATTACTGTTACCATGTACCATCACTCTACCACCACCACCACCGTCATCACCACCACCATCACCACCTCCAATATCAATACTATCACCACGACGACTAACAGTGATTATAACAATGATATCAAAAACCATCTCTCTCTCGCCCACTCGCTTGCTCGCTCTATCCAACACGTGCATATAACAACTTGCGCACATACACGCATGCGTTCATGGGACAACCTCAGTGACAGACAACGCGTTTATCATTATCATTTTTCCTTTTGACGTCTTCACATCCTCCACTAGAGCTACAAGGTCCTCCCACGCCGAGGGTGGACGGGACAGCCGACGGGACAGCCGCTCACGATCCGCCGACGCGTCGCTAATCTCGCACAAGAGAATCCCGCCTCCGGAGCCAACATCAGCGCCGCCCCACTCAACATTCGACCGACCATGGATGGTTCATGGTCCATCCACCCTCCGGAAAAAATCCCGGCTGGCGGGATCGGTACCAACGCTCTCACAGGAGACAAAACACTCACAAAAGAAGCAAACAAATAAAATCTTCGAATGGGGGTGTCCACAGCGACCCGAAACCCCGACGCCAGACCGGGAGCCGAACACCACATTCACAGTGTCCCGTCACCCTCCCCCCCCCCCCCTCATTCACAGTGTCCCGCCCCCCCCCCCCCCCCTCTATTGTTATAGTCGGTACAAAGAGTAACGAACATTAACGCAACTGCCAAGATTCGGAGACCGAAAAAAGCGTCGGTACGGTTGTGTACAGGCAAGCAATCATGTGGGACATTGGATGATAATTCCGCACGCCCGCGCATACATACACACGCTCACACACGCACGCATACATATATACACCACACGCACACACGCACACACGCACGCACGCACGCACGTACATATATACACCACTCACTCACAACACACACCACCACACACACACACACAACACACACCATAAACGCACGCACATGCACACACACTCACCACACACAACACACGCACGCACGCACGCACGCACGCACGCACGCACGCACGCACAGCACACACACACACACACACACACACACACACACACACGCACGCACGCACGCACACACACAAGCGCGAGCAGGAGGCGTTTGGAGGAAATCCCACATTCTGGTTCAGTCTCTTGACTCCACAATCTGCTTTTTGGATTCCAGCCTCGTTCTTGTGGGCACTGCACGTTTTCTAGGAAGTCAGACATCAGAGGTGGGAGACCTCATCAAACACCTCCATGTCGCCCTCAGATCCGGGGCTGCCCACCCCATCCTCCGCTCTGCAGGACAGGTCAGGAGACATGGTCAGCAGTGGAGGAGGAGAAAAGTCCTGTGGCTCCTGAGACATTGCCGCCTGCTGGGACCGCCCGTAGTCCGCACACAGCTGTTGCCCCTCCTTTGCTGCAGGCGTGGATTTCCTGGCTGCTGCACCGCTGCCGGTTGTCCCACTGCTGCTGGCCTGGCCCTCCCGACTGCAGACAGGCTGCCTGCCCTGACCGCGGGTACCTCCTGTCTGCACTGCCCCTGGCCCCACATTGCGCGGTGGAAGGTGGGAAGCTCTGGATGTCCGGCTACCTCCTCTGTCAACTCCCCTCGCCTGGTTGTTTCTCCCTCTGTGTACCGGTCTGTCTGACCACTTCTCTCCTGCGCGATGAGGGAATCGTTGGCTTCGGATAGACTCCGTGGGAGATTCAATTAGTACCCTGTCAATCTTATCGATATCCCCATCTTCAATGTTCAGCACCCTGAGGTCTACTAGTTTACAGAACAACTTTCCCTGGAAAGACCATGCAGACATGACAACAGGGTGGCGTTTTATTTCCGACAGTCTTTGCGCATTCAGTTTTGTCAGATCCTCACTGATGAAAATGTCGCACTTTCTCTGTCTTAAGATATGTTTATTTTTAAAGATCTGTGTTTTTGTTTTCCTTCTCACAAGACGCACAATGATGGGTCTGTTTCTCCCTGCTGAAAATTTCCCTATTTGATGGGCAACACTAATGTCCTGATGCTGGAAAGATGGGAGTTGTAGTTTTTGCTGAATAAACTCAACCACTTTTCTCTCTGTCTCTACTGAACTTTCTCGGTCTGAGTCTCCAGGTAAATTCAGGATTTTCACGTTATCTTTTCTTGTGTATTGTTCTAAAGAGTTTCTTAGTTCTCTTTCCTGTTTGAGTTCTTTCTGAAACCGACTTACGTCGTTACTTAGATCCCTGTTTCTGTTTTCAAGTGTTTCTATTTCCTTTCTCAGAAAATCGTTTTCTTTTCTTATGTCAAAAATTTCTGAAAGAATTTT
>CM060328.1:14500504-14505504 GCA_030674155.1 Stramonita haemastoma
AGTTCGCTTTTAATCTACCATGCTCCTTTGTTGAGCCAAATCTTCTTCTTCTTGTTCTTCTTCTTGTTCTTCTTCTTGTTCTTGTTGTTCTTGTTGTTCTTGTTGTTCTTGTTCTTCTTGTTCTTGTTCTTCTTGTTTTTTCTTGTTCTTGTTCTTCTTATTCTTCTTGTTCTTGTTCTTCTTCTTGTTCTTCTTGTTCTTGTTCTTGTTGTTCTTGTTCTTCTTGTTCTTGTTGTTCTTGTTTTTCTTTTTCTTGTTCTTCTTGTTCTTGTTCTTCTTGTTCTTCTTGTTCTTGTTCTTCTCGTTCTTCTTGTTCTTGTTCTTCTTGTTTTTCTTGCTCTTCTCGCTCTTCTTGCTCTTCTTGTTCTTGTTCTTGTTCTTGTTCTTCTTGTTCTTCTTGTTCTTCTTGTTCTTCTTGTTCTTCTTGTTCTTCCTTCTTCTTCTTCTTCTTCTTCTTCTTCGCAATTCTTCTTCGCAATTCTTCGCAATTCTTCTTCGCAATTCTTCGCAATTCTTCTTCTCCTCCTTTCTTCTTCCTTCTTCTTCGCAATTCTTCTTCGCATTTTTCTTCTTCTTCTTCGTCTTCTTTTCTTCTCTCTTCTTCTTTTCTTCTTCCTCTTCTTCTTCTTCTCTTTCTTCTTCTCCTCTTCTTCTTCCTCTTCCTTCTCTTCTTCTTCTTCTTCTTCTTCTTCTTTCTTCTTCTTCTTCTTCTCTTCTTCTCTTCTTCTTCTTCTTCTTCTTCTTCTTCTTCTTCTTCTTCTTCTCTTCTTCTTCTTCTTCTCTCTTCTTCTTCTTCTTCTCTTCTTCTTCTTCTTCTTCTTCTTCTTTCTCTTCTTCTTCTCTCTTTCTTCTTCTTCCTTCTCTTTCTTCTTCTTCTTCTTCTTCTTCTTCTTCTTCTTCTTCTTCTTCTTCTTCTTCTTCTTCTCTCCATTCATTCTTCTTCATTCTTCTGCATTCTTCGCAATTCTGCATTCTTCGATTCTTCGCATTCTTTCTTCGCAATTCTTCTTCAGTCTAATCTTCTTCGCAATGCTTTTTCTTCTTCTTCTCAATTCTTCTTCGCAATTCTTCTTCTTTGCAATTCTCTTTTTTCATCATCATCATCATCATCATCATCATCATCATCATCATCATCATCATCATCATCATCATCATCATCATCATCATCATCATCATCATCATCATCATCATCGATGTTGTTGTGGTTGTGGCTGTAGCTGTTACTATCAAAGTAGCCATCTCCATCAGGGTCAAAGGGGCAGGTGCTTCAGCCACATTGGCTGGTAGTTACAATCTAATAGAACCAGCCATCTGATTCCAGCTGTCTGATTATGAAACTCTTATCATCCTTATTATCATTGCTATCATTGAGCTCATCGTCATGATTATTATCATTATCACCATCAATATGGCATTTCTCTTGCCCACCCACCCATCCATGCCTGCATGTCTGTCTGTATGTCTGTATGTGTCTGTGTGTTTGTCTCTGTCCCTCTGTCTGTCTGTCTCTCTCTGTCGTTGTCTCTGTTTGTCTGCCTGTCTATCTGTCTGTCTGTCTGTCTGTACTTCTGTTCTCTTTTCTCCTCTCTCTCTTCTCTCTCTCTCTTATCTCTCTCTCTCTCTCTCTCTCTCTCTCTCTCCTCTCTCTCTCTCTCTCTCTCTCTCTCTCTCTCTCTCTCCTCCTCCCTCTCTCTCTCTCTCCCTCTCCTCCCTCTCTGTCTCTTCTCTCTCTTCCTCTCTCTCTCTCTCTCTCTCTCTCTCTCTCTCTCTCTCTCTCTCTCTCTCTCTCTCTCCTCTCTCTCTCTCTCTCTCTCTCTCTCCTCTCTCTCTCTCTCTCTCTCTCTCTCTCTCTCTCTCTCTCTCGGGTCGGTCACGAGGCGCGAAGGGACAGGGCGTACATTTTCTGTGAGCAGCAGTGAAACTTGTAATTCAGTCTAAAATGCCAGTTACGGGACTTCCAGCGGCTGTGGAGAGGACCTTAGGCGCCCTGCTGACTGACAATGCAGTCTCCAGCTTGAAAGATGCAGGAGAAGGGGATAGCGTAGTTTTTGTCTTGCGACTGAAACCAGTGGACACAGCAGTGACAACCAACATGGCGGATCCAACAGTAAATTGCAGCACACAAGTACAGTACTACAGGAAGAAATCTTTCTCTCAAATTAGCCGTGACCAGGAGTGCTCCAGAAAGCATAAAGAGAAGCAGGCAAGTATTGTGTGTGAAAGTGACTGTGTCTTCAGTGCCTCGAGTCTGCCTGACAGTGGTGTAGAAAAGGGGAATGCAGCATGTGCAGATACGCATGGAGTAGACCTACCAACATCACACACACAGGACACTAGCATGAAAACATCAGTATGTTGCCTTCATCTGTTGATTTAGAACCCCCCTGCATGTCTGATTGTAGTGACTATGCTGATATGTGTGTTTTGCAGCCTGAGATGAACTATGATAATATTATTGGTGCATTCGACATAGGAAGTGTCAAACAGTACGTGGCCACTCTAACTGATAGATCCATACAGAAAAGGCTGAGACAGCCAAAGAAATACACACTTTGGAAAATCTGTCCTACATCATTCAGATGGTTATGATATTGTGACGTGTAAGTCAGACGACATTGTGATCCAGTATGCATGCCAACCAGACACTGAGCCAGTATGTGTGTACTGGTTTGTCAAACAGCAAGAGAAATACATGTTAAAAGAGGAATGTGTTAAACTCACCAGTTTGCAGAATGGGAAGCGAATCCAGAACACACTACAATCGGAGACCCTATCGTGTGCTTCAAGGAATTTAGCGACACTTAGAGACTTACTACAACGCTATCTTGGCTAGCCTTGGCCTAGGCCTAGGCCTAACAGTGTGTGATGACAAAGACTGGATGAAAGAAAGGCTCGGAATGCCGTAACATATCTGGACAGTAAAGAGTTTCGTGTTTAGCTGTACATTACGAATCAATGCTGTGGTTTCCATGTCATGGAATGGCGTCATGCTGCAACGTTTCTTTGCTATATGAGCCTACCAGCTTAAAGCAATAAATCATTGTTATGGTTATGGTTATGGTTATGGTTCTTTCTCTCTCTCCTCTCTCTCTCTCTCCTCTCTCTCTCTCTCTCTCTCTCTCCTCCTCTCTCTCTCTCTCTCTCTCTCCTCTCTCCTCTCTCTCTCTCTCTCCCTCTCCTCTCCTCTCTCTCTTCTCTTTTGAGAAGTTTATTTTGGTGAAACATCATCTGACATCAATTAATCAGAAACACCTGACCGATTGTGTGATATATATATATATATATATTATGTTTATATATACATATTATATGTCATCTATATACATAGTATATATATGTATATATATACATATATATAATCATAGTAGTCGTGAAGCAAAGTCATTTGTATCCCTGTTTGTAAGTCACTAAATGCAGCCACAACATACGAGAACTTAACTTGTATCGGTATTTTTCTCCATTCACATTTACACAGCAGAGAAAGATACAGGCGGTTCAGTATTGAAGTTGACACAAGATATAAAAGTTTCTCACTTTTAATCTTAAAAACGCGACTGAAAATCGAATCAGCTACGTGATTTTTCAAAATTGATTTGGACTTCAAAACCAAGACCATACTAATAACTTACAATTATTTAATCTAGTAATTTATTATTTCTGGGACTTTAGGATTAAAACAGTGTTACATTATGCATTCTATTAGAGGCATCCATTATTACAGACTGAGTCAAGCTTTCATTGAAAGAAGGCACAAACCCGGTGAAATGTCATGGCCTCTGAAATCACTAGCCCATGAAAATCCCACTGAGCCTGTGTTGATGGCGTCTTGAAGGAACGGTAACCCCTGCCTGTCTGCAGCAAATCACCCCATTGTGAGAGATTACGTCCTATCCTTGCACTTTGCCTGCCTTTCTATCTCCTTGTGTTTTCTTCTTTACCTCTATGTTTTTCTCTATCTCAGTTGTCGGTGTTCTTTTACATTCCCCCCCCCCTCTCTCTCTCTCTCTCTCTCTCTCTCTCTCTCTCTCTCTCTCTCTCTCTCTCTCTCTCTTCTCTCTCTCTCTCTCTCTCTCTCTCTCTCTCTCTCTCTCTCTCTCTCTCTCTCTCTCTCTCTCTCTCTCTCTCTCTCTCTCTCTCTCTCTCCTCTCTCTCTCTCCCTCTCAAACCCAAATGTATTGATTGTTTGCAGTGTCTTCTTCTTCTCTTTGTTGTTTCGTTCTTCTTCTTCTTTCTTCTTCTTCTTCTTCTTCTTCTTCTTCTTCTTCTTCTTCTTCTTCTTCTTCTTCTTCTTCTTCTTCTTCTTCTTCTTCTTCTTCTTCTTCTCCTTCTCCTTCTTCTTCTGCATTTTTTTAGAAAATAAAACTGTTGTATTTATTCTAAGGGGTTCTTTTGTAATCTCTAGAAGAATAAAGAAGTGTAACAAAAAAAATCCGGTTCCATTATAAAAACAAAATTATAACAAAAAGCTAGTTAAAGAAAACTAACGGTTACGAATTCAGATCTAAGATGTTCTTGGAAACACAGTACACTACATTACACTACACTAGACTACACAATACTACACTAGACTAGACTAGACTAGACTAGACTACACTACACTACACTACACTACACTACACTACACTAAACTAAACTACACTACACTACACTACAATACACTACACTACACTACACTACACCGCAATGCACTGCACTGCACTGCAATGCACTGCACTGCACTGCACTACTGCACTGCGCTACACTACACTGCATTACACTACGCTACGCTACACTACACTACACTACACCACACCACACCACACCACACCACACCACACCACACCACACCACACCACACCACACCACACCACACCACGCCACACTACACTACGCTACACTACACTACACTACACTACACTACACTACACTACACTACACTACACTACACTACACTACACTACACTACACTACACTGATGTGTGTGTGTGTGTGTGTGTGTGTGTGTGTGTGTGTGTGTTTGT
>CM060328.1:14510504-14538004 GCA_030674155.1 Stramonita haemastoma
CTCTCTCTCTCTCTCTCCTCTCAGCGGCCATCTTGTTCTGTTTTGTCTGTCTAGCATCATCATCCGTCATGCGCACATTTTTTTTCTCGAAGAACCCTCACAGCTTAATGCTTGCAGTGATTTCAATGTCTGGCTATTCTGCCAGCAGTGCTTTGAACTCTTAAAGTCTGTGACGATAAAATGGCATGTTTTTTAATCAAGGCATTGACAAGCGAAGCTGGCACAATCAATATTGTAGCTCAACACATGCAGATAAAAATATATCGGTATTGCCTTAAAGACCATGTCAGGTTTTCGTTTTGATGTTTACTGCTTAGATCTTGTGAAGTATTGATTATAACGTGCATTCCAGATTGCTCAATAATTATAGATAATATTTTTAATATCAGTGACAATGTGCTTCTGCATGGATGTAGTATCTAGCGGGACAAAGGGTATGGTGGAGCTCCAAGGCTCACCAATGGTGAGATTTTTTTTGCTGCCTCCTCATCTGTAACATCCCTGTCCTACTGTTCCCACGCCGCTCATTTTGATCTCCCTGCCACAGCTATGCCAAGATCAGTTACTCTCATCCTCAGCGTCGGGAGTCCACAAGGCCAATGGCGAGATTTTGCATCAGTTTACCCACCGTTAAGATGACCACAGTTCAACTTCGGAGATGAAGTATAAACACTGCACTAGTGTGCAGGTGTAATTAAACAAAAAGGTCATTAGTTTGTAATAACATCAGTGGTCCGTTCCTCTGAAACCCTAAACAGGTTTATTTAACGTGTGCACAAGATTGTCTACAGCGGTTTGCACACAGGAATATGGTTTTTAGTCTTATCCAAAGGACTTTTGGGATAGTGGGTCAGTACTGATCTTAACACTGATGTTGAAAGGAAGGTGGCGGGATGGTTAAGACGTTTGCCTGCCAATATGTAAACCGTGAGTTTCTAGGTTCGTACCCAGCCTCGCCCTTTCTTCCCATTTTAACGAAAAAATCGAACTGAATGTCAAAGTCATTCGGATGAGACTATAAACCGAGGCCCCGTGTGCAAACACAAGCAGAACATCTTGCACACACGTTAAAACCCCGTTCTGCCTTTCAGAAGAGCAGGCCATGGTGTGCCGGTAGGAGTGGATGACAAAATTATATAAAAAAAACACTAAAATGCACACAGGTGTCGTGTTTAGACACCATCCCTGAGGGGAAAAATTTAATGGGTAGGCGTTGCACTTGTGGCGACGCGCTCTCACCGAGGAGAGCAGCCCGAATTTCACGCAGAGAAATCTGCTGTGACATAAAGTGGTATAAAATAAATTTTAAAAAAACCGCATTTCCAGGGGTAAAATCCCCCGTCTCGGTGGGGGTTTGAATCAAGCCGTCAAATTGCGAGCTCAACAGTCTATCCGCTAAGCTACAACCCCCCTCCCCCTTGCCCCTTTCTGTTTTATGTTTTATGAAAGTTGAACAATGGGGGCTACCTGAGATAAGGGGTATATATATATGATATATTTAATTGTATATATATAATAATATATAATGGATATAGTAAATATATATATATATATATGCGTACGTGTGTCTGTGTGTCTGTGTGTTTGTGTGTTTGTGTCTGTCTCTGTGTATGTGTGTGTATCCTTTTTCTCTGAAAGCTAGTAGTCGGACACTGACAAATAAAAGCAAGAGAAAAAGGATCTCCAACGGACTGTAACTGATAGTAACCACACCTGTATCTTTCCATAAACAGGGTGCCATTGGACACTGTTTCCTGTGCATGATGTTTTGATGGGTTCCATGCTGTTTGCTACAGGTGATATTTTGAGCCGTCTTCCTTTGTTTTGTACATACAGCAGGTTTTCGCTTCGGTGTCCTCTCTCTGCCGTTGCCCTCTCTTACTGTCTAGTAGTCTGTCTGTCTGTGTGTCTGTCTGTCTCTCTCTGTGTCTGTGTTTGTCTGTCCCTCTGTCTCTGTCTCTTTCTGTGTCTCTGTCTATCCTTTTCTCTCTTTGTCTCTCTCTGACTCTCTCTCTTCCTGTGTCACTCGTCTATCTGTCTGTCTCTGTCAGTGTGCGTCCCCCCCCCCCCCTCTCTCTCTGTCTGTCTCTCTGTGTGTGTGTGTGTCTGTCTGTCGCTCAGTCTCTCTCTCATGTATCCTTCCTTCATCTGATTTCTCTGTTCCGCTGTCTACTTTTCTCTGTACTTTCCCTTGACTATCTCTACATCTTCCTGTCCTGCCTCTCTGAACATCTTCATAAATGTTACTGTTGTCATGCCATACTTCTCCAGTGGCAATTCGCGAGTCCTACCTAACACAAGATGAAGAAAAGTAGCAAAGTCTTTTATTCCCTGATTGGCCGACCAGAACATTGGCAATTTTCTTTCGGAAAAAAGATAGAGTGAGAGTATGAGAGAGAGAGAGACAGACAGACAGAGACAGAGACAGAGAGTCAGAGAGAAACAGAGAGACAGAGAGAAACAGAGAGACAGAGAGACAGAGAGAAGCAGAGACAGGCGGAGGGGGGTTGTCTGCAAATCTCTGGCTGTGAATCGTGGTGACAGTTATGCAGGATAGATACTGGTGATGATGAACTTGCTGCCTAAACTTGATGCTGGTGAGTGATGATAAGGGTGCTGATGAGTGATGATGAGGGTGCTGATGAGTGATGATGAGGGTGCTGATGAGTGATGATGAGGGTGCTGATGAGTGATGATGAGTGATGATGAGGGTGCTGATGGGTGATGACGAGGGTGCTGATGGGTGATGATGAGGGTGCTGATGAGTGATGATGAGGGTGCTGATGAGTGGTGATGAGGGTGCTGGTGAGTGGTGATGAGGGTGCTGATGAGTGATGGTGAGTGATGATGAGGGTGCTGGTAAGTGATGATGAGGGTGCTGATGAGTGATGATGAGGGTGCTGGTGAGTGATGATGAGGGGCTCTACAACCTAACATTATCAGCTGCTGTGTGTGTCCTGACAGGACGATAATGCAGGTGGGACGGTGGAGGTTGAGATTTTGTACAAGGCATTGTCTGATTGAGCATCCTCTTGCATTCTGTCTCTTTTTGTCTTTTTTCTCTCTGTGTGTGTGTGTGTGTGTGTGTGTGTGTGTGTGTGTGTGTGTGTGGTGTGTGTGTGTGTGTGTGTGTGTGTGTGTGTGTGTTCTCTCTCTCTCTCCTCTCTCTCTCTCTCTCTCTCCTCTCTCTTCTCTCTCTCTCTCTCTCTCTCTCTCTCTCTCTCTCTCTCTCTCTCTCTCTCTCTCTCTCTCTCTCTCTCTCTCTCTCTCTCGCTCTCTCTCTCTTATGACATCTTTAATCCTGTGTTTTACAATCATACAAGAGGCAGCAGATTTCAGGACTGCAGTAAACAACTCCACTGCTTTGTTAATGTCCTGATCAATTAGTTCTTTTGCTTCCTCTAAAGCAGCAGTATTGTTTGGCAAATTAATCTGAGTGAAAAAATCCTCTCGTTTTTCTTCCGACCAAACAAGTTTAGAGACAGTTGTCATGTCGTCTTGTCTATTTTCTTTCAGCTGCTTACACAAAAATATATGGCAAACAACAGGCATGTGTTTTGAATAGATTTTTTCATCAACAAACAGTTTAAATGGTAACATGTCTAGTGCTGAAGACAAAATAAAATAATCAATAACGCTATTTCCTGCAGAAGAAATATAAGTAAAACATCCCCCCAAATCCCCTTCACAAACCCCATTCAGTATGTACATCCCAAAACTAGTACACAAAGAAAGTAGTTTTCCACCATAATCATTAATAACTTTGTCTTCTGAACAACGCTTTTTATGTGTTACAGTATCATTATTATAGAATAAATAGGATTCATCACAAGCCACATAAGGAGTTAACTCTGTGTCAAGTTGTACAGGGAAAACATTACTGGTCCTTGCATTAAAATCGCCACAAAGTAGGAAAAGTGGATCCTGGTGCTGTTCTGTGATATCCACAAGCATTGTTCGAATATAGAAATCCCGTTGTCTGCTTCGGTAGTGCCATAAAAAGGACTGTTAATTGGATTTATGTACGCACTGACAATAAAAACATTTGATTCTGTATAAAATAAACTGTTGTCAGCTTGAAGAACGACCATGTTATTATATTTTGTAGGAACTTCTTTGATGTATGGCAAAAACTCATCTTTCACTAACACGACCACCCCCCCACTTCTCCTCCCATGGTGTGAAAGTTTTATTGCAGGTGAAATGAAACTTGTGTGAGATGGAAATAAAGAGGATGAGAAAGCATCTACAAACGTTTCCACTAAACAAATAAAGTCAAAGTTTATGATGTAAGAAACAAAAGTAGAATCTTTCAATTTTGATATAATTCCTTCCACATTATATGTTACCATAGAAAACAAACTGTTTTTAGAAGGTTTTACAATGTCAATAGGGTCCGGGCCATGTTGTCATTTTTTACCAAAGAGTTCTTGGCCTGTTGTTTTTTGTACACGCAAGTTCTTTTTAGGCTGCAGGCCTTTCGCCCCTCTCTGAGGAAGAGAAGACTGTCGGTCAGTTGATAAGGACTTGGATCTTGTGCTGACACGTCTCTGCGTACGATTTCTGTTTTCTTGGCCCACATATGAATTGCCCTGCACGTGCAATCTCGCAGCATTGTCACCCTCACCACTAGAAGGGGAATCCCCAACTGTAGGCTGCACAGTGACATCATTCACAGGAGTGTCAAATGTCGAGCTACTGGGGGCTGGTGGGCCATATCCCAAAGCAGCTGCGGACATGGTTGCCTTCTCTTGTGTAATACAGGGGTGTTGAATAGAAGTTCTTTTCCTTCACCTCTGTTCAGCTTCTCAATGTCCAGATGAGCTGCTGTGGTTGAGGCCCTGTTACCTCCACTGGTAACAGCAGAGCATGACCTTTCCTCAGCAGACTGACCACCAGCCTCCTCCCACTGGATGCTGCCATTATCAGTCTGCTCATCACCCTGTAGAGGGCCGATGTCTGTCTCAAGGTCAGGCCGCTGGTCATCAGGCCGCTGCCTCTGGTCATCAGGCCGCTGGTCATCAGGCCTCTCTGGTCATCAGGCCTCTGCTCTGGTCATCAGGCCCTGCCTCTGGTCATCAGGCCGCTGCCTCTGGTCATCAGGCCGCTGCCTCTGGTCATCAGGCTCGTCATCAGCCTCTGGTCATCAGGCCTCTGGTCATCAGGCTGCCTCTGGTCATCAGGCCCTGGTCATCAGGCCGCTGCCTCTGGTCATCAGGCCGCTGGTCATCAGGCCGCTGCCTCTGGTCATCAGGCCGCTGCCTCTGGTCATCAGGCCGCTGGTCATCAGGCCTCTGGTCATCAGGCCGCTGCCTCTGGTCATCAGGCCTCTGGTCATCAGGCCTCTGGTCATCAAGCCTCTGGTCATCAGGCCGCTGGTCATCAGGCCGCTGCCTCTGGGTCATCAGGCCGCTGGTCAACACGCCTCTGTTCATCTCTCTGGTCAGACCTCTGGTAATTTCTCTGGTCAGCTCTCTGGTTAGGCCTCTGGTCAGCCTTCTGGTTAGGCCTCTGGTCAGCCTTCTGGTTAGGCCTCTGGTCAGTTCTTTGGTCAGCCTTCTGGTTAGGCCTCTGGTCAGTTCTTTGGTCAGCCTTATGGTTAGGCCTGTGGTCAGCTCTCTGGTCAGTTCTTTGGTCAGCCTTCTGTCATAAGAGGTCAGGTTTGGTTTGATGCCGAATGTCGGGAGAGTCGGAAGAAGACCAGAAAAGCTCTTCGAGAGTTCAAACGATTGCGGAGAGAAGACCCAACAGCAGATGGTCGACCATACTTTGAGCAAAGAAAAACATATAAAAGATTATTAGCAGAGAAAGAAAATGCATACAAAAAGAATTGTAGGGCAGAGCTCGAACAAAATATTAATGATTCCAAGTTCTTTTGGAAAAAAAATTAAGCGCTTTTCATCTAAAAGTAAGAAAACTGGCAATATTACAGAGGAAGAATGGCTGCAGCACTTCAAGGGGTTTTTTGGAGTTGGAGATCAAATTACTCCTGATGAAGAACTTATTGAGTTTAATACTGTAAATGGGGAACATGATGTTGATCCAGATGATAGTTTATTGAATAGGAAAATCACTGAACAAGAAATACAACACTCTATAGATCATCTGAAACATAATAAAGCAGCAGGTCCAGATGGCATTATACCCGAAATTTTTAAAAATTCTAAAGAAAAAATTGTTCCTTTTTTATTCCATCTTTTCAATGCTGTATTTGCATCAGGCCAGTACCCTGAGGCATGGACCGAATCAATCATTCACCCTTTGCATAAAAAAGGCAGTAAAAACAAACCAGACAACTACAGGGGTATTTCACTTTTGAATATATGCGGCAAGTTATACAGCTATATCATCAACAGGAGACTGTCTAAATGGGTAGAAAATAAAAATTTATTAGGGGAAATTCAAGCTGGTTTTAGAACAGACCATTCTACAATAGACCATATTTTTACGTTGTTCTGTATGATTCAGAAACATTTACTACTGAGGAAAAAGTTATAGTAGCTTTTATTGACTTTCGTAAGGCTTTCGATTTTATTTCACATAGTAAACTCTGGCCCATACTACACAAATCTGGAATAAGAGGTAAGATACTACTGACCATTATGAGTATGTATAAAACCGTGAAAGCCCGGGTTAGATGTGGAGGTAGGGTTTCTGATGCTTTCTTCTGTCAGAAGGGTTTGAAGCAAGGTGAAATTACAAGTCCTCTACTTTTTTCTGTATTCATAAATGAACTTGCTAGTTGCGTTATAGAAAACGGGCGCCATGGCATACAACTGAATCCAGGCATGACTGAATTGTTTATTATGCTTTTTGCAGATGATATTGTACTTCTGTCAGACACTGTCATTAGCTTACAAACTCAGCTCAATACTCTTGCTACCAAGGCACTTGAATTAGATTTACAGGTCAATCTGGAAAAATCTAATATAGTTATTTTTAGAAATGGTGGTTACATTTCTCGGCATGAAACATGGACATACAATGGTTGTAAAATTGAAATTGTGAATTGTTATAAATATTTGGGTCTGGTTTTCAGCACCAGGCTATCCTTTTCAAAAGCTGTTGGTGAGATGTCAGTTAAAGCAAGGAAAGGGGTTATTGACATTTTTAGAACCCTCTGGAAACTAGGTGATTTTTCAGTTGATATTTGTCTTAGATTATTTGATTCACAGATAAGACCTATTCTTTTGTATGGTTCTGAAATCTGGGGCATGACTTACTTTTCTATATCGGAGAAAGTACACACGTTTGCCTTAAAAAAGCTGTTAAACGTCAGCCCCAGAACACCAAATGATATGGTTTATGGTGGAACTGGGCGATACCCCCTCTATATATTTTCTTTTATGTCATGCATAAAATATTGGCTACGTCTTACAAGAATGAATCAGGCCAGACTCCCTCGTCAGTCCTATATTATGCTTCTAACATTATGTGATCAAGGGCGGATGTGCTGGGCATCACATGTGCGCGACACATTGTATAAATTTGGATTTGGGTTTGTTTGGGAAAACCAAGGTGTGCAAAATATAAGGGGATTCTTATCTACATTCAAGCAGAGATTGATTGATTGTCACAGTCAAAATTGGCACGCGCATATTCAAGAAAGCAGTAGGTTTGCAGTTTATCGGAATTTTAAATCCTCTATATCACTGGAATCGTATTTCACCGTTATCACTAACAAACACATCAGAGATGTGCTCATCCGATTTAGAATCGGTGCAACTGAAATACGTACACATAAAATGCGATATGCTACTTTCAATCCGGTGATCTGAAATGTCCCCTATGCAATTCTTGTCTTGAAGATGAAGTACACACTTTATTTTACTGTAAATCTCTGAATGATTTGCGACAAAAATACATCCCATCTCGTTATAGGCAATACCCTTCAGAAAAGACATTGAAACTTATGATGCAAGATGACAAAAGCCTTCATGACTTAGGACGATTCATATATCATTCCAACAAAAGGCGTCCTGCTTTAGAATGATGGCTGTAGCTAAATGATTAACGTATTTCTCAAGTTGTTTCAGTGTCTTATGCTACTCTGTGTACACTTTGTGCCCTAATTATCAATTCTCTAATCAATTTTTGTTATTCATTCATTTATTTATTTAGTTAGTTAGTTACTAAATTTATGTTTAGTCTAAAATGTTGCAAACATTCTAATCAGATGTATGCTAATACCACAAGTGAATGTTATAATCGTTGTGCTTGGAAGTGTTTTCAGGTGCATTCTTGGAAAGGATTGAGAACGAAATTAATGTGTGGGGTGAGGGGGGGGGGATAGCGAGTGTGTGAATTTGTAATGGGTCCGGTGGCCTTCTACAATAAAATCGTTCAGAGTTCAGAGTTCAGAGTTCTCTCTCTCTCTCTCTCTCTCTCTCTCTCTCTCTCTCTCCTCTCCTCTCTCTCTCTCTCTCTCTCTCTCTCTCTCTCTCTCTCTCTCTCTCTCTCTCTCTCTCTCTCTCTCTCTCTCTCTCTCTCTCTCTCTCTTTCGGTCTCTCTGTCTATCTCGGTCTCTCTATCTGTCTGTCTATCTCTGTCTCTCTATCTGTCTGTCTGTCTGTCTGTATGTCTCTCTTTCAGCCTTTCTCTCTCTCATTTACTATATTAGTCTTCTTCACGCACATGCACATACATACAAACACGCGCAGGTGCTCACACACACACACACGCACACACACACAGTGGGAGAGAGACAGACAGACAGACAAAGAGGCAGACAGACAGACAGACAGACAGACAGAAAGGCAGACAGGCAGAGAAAGAGATGAACAGAGACAGACATAAAAAAGATCAAACAAATTTACGTTAAATTATTATTAATCTGGAGTAACGTAATGCTGACATATTCCGTTTCTGCGCAAAATTGAATCTCAAAATAGCGCCTGCACTGGGTGGCGCTGCACTGACACAACCTTTAAATTTCCACAACAACAAACATTGCAGTAATACACAAGTTGATATTGTAGTTCTTCACACTTTTTCACTTTTATTTCGAGAATAGTGGAATAAACCGTTGTATGCTCCTTACATCCCCGAGTGTTTGCAGTATTGTCAGTTTTGTCATCCGTTCCCACAGGCACAAATCGTATACTCTTCCGAAAAGCAGAACGGGTTTTAACGTGTGCGCAAAATGTACTGCGTGAGTTCGCACACGGGACCTCGGTTTATAGTCTCATCCGAAGGACTTACTTCGGGAAGTGGATTCGGCACTGATGTTAACTTCAGAGAAAAACATACAAGATATTCACAGTTTGCAACATGAGACCTCAGTTTATTGTCTTATCCGAAGAACATTCGGGGGAGCGGACTCAGCACTGATGTTACCCCCAGGAGAAAAAAGAATCCCCACCAAATGGAAGCCTCGATGATGGCTCAAACCCAGACCCTCAGATCGCCAGCTCAACGCTTTTACCACTTGGCTCTCCCGTTCACCACCCTCCGCAATGTAAACATAAACAAAACTTATTTTAGCAGCTTTCAACTCCACATTATAATCGTTTGATCAGGGTAGGATCAGTGAGTTTTTCTGTCTCTTCCACTGTGATAGTCACCATGTGTTATGATGTAAAAAATAAAAGGTAAAGGTGTCCCAAAACCTAGGTGGTCGTAGGGGAGCAAGGCGTCAGAGATCTCAGCTTCTCTAGGAGGCCAGCATGTTGAGGGTGGCGCCCATCTCCTCTCCCTTGCAACTTTACCTTCCCTGACCCTAAATGGCCAGGTACCCAATTTACATCTGGGTAAACTGGGTACTGTACTGAAGCCAAGGCGCGCAAACGGTCATCCATCCAACTGGTAACCACGCTCGATGCTACTTAAACTTAGCTGGGAAAAGCTAATGTGTCCCCAAATAGTGATACGCAGGCATATTTTGGTGTAAGTTGATGAAGTAGGATTCATTATTATTCCTTTTCGTCGTCGGGCGCTCAGATAGCAGCTATTTTGGTCTGTCATATTGCATCTGACTTCGGCGTAGGAGAGAATTGTTACATTTTAAGTCTTTTTGAAAAACAATTGGAGAATGGACAGAGACGACAACAATAAGACACGAAGGAGGTAACAAGAAGAAAAGACAGAAGTCATTAAGAAAGAGAGGGATAGAAAAGATGGAAGTCCTTGCTCAGAATTTATAGAAGGTCGGGATACTGTTTATACTGACAGTTCCCCCCCCCCAGCATCCCCACATGGGAAGATTTAATGCTAAAAGAGTATGGGTGCATTACATTAAGTGAGTTTAGTAGGCAAAATGCCAAAAAAAAAAAAAGAACCAGCTAAGAACAAAAGTAAGAGGAAAAGAAGGAAAACAACAGCCACAAAATTAGACATAAACACAACAGATGAAGCAGAACAAATACCAAATTTGGACGAAGCAATCTAACTAAACTAAATCCACACAAAACTGATTCCATAATCACTTGGCTGTAAAAAATGAAAATGTTTCCTTTATTTCTTTAAGTTAACATTTACACAAGATATCCCCCATGGCCCAGAGAAAACCAAATCATTTCGTTTTTTTTTTTTAATTTTAAGAATCAAGGACACAGGCACCAAAAACGAAAGAGAGATTGTGAAATCCCAGCTTTCCTTCCATCACTGAGATATGATTGCTGATGATGTATAGGATTACCAGACCAGAAACTGGCAGCAGAAAACGTGTCCCTCGCCCCCAGAAAGAAGCAGACATAGTGTGTGCTCTCTCTCTAGGTACAACTCCTGACATCCACATCAAGTAGAGATCGGCAGTGAATTGCCTGTCTAACCTGACCGATGCCTTCAGACCCCTTACCACTACTGTTAGTATCATTATTTAGTGTACCAGTACAAGACATTGATTGATTAGGATTTCAAAATAGAGGCACTGTCTGACCAGATACACCCCAAGTCTCTGTCAGTCTGTTTGTATGTCTATGTCTGTCTCTTGTCTGTCTGTCTGTCTGTCTGTCTCTGTCTGTCTGTCTGTCCGTCCGTCCGTCCGTCTCTCTCTCTCTCTCTCTCTCTCTCTCTCTCACTCTCTCTCTCTCTCTCTCTCTCTCTCTCTCTCTCTCTCTCTCTCTCTCTCTCTCTCTCTCTCTCTCTCTCTCTCTCTCTCTCTGGTTGAACTCTCTATTGGTTGAACTGCTGTTGGTGGTGATGCTGGTATGTAGGGGTTGGGAGGGGGTTTCTTAGCTTTATTCCCTGATCAGGGCAAGGGCCGGATGAAAAAAGTATGTAATACTTATTCTGTAACCCTTGAAAAATAAAGATTATTAATTAATTAATTAATTCGTTCGCTCGTTCGTTCGTCGTTTCGTTCGTTCGTCTTCGTTCGTTCCTTCATCATTCATTCATTCTCATCATTCATTCATTCATTCATTCATTCATCCATTCATTCTTCATTCATTCATCTCATCTCTCTCTTCTCATCTCTCTCTCTCCTCTCTCTCTCTCTCTCTCTCTCTCTCTCTCTCTCTCTCTCTCTCCTCCTCTCTCCCTCTCTCTCTCTCTCTCTCTCTCTCCTCTCTCTCTCTCCTCTCTCTCTCTCCTCCCTCTCTCTCTCTCTCTCTCTCTCTCTCTCCTCTCTCTCCTCTCCCTCTCTCTCTCCTCTCTCCTCCTCCCTCTCTCTCTCTCTCTCTCTCTCCTCTCTCTCTCTCCTCTCTCTCTCTCTCTCTCTCTCTCTCTCCTCTCTCTCTCTCTCTCTCTCTCTCTCTAAGTACGTATATGCACATGTTGTATGCATAAATGCACGCGCATATGTGACGCTCCACCACGAAATGAGTCGCTAAGCACATTACCCAATTTTGCAGTAGGAGTCATTAAAGGCAGGTGGGGGTCAAGTTGTCAATTTTGAGATTTTGATTGATTATTAAGCAATATCCATTATTCTACCTTGTAATGAAATATCATGGCATCTTTTTCTTTTTTTTTGCTTTTAAATGTGTTTTGAAAATACCCAAGCCCTCATTTTGACAACCTGTTACGAAAATAAACTTGCCCGTTTCTCATTGTGTCACATCCTGCAGTCTACCATTTCAGTTTTTAATAATTTTGCACAGAACTGTCCGATTTTCAATCTGTTTTTTGCATTGAATAGCCTTTTTATTGCATATTAATAACTTGTCAATAACTAAAAATTGACCTCTGGTGCAATGCGACCCCTTATGTGGTAGAGCGTCACATATGTGTGTGTCTGTGTGTCTGTGTGTCTCTGTAAGTTGGCAACTAACCAAAACCAAAACAAAACAAAACAGAAATGAAGAAAACAACGCAAGTTTCGAGCCAACTTTTAAGATAAAATTGTGGATTAACTGAAACAGAAAAAAGAAATATATGTAAGCACTTGAGTAGCAAAGGCAGAAACCGCAAAAATATTTTATTTTCCAAAAAAGAAAAAAGAAATTTCAAACAGCAAAAATAAAAACAGTTAAAAACACAAAACAATAAACAAACAAATTTGTCATAATCACATATTTTCACCGGAAATTCATGACTGTATAAGATAAAGGATAACCACACTATCTCTCTCAACCCTCAACCCCCCTCCCCCTCTTCCCTCCAACCCCCCCCCCCTTTCCCTGCCTTGAGAAAGCAAACATGATGACCAGTTGATACAAATAGCATCTACGTCTACTAGAAATACACGGTAAATTGCCTGTCGACCTGAGAAGGGAGAGAACTGCGACGAGGTCCTGAGACACTTGATATTATTGGTTAAAATGGCCTGACATGACGTAACAGTAATGGGGTGAGACTGGACAAGGGACCCAAAGTCTTGGATGGGGAGCATTATTTTGGTTTTTTTCTGCTTTGGTCTTTAACTGTGTTGTTTGGGTAGTTGTGGTCTGTATGCTTCTTTGTCTGTCTCATGTGTGTTGATGTTTCTGGCGGTGTCTCTGTCTTTCTGTTTGGATAATTGTTTTTTCCCTTGTTTCTCTCCCTCTTTGCCATTGACTGTCTGTCAATCTCCCTGCCTGTCTGCCTTCCTGTATTTCGGTGTGCCTGTCTACATCTCTGTCTCTGTCTCTGTCTGTCTGTCTGTCTCTCTCTCTCTTTCTGTCTCTGTCTCTCTCTCACTTTCCTTTTCCAGCCTAAAATAAACAACAGCAGCAATCAGAGCAGCACTGATTACAAAAGGTCAATTAACCTCATCCGAACACATTTGACACGACATGTAATCATGTCGACTCAGCATGTCATCATAATTTCTGGCTGGCAGTTCTATTTTAGAGGACAAAACATGGGGTGAAAAAGACAGTTATCTAAGAGAGCAAAAGCATGGTTAGAGTGCCCTGATGCACAGAAATACTGCAAACAGCAACAAGCCAGCGGCGTACATCGTATTAAACATGCTCTAGGAATGATTCAGACAATCTTTGAACGCCAAACTGTTTTGTTTTCTTCTTGTCCTTCTTATTCTTCTTGTTCTTGTTCTTCTTCTTGTTGTTTTCGTTGTTGTTGTTGTTCTTGTTTGTTGTTCTTGTTCTTGTTTCTTGTTCTTCTTGTTCTTCTTCTTCTTGTTCTTCTTGTTCTTCTTTTCTTCTTGTTCTTCTTGTTCTTTCTTGTTCTTGTTCTTCTTGTTCTTTTTCTTGTTCTTCTTTTCTTTCTTCTTCTTTCTTCTTCTTCTCTTTCTTCTTCTTCTTCTCTTCTTCTTCTTCTTCTTCTTCTTCTTCTTCTTCTTCTTCTTCTTCTTCTTCGCTTCTCTTCTTCTTCTTCTTCTTCTTCTTCTTCTTCTTCTTCTTCTTCTTTCTTCTTCTTCTTCTTCTTCTTCTTCTTCTTCTTCTTCTTCTTCTTCTTTCTTCTTCTTCTTCTTCTTCTTTCTTCTTCGCATTCTTCTTCCTTCTTCTTCTTCTTCGCTTCTTCTTCTTCTTCTTCTTCTTCTTCTCTTCTTCTTCTTCTCTTCTTCTTCTTCTTCTTCTTCTTCTCTTCTCTTCTTCTTCTTCTCTTCTTCTTCTTCTTCTTCTTCTTCTTCTTCTTCTTCTTCTTCTTCTTCTTCTTTCTTCTTCTTCTTCTTTCTTCTTCTTCTTCTTCTTCTTTTTCTTCTTCTTCTTCTTCTTCTTCTTCTTCTTCTTCTTCTTCTTCTTCTTCTTCTTCTTCTTCTTCTTCTTCTTCTTCTTCTTCTTCTTCTTCTTCTTCTCTTCTTCTCTCTTCTTCTTCTTCTCTTCTTCCTTCTCCTTCTTCTTCTTCTTTCTTCTTCTTCTTCTTCTTCTTCTTCTTCTTCTTCTTCTTCTTCTTCTTCTTCTTCTTCTTCTTCTTCTTCTTCTTCTCTTCCTTCTTCTTCTTCTTCTTCTTCTTCTTCTTCTTCTTCTTCTTCTTCTTCTTTGCATTCTTCTTCCATTCTTCTTCTTTTGCATTCTTCTTCTTCTTCTTCTTCTTCTTCTTCTTCTTCTTCTTCTTCTTCTTCTTCTTCTTCTTCTTCTTCTTCTTCTTCTTCTTCTCTCTTCTTCTTCTCTTCTTCTTCTTCTCTTTTGCATTCTCTTCTTCTTCTTCCTCCTCTTTGCATTCTTCTTCTTCTTCTTCGCTTCTTCTTCTTCTTCTCTTCTTCTTCTTCTTCTTCTTCTTCTTCTTCTTCTTCTTCTTCTTCTTCTTCTTCTTCTTCTTCCTTCTTTCTTCTTCTTCGCAATTCTTCTTCTTCGCAATTCTTCTTCTTCTCTTCTTCTTCGCAATTCTTCTTCTTCTTCTTCTTCTTCTCTTCTTCTTCTTCTTCTTCTTCTTCTCTTCTTCTTCTTCTTCTTCTTCTTCTTCTTCTTCTTCTTCTTCTTCTTCGCAATTCTTCTTCTTCTTCGCAATTCTTCTTCTTCGCAATTCTTCTTCGCAATTCGTCTTCTTCTTTCTGACCTCTCAAGAAAGTTCCGCTTGTTGTGACAATTACAGTTGGATTTTTAGTAAAAACTCCACCAAAGTCTGGAAATAAATGCAGTTTGAATTGGTGAGACAGAGAGAACAGTTAGGTCATAATTTTGATGTTTTTCGACAACCCGTGTGTCCGTTTGTCTGTCTGTCTGTCTCTTACTCTTTCTGTCTCTCTGTCTGCTTCTGTATCTGTCTCTGTGTCTTTCTGTCTCTGTATTTGTCCTTCTCCCTTATTTCTCTCTCTCTCTCTCTCTCTCCTCACTCTCCTCTCTCTCTCTCTCTCTTCTCCTCTCTCTCTCTCTCTCTCTCTCTCTCTCTCTCCTCTCTCTCTCTCCTCTCTCTCTCTCTCTCTCTCTCTATCTATCTATCTATCTATCTATCTATCTATCTATCTATCTATCTATCTATCTATCTATCTATCATATCTATCTATCTATCTATCTATCTATCTATCTATCTATCTGTCTGTCTGTCTGTCTGTCTGTCTGTCTGTCTGTCTGTCTGTCTGTCTATCTGTATGCCTTTCTATCCATATATGTATCTATTTATCTATTTGTCTATCTCTCTCTCCATTTTTCTATTTATCTTTCAATCAAAATGTGTATCTATCTTCCTAATTACACTCCTACCTATCTATCTACCTATCGGATTGTACATTCATCTATCTACCTATTCATTTATCTATCTATCTTCCTATCTATCTACTACATACCTACTCTATCTATCTATCTATCTATCTATCTATCTATCTATCTATCTATCTATCTATCTATCTATCTATCTATCTATCTATCTATCTATCTATCTATCTATCTATCTATCTATCTATCTATCTATCTATCTATCTATCTATCTGTCTGTCTGTCTGTCTGTCTGTCTGTCTGTCTGTCTGTCATCGATCTGTCTATCCGTCTGTCTGTCTGTCTCTCTGTCTATTTGCCTGCGCAACAGTAACTCTACCTGTCTGTCTTTCTTTTACCCCCCACCCCACTCCTCCTCCTCTCTCTCTCTCTCCTCTCCTCTCTCCTCTCCTCCTCTCTCTCTCTCTCTCTCTCTCTCTCTCTCTCTCTCTCTTCTCTCCTCTCTCTCTCCTCTCTCTCTCACTCTCTCCTCTCCTCCTCTCTCTCTTCCTCCCCCCCTCTCTCTTTCTTGCTCTCGCTCTTACCCCACTCTCTCTCCCAACACAGTTTATAACACTGATGATGCTGTCCTGGATTAACTGTCTATAGCGCTCCTTTGTGCTTTTTACCTCAGAAAGTTTGTCAATGCAGCCTATTGTGTACTTGACTTTATGGCTATTTGCTAGAATAGTCTAGACATGTCTACTACTTTTGAATACCATATCCTTTTTAAAAAAATTTGCTGCCTACTCGTCTGTTTCTATTCACTCTTTATTTTGGACTGTCTTTTATTGCCTGGCAAATTAGTACACAAAACGATGTCTGCTTTCTTGTTGAAAAAAAAACCACAAAAAAGAAAGAAGAAAGTGATTGCAACAATTTCAGAGAATGGGTATGAATAGTGACTACTGAAGGTTGGTGTTCATCACAGTAAATTTGAAAACTGTCTGTGTGTTTGTTTGTTTGTCTTTCTGTCTCTCTGTCTCTCTGTCTCTCTGTCTCTCTGTCTCTCTGTCTTTCTCTCTCTCTCTCTCTCTCTCTCTCTCTCTCTCTCTCTCTCTCTCTCTCTCTCTCTCTCTCCTCTCTCTCTCTCTCTCTCTCTCTCTCCCTCCATCACTCATATTTTCCAAACTATATGTTACAGACGGATCAGTTGACCTTTAATTTTCTGTGTCTGTAGAACCCTGTAAGTGGCGCCGCCCTTTGTGTTATCTGGTATCACTGGGATGCCATTTGGATATCTGTCAGTCTTTCCGTGCAGAGACGGCTATGGGAAATTCGTCTTCAGAGCAAAACAAGAGGAGGGTCTCAACGTGAAGTTCTTTCAGTTTGAGACCAATAAATTTTACAGACATTCGTAGTCTGTATCAGTTACTAACACCATTCATCCCACCCTTCTCTATTTCTTTCTCGATTAGTGTTTGTCTCTGTCCGTCTGTCTGTCTATGTCTCTCCCTTCATTTCTCTCTCTGTCGCAGTCACGTGCATGTGCGCGCGCACGAACGCGTGTGTGTGCGTTTGTGTGTGTGTGTTTGTGTGTGTGTGTGTGTGTGTGAGTGTGTGTGTGCATGTGTGTATGCGTGTGTGCATGCAGGCATGTAAATGCAATAATTATGCAAAAGAGATGTTGTCAAATCAGCAGATAAACCTGAGCAAAAGAGAACTAAGAAAGAGAGAGTGGGTGAGCCAGGCCTGAATGAGAGAGAGAGAGAGAGAGAGAGAGAGAGAGAGAGAGAGAGAGAGAGAGAGAGAGAGAGAGAGAGAGAGAGAGAGAGAGAGAGAGAGAGAGAGAGAGAGAGAGAGAGAGAGAGAGAGAGAGAGAGAGAGAGAGAGAGAGAGAGAGAGAGAGAGAGAGAAGAGAAAAAGAAAGAGACTGCTGACAGACAGACAGAAAAACAAAGGAGACAGAAACAGAGAAAAAGAGAGAAAGAGATACACACACACCTACATACATCAACATTCAAGCAGACAGACAGACAGACAGACAGACAAGGAGGGGGAAGGGGGAGACACACACACACACTACGTCTGATAAAATTGCCATCATTGTAAGACAATCTGCTGCTATACGTGGTCACAATGGCACGTTATCATAACAACACGTGGTCACGATGCCACGCGGTCACAATAACGTGACCCTCTTTTATTTTCATTTCAGCTTTCTTCTTCTTCTTCGTAGAACGCTCAGACAACACTCATTGTTGTCTGTCATATGAACGAGTTTTAATGTGTTTCGCTGACGTTAAGTGCCAGACAAGTCAGACCCAGCGCATCCGACTTGGGCATGGGAGAAAATTGTTATCTTTGAAGTGTTTCTGGAAAATAAACGGTAGTAAAATGGATCAAGAAAGTAGATAATCAAAAAGAAAGAGGTATGGGAAGAAAGGGAACAAGGCAGAAACAGAGAGAGAGGGATGGAAAAGAGGGAATTTCTAGCGCAGAATTTCCAGAAGGCATTGATGGTGTTTATACTGACAGGCCCGTAGCGTCCCCGCCTGGGAGATTCTATCCGAAATACGTCTGCGCTGTTATATTAGGGCTAGAGTGTGGACTTGATTATATATTCATGTTAATTTTCATGCACTTTTAGAAGAGTTTATGCAACAAAGCTTTGATTTCGGTTAGGTGGTTGATTGGTAGTTAGCGAGTTTTGCGGTCGTTCGTATAAGGGTTGTAATTTTTCGGCTGGGTAGAATCCGAAAGTGTATCTTTATTATCTATTGTGATGGTTAATACAGTAAGCAATTTGAGTTAAGGCCAAGTTATGAAGACTGCATTTTTTCGACCAACAATGGCTTTATTTGCCTGAGAGCAGACACTGTTCGGTTCTTGTTTTCTCAAAGTTGAAAGAAATGTTAGTAAATTGCTATGTGTGGTTTTGGTTTTGATGGTAACTATCAGGCCTGTCCTTCTGGCAGGTCAGGACCTCTTTGCAGTATTTAGCAGCTAATCACTGTCGACAAGTGATAAAGAGTGAAGAGAGAGAATGTTATAATGTTAGTAGATACGCTGTAACATATGTCAATGACTAGGATCGTGGTAGTAAAACGCATGCGCAGATTGCGTAAAGGAGCACGTGGCAAAAAGAGCAGATAAAGGCAAAAACCACATTTTTATTCAGAACAAAACAGGAAAAAAGGAAACAAGAAACAAGGAAAGAGAAAGATAGAAAGGTAAAGATAAATGTACGATTTTTTTTTTCAAAATTAAAGCAGAGGCGTCTAGACAGCATAAATCGAACAAAGCAGCTTACACTAGTATATCAGCTGTCAAACATTCTTATTTCGTAGCAAAACGACATTTCCCTTACCACTTTTTAGACCTTCAAGCCATCAGAACACAAAGGTGATTTCTTTAAAACTCCCAAGTTAGACAATGAAATTGTATTTCGTTTGTCAGTAATGTGTGATGACTGAGAGCTATAGATGTTCTTTTTTACTCGCAGAGAAAAATACAGTGAGGTGTTAGCGTGCTTAACCATGATTTCTGATTCACGATAACCAAGTGTCAACTTTTACTGATTGGATTCACGAAGCAAAATGGCAATTTTCCGTAGGAAGAGGCATAAGCAGTTGCTCCTGTGGCAGGAATGGTGACACTGCTATCAACTACAGATTGGTGATGAATTGCCTCTCCAATGGTGAGGGTTCCTTCACTTACCCTAGTGCTGTCATTGAGTAGGAAAACTACGGAGAGAGAGAGAGAGAGAGAGAGAGAGAGAGAGAGAGAGAGAGAGAGAGAGAGAGAGAGAGAGAGAGAGAGAGAGAGAGAGAGAGAGAGAGAGAGAGAGAGAGAGAGAGAGAGAGACAGACAGACAGACAGACAGACAGACAGACAGACAGACAGACAGACAGACAGACAGACAGACAGCAGTGAATGAGAGAGAGAGAGATAGGGAGAGAGAGCAGTGAATGAGTGAGAGAGATAGAGAAGTGAGAAAGAGAGAGAAAGAGAGTAAAACAGAGACAGACAGACAAAGTCGAAGACGGACAAGAAAATAAATAAAGAAAAAAGCAATTCCCTCTACTCCATAACTGACCCTGCCATTGTCATGTCAGATAGACCACACCAGACGAGCACAGCTGATAGACAATACCCACACCACAACAACACCACACCCACACTACACCACACTACACCACACCACACTACACCACACTACACCACACTACACCACACCACACTACACCACACTACACCACACTACACCACACCACACACCACACCACACTACACCACACCACACTACACCACACTACACCACACCACACTACACCACACTAACACCACACCACACTACACCACACCACACTACACCACACTACACTACACCACACTACACCACACCACACTACACTACACTATACCACACTACACCACACTACACTACACAACACTACACCACACCACACCACACCACACTACAACTACACTATACACACACTACACCACACTACACCACACCACACTACACCACACTACACCACACCACACTACACACACTACACCACACTACACCACACCACACTACACCTCACCACGCCACACCACACTACACTACACCCACACCACAACCACACCACACTACAACACAACCACACCACACCACACCACACACACACCCACACTACACCACACTACACTACACCACACCACACCACAACACTACACACTACACCACACCACACCACACACACACACTACACACACAACACCACACTACACCACACTACACTACACCACACCTACACACACACTCACACACTACACTCACACCACACTACACACACACACACACCTACATACCACACACACACACCACACTACACCACACACACACTACACCACACCATACACACTACACCACACTACACCTACACTACACTACACTACACCACACTACACCACACTGCACTACACCACACTACACTACACTACACCACACTACACCACACTCACTACAACCACACTACACTCACACTACACCACACTACACCACACTACACCACCCACCACCTACACCACACACACTACACTACACCACACTACACCACACCACACTACACCACACTACTACACTCACACTACACACACTACACCACACTCACTACACCACACTACACTACACCACACTACACTACACCACACTACACCCTACACCACTACCCACACTACACTACACTACACACACCACACTACACCACACTACACCACACCACACCACACTACACACACCACACTACACCACACCACTACACCACACTACACAACTACACACACCATCACTACACCACACTCACTACACCACACTACACCACACCACACTACACTACACACACTACACACACTACACTATACCACACTACACTACCCACACTACACACACTCCACACACACTACACTACACCACACCACCACACTCACTACACCAACACCCAACACCACACCCACTCACTACACCACACTCACACTACCATACCACAACCTACCACTCACACTACAACCAACACTACACTCACACTGCACTGAACACCACACTACACCAACTACACTACACCACACTACACCACACTGCACTCACAACACACTTACCTCACATGCCTACACCACTAAACCTGTTGAGGCCTACCATCTCCTGCCCCTCTATCTCAGGGGACAGACCAATGCACACGGCCTCTATTGCATTACCTGTGGATGTCATTACTTCCTGTGTCCAGATAGACAGCGCTACACTGGCTCTGCCCCCTTGCTCAGCAACGACACTTTCCTTGCAAGTCAATCTGTGAAACGAGGGGAGAATGGTGCTTTGGGTTATACATCATCACACAATCATGAGCTGCTACTGCTACTACTGGGGATGTATGATTTGATTGTCATTTTTGGTTTTTGATTGCGTTCTGGTGATTGTGATTGTGATTGTTGGATGTATGTCTGGTGTGTGATTTTGATAGTCCTTTTTGGCTATATGTCTTCTGTGTGATTTTGATTGTGATTGTTGGATGTATGTCTGGTGTGTGATTTTGATAACCATTTGGGGGCCAATGTCTTGTATGTGGTTAGGATAGTAATTTTGGGATCTATGTCTTGTGTCTGATTTGACTACAATTTTCTGGCCCTGTCTTGTGTCCTAGCTACAACTTGATTGTACTTAAGATTTATTTGGAAGAAAAACAGGCTGGTTTAAATTTCTATTGCTGCGGCGCGGCGTAAGTGTACACAAGGGTAGCTTATTTAAGATATGCTGCTTTCTGAGTTCATCTTTGTTTCTATAAAACATTGCTGATGAGCGTATGGTTTTTATCGTTTTAATTCGTTGCACACTCATAGACACATTTACATAAAAACAAATTTACATAGATACACTAGTCTTATACAATGAGAAAGATACAGAGATGGGTGGATAGATAAATAGACAGATGACAGTCAGACCGACAGGTAGGTAAATATATACATAGATATGTTTACATACATATATAACATAGATATATGGATACATACATACATACATACATACATACATACATACATACATACATACATACATACATACATACATACATACATACATACATATATATACACACACACACCGCATGCACGCATGCATGCATGCATGCATACATACATACATACATACATACATACATACATACATACATACATACATACATACATACATACATACATACATACATACATACATACATACATACATACATACATACATACATACATACATACATTACGTACGTACATACATACGTACGTAACGTATATACGTACATACGTACATACGTACATACGTACGTACGTACGTACATACATACGTACGTAAGCAGGTAGACAGACAGGCAGACAGGCAGGCAGGCAGGCAGGCAGACAGAGAGAGAGAGAAGAAGAGAGAGAGAGAGAGAGAGAGAGAGAGAGAGAGAGAGAGAGAGAGAGAGAGAGAGAGAGAGAGAGAGAGAGAGAGAGAGAGAGAGAGAGAGAGAGAGAGAGAGAGAGAGAGAGAGAGAGAGAGAGAAGAGAAGGCAAGGCAAGGCAAGGCAAGGCAAGGCAAGGCAAGGCAAGGCAAGGCAAGGCAAAGTCTTTTATTCGAGGATAATAGATAAGCAGTCGTGTGCTTTTTTACATCCAGTCCCCGCCCTTTTCAGGGATACATCAAGTTGAAAATATACTAAACAATAAAACTTTACGCAGTACCAAACAACACACAAGAATAAAGGACACTATATATGATAAGGTAATAAAATGCACTCTTTCAGAAGACAAAAATCAGAAGTCACAATAAAAAATTTTGATTATGGAAAAAAAGAAAAGCGTTAAGTAGATAAGGAGCAAACAAGAGAACAAAATGAAAGAAACAACCGAAAACATCAATCCACCACTATCTATCAAAACTTGTACATGTAATATAAATTGGATTTGGATAAAAGGGGAATTAAAAAAACACACACTATTTTCAGAGAGAGAGAGAGAGAGAGAGAGAGAGAGAGAGAGAGAGAGAGAGAGAAGAGAGAGAGAGAGAGAGAGAGAGAGAGAGAGAGAGAGAGACAGAGCAGACAGACAGAGAGACAGACAGACAGACAGACAGAAGACAGACAGACAGACAGACAGACAGACAGACAGACAGACAGACAGACAGACAGACAGACAGACAGACAGACAGACAGACAGACAGACAGACAGACAGACAGACAGATTTTATTCTTTTATATCGAGGATGATGGGATAAACACTCATGTATGTCATCTGTTCCCACAGGCACACAATGGCCTACTCTTACGAAAAGCGGAACTAGATTTAACGTGTGCGCAAGATGTTCTGCGTGTGTTCTCACACGGGGCCTCGGTTTATAGTCTCATCCGAAGGACTTTGGGGGGGGGGGGGGGGGAGAGAGTAGAGTCAGCACTGGTGTTAACTCCAGGAGATAAATCTCCTCGTACGGGAATTGAACCCGGGTCATCAAATTGCGAACGCAATGTTCTGACCACTAGGCAATCCCGTCCCCCACACTACACCACACTACAGAGAGAGAGAGAGAGAGAGAGAGAGGAAGAGAGAGAGAGAGAAGAGGAGAGAGAGAGAGAGAGAGAGAGAGAGAGAGAGAGAGAGAGAGAGAGAGAGAGAATTAAATTAATTTTATTTTCAGAAGATGATAGAGTAAGCATGACAATTGATTTTTTACATCCAGCCTTCTATAACAATAACAAAAAAGAGGTAAAAAATCATAACAATGAGAAACAATTGGGGGGGGGGGGGTTACACAACCTGATTTTTAATCATGCATTTATACATGTTTTCAAATGATAGGCGAAAAGCTGAAGTAAATGAGAGAGAGAGAGAAATGGAGAGAGAGAGAGAAATGAGAGACAGACAGACAGACAGACAGACAGACAGACAGACAGACAGACAGACAGACAAATACAGAGAGAGAATCAATGAACACTTTTTTTTACCAGGGTAATGAGATAATTACCTAACAACAACAAAAACCCAAAAGCAAAGAGACACCCCCTTCCCCCCGCTTTCCCTTTATTAAGGACAACACAGAACAAAGAAAAGTTCTTTAAAAAAAAGAATGTTTATATCATAAGAAAATATCACAAAACGCATACACCTGCACGCACACACACACTCAATCTCATATTAAAACATACTGATTAATGCATGCTGAATATGCACAACAAATGGATGCACTGTATGGATAATTATACATCAAAACTACTTTAAAATGTGAAATACGCAAGTTTAAGATCAATACGCTTTAACTAACAAAACACTCGTATATTACGTGTCTTTAGCTTAACATTATAGTAGCAATAAAGACAGGAAATACAAACTATTGACTAGCAATGAATGCATAAGATGACATTTATAAGCACGTTTAAAGAGAGAGAGAGAGAGAGAGAGAGGAGAGAGAGGAGAGAAGAGAGAGAGAGAGAGAGAGAGAGAGAGAGAGAGAGAGAGAGAGAGAGAAAAGAGAGAGAGAGAGAGGAGAAGGAAGAAGAGAGAGAGAAGAAGACAGACAGACAGACAGGACAGACAGAGACAGACAGACAGACAGACAGGACAGAAGCAGAACGACAGACAGACAGACAGGGACAGACAGACAGACAGACAGACGGGACAGACAGACAGACAGACAGACAGACAGACAAAAACAGACAGGACAGACAGACAGACAGACAGACAGACAGACAGACAGACAGACAGACACAAAACAGACACATACATAGAGAGAGATTCAACCCTGCAAATTCACAGAATATAAAATATATGCGTGAAATAATGTGCAGACATGGACATGGATTGCACACACACACACACACGCACACACACACACACACACACACACACACACACACACACACACACACACACACACACACACACACACACGCACACACACACACACACACACACACACACACACACACACACACACACACACACACAACACACACACACACACACACACACACACACACACACACACTTCGGATGAGACTATAAACTGAGGTCTCGTGTGAAAACGCACGCAGAACATCTTGCACAGAAGTTAAAACCCGTTCCGCTTTTCGGAAGAGTAGGCCATTGTGTGCCGGTAGGAACGGATGACAAAATTTACAAACTAAATACACACGGGGACAGGGTGTAAAAAGCACATGAGTGCTTATTTCCTTATCCTCGAAGAAAAAAATTAATAAAGAAAGAAATAACACACACACATGCATGCACGCACGCGCGTGCGCGCGTGCACGCGGCTGACAGAGAAGTTAACCGTCTTAATCAAGTGCTAATTTGATTTTCCTTGATTTCAACGCAATGAAAAACCGTCGTTAGAGATAGCTCGTGTTAAACAAGTTCGGGAATCCTTTTGAGCCTGGACAGAAAACCAATAGCAGAGAAAACATAGTTTTTTCCCCATTTATGAGCTTTGATATTTTCAGCAAACTTATTAAATCGCATCATACATTTTCTTTGTTTTCAAGCAAGCAAATTGGTTTCCTTATCGGCTTGTTTCTTGACGTTTCAAATGGTGTGTGTGTGTGTGTGTGTGTGTGTGTGTGTGTGTGTGTGTGTGTGTGTGTGTGTGTGTGTGTGTGGTGTGTGGTGTGTGGTGTGTGTGTGTGTGTTGTGTGTGCGTGTGTTTGTTGAGTGTGAGAGAGAGACTAGACAGACAGACAGACATAGAGACAGAGAGAAAGAGAAAGACAGAGAGAGATACGACAACGGCCTTTTACTTTCTGAGAGTAAATTCAAGACATTTTTACATCCAGCCCTTGGAAAATTAACACGTAAGCAAACTAGCATTTAAGGAAAATAAATCGTGAGAGCGAGAGCTAGAGCGAGAGCGAGAGCGAGAGCGGAGAGAGAGAGAGAGAGAGAGAGAGAGAGAGAGAGAGAGAGAGAGAGAGAGAGGAGAGAGAGAGAGAGAGAGAGAGAGAAGAGAGAGAGAGAGAGAGAGAGAGAGAGAGAGAGAGAGAGAGGAGAGAGAAGATTGATTGATTGATTGATTAATTTGATTGCTTGATTTATTCTTTCATATCGAGGATAATGGAATAAGCACTCTTGTGCTTTTTTACATCCAGTCCCCATGTGTATGCAGTTTTGTAAATGTTATCTGTTCCCACAGGCACACAATGGCCTACTCTTACGAAAAGCGGAACAGGATTTAACGTGTGCACAAGATGTTCTGCGTGCGTTCGCACACGGGGCCTCGGTTTATAGTCTCATCCGAAGGACTTTTGGGGAGAGTAGAGTCAGCACTGATGTTAACTCCAGGAGAAAAATCTCCTCGACCGGGAATCGAACCCGGGTCGTCAAATTGCGAACGCAATGTTTTGACCATTAAGCTATCCGTCCCCCGTCCGTTCTGACCACTAGGCTATCCGCCCTCCCCTCGAGAGAGAGAGAGAAGAGGAGGAGAGAGAAGAGAGAGAGAGAAGAGAGAGAGAGAGAGAGAGAGAGAGAGAGAGAGAGAGAGAGAGAGAGAGAGAGAAGAGAGAGAGAGAGAGGAGAGAAGAGAGAGAGAGAGAGAAAGAGAAAAGAAAGAAAGAAAGAGAGAGAGAGAGACAGATAGAGAGAGAGTCAGACAGACAGACAGACAGACAGAGGGAGATTTCTTTTTTTTTCTTTTTTTTTCTTTTATATCGAGGATAATGGGATAAGCACTCTTGTGCTTTTTTACATCCAGTCCCCGTGTGTATGCAGTTTTGTAAATGTCATATGTTCCCACCGGCACACGATGGCCTACTCTTACGAAAAGCGGAACAGGATTTAACGTATGCGCAAGATGTTCTGCGTGCGTTCGCACACGGGGCCTCGGTTTATAGTCTCATCCGAAGGACTTGTGGGGAGAGTGGAGTCAGCACTGATGTTAACTCAGGAGAAAAATCTCCTCGACCAGATTCAAACCCGGGTCTTCAAATTGCCAGCGCAATGTTCTGACCACAAGGCTATCTGTCCCCCTGGAGAGAGTGTGTGTGTATGCGCACGCGCGCGTGCGTGTGTGTGTGTGTATGTGTGTGTGTGTGTGTGCAAGTGTGTGTGTGTGTGTGTGTGTGTGTGTGTGTGTGGTGAGTGGTTGTGTGTGTAAGTGTTTGTATAAGTGTGTGTGTGAGCATGTGTGCGTGTGTGTGTGTGTATATATGTGTATGTGTGTGTGTGTGTGTGTCTGTGTGTATGTGTGTGAGTTAAACTGGTTATGATGTAGCAAAAGAAAATTACAGCCATTTTCGTCCAAGGAGCTGATCACGGTATAGATAGAAAGAGAAAGAGTTGACCACAGTGCTCATCTTTGATGCTGCCTTCAAGTAAGCCTAGTCCATCTATGGAACCTTTGCCAACTACAAGCTCAAGAAAACTGCGATACTATAGATTGAATTTGCACACCAGATTAAAAGTGTGGATGTGCCTCTCGAGAATGGGATTGCTGTACCCGACAAGCTTTCTATGGGACCGTTTCAAGGTTTATCTTCACTCCTACTCCCCACGACTTCTGCGTTAGGGGAATATAGAAATGGAGTTGGTTATATGGTT
>CM060328.1:14548004-14563004 GCA_030674155.1 Stramonita haemastoma
AGGCTATATCAACAGGACTTCACCGAAAATAGATTAGGGGGGAACATGGCTGAGAAAACACACACACAACACACACACACACACACAACACGCACGCACGCACGCACGCACGCACGCGCGCGTACGTGTGCAGTTCTCTTGTCGCTAACTGGTACAACACTGAACACTGAACTGCACAAACTCTCAAGCTTTACTGGAAATATCTGTAGAGTTTATCCCGGTTCATACGCACACAGAGAAAACAGGCATTGTCATATTTAAAATTGCATGCCTTGCAATCCGCAGTCTAGAAACAGATTGATATCTTTGTCTATCAATATTGAAGCCTTCACTAATGAAGAAGTGAAAGCCAAAATAAAGAATGCAATCGGACTATACGGGCACGTCCCACGATCATCTGAACTGGCCAAGACTGTCTGACAGGGAACAGTAAGGGGAGGGAGATGAAGAGGCACACAGAGGAAACGATGGGAAGACAACATCAGAGAGTGGACAGGCCTTGGGTGGAGCGATCTGCTACAGAGGGCGGAGGACTGTGGGTAGTGGAGGAAGCTGGTTGCAGAATCTTCAGTGGTGTCCCCGCGGTCCACAGGACAACGGGACAGGTGAAGGTGACTGAGGTCTTGCGTCACACATTTCAAGCTAAACACTTACACATTTCTTATACCAAATACGGTACACAGAATTCCACACGAAGTTTCCAGTGCCAGTTCTTAACTTGATTGAGCCTTGACCACTTTACGACAAAACCTCTTTAACAACGCTACACTGGCGTATAGTCAATCAAATCTTAGGAGTAAACTCTTAATGCATGTCTCTCTACCCCCCTATCCTCCTTACCCCCTGCCTTTCTCTTCTCTTCATTCCATGACCCCTCCCCTCCCATTTAGATGTCTGGGATGATTTGTTGATGGATGAGAGAAGAATGACCTTTGGTCACTGATGTCCATACTTCTCTATTTTAGTATCTCTTGGCCATCCATTTCTGAACTATTTTACTTCGTTTTGAGCATTCATTTCTCATTGCTCACAGCATCTATCTTCTTTCGTATGATACTTATCTGTGTGATCTTGATTCCTTGAGACTGTAGAGTTCTGACTAAACTGCACATCAGGCCATAGTCAAGTGATCACGATCATGATAAAACAATGAGTGGCATAACGGCTAACATCGTATTCATGTTTTAAGTTGTCGAACGCATTTTCGGTAATGATTTAAGACAGCAGTCTTAAGGGAGCGATACGTCAGGGACCTCAGCTTCTCTAGGGGCAAGCATATTAAGAGCGGCGCACATCTCCTCTCCCTGGCTGTTGTACCTTCCCTGCCCCTAAAGGGGGCAGGTACCTATTTACAGCTCGGTGAACTGGGGAAGAACTGTACTGAAGCCAAGGCGTGCGAATGGTTAAGCAGCACTGAGCGTGGATACCATCCAACTGGTCACCATCCAACTGGTATCCACGCTCAGTGCTGCTTAACTCTGATATGGGGGAAAGCGACTGCTCTAGCCACTTAACTATCCCGCCCCAATGGCAAAAGGGACCCTGTAAAAGGGGTCTGGTAAGCAGCACAGTTTGTGTTTGGGGTGAAGTCTGGCGGCAGTATGACTTGCATGCCCAGTGGTAAAGCACGGTGAGTCAGAATGTATCTGCATTCAATAGGACTGCAAACTGTTGGAATGGCACCCACAGGAGGACCCAAGTACCATTAAAAAGAAAAAAAGGCATTTGGGAGATGGTAAGTTTTGGAATAGAGGATTTTAACTTTTGCTTTTATGTGGAGAGTGTACAAACTCTCCTGTAGAACGCAGCCAACATGCCTCATCGGTTAACGCGTTGGGTATACTACCTAGATGCCCACGGATTCAAATCCTGTAAGAGTCGTAAAGTGTTCAGGACTCTGGCTGGTTCCCACTATTAGTACGTTTGCTATGAACTCATTTAGAAGATTGGGACCATATAGTTGACCTTTATCAACTTGACTGATGCTTTTTGGGGTGTTGTTCAAATTACCTAATTAACTAAGCAGGTTTCTGTATCTCTCAGACCCGGTTGACGCCGGGGTTATATAAAAATAGGAAGCATAGAATACAGCTTTGTCAGGTAGTCACAAAGCATATGCCCTTCCATTACAGCATCATTGCACTATCTTCATCATCATAAATCATCACAATGTAAATGAAAGACAATGTAACTTTGGTTTGGTGGCCTCGATTTTCTGGTCTTACTGTAACCTCGGTTTTGATTTCCATACACTTCTGTACCTGTGATGAATTAGTGTCAGTTAGCCTTGGGGTTGAAGGTTCATGGGTTAAGGTCGTTGGAGGGAAGGTGAAGTGATCAACACCCTGGGTGGGTGTGTCACTCACTCTCTAGCTCTGGTGAACTCTGGGGAACGGATGACAAAATTTACAAAAGTACATAACAAATGGGGACTGGATGTAAAAAAAAAAAAAAGCACATTGGTGCCTATTCCATTATCCGCGATTTTTTTTTTAATCATAGCTCCGAGACTGACCGATTCTTGTCGTTGGGTAGAGGTAGTTAGTAAGTGGTTTTTAGCGCATGTTAGCTCAGAGCATTACTAAACATTACATAAGCATTACTGAACATTACTAAGACAACCTGGCAGCTGTGCAGAGCCACTGTGGCTTGTAGCCTCAAGACAATTCAATATAAAGGAGCCTCCAATGGACATCTGACACTGAGGATGTGACATCTTCTTCTTCCCTCGTTTGCTATAAACCATAAGATGTGTCTCAGGAAAAATAATGGCATGTCCTTTCCTGCTTCTCTCGTGGGCCGTATAGCTTGGTTTGCAAGGTTGTCTATGTCGGTTACACAATTTTCCTCAGGTCGCTGTATAGCGTGCATCTTTCAAGAATGTGACATAAGAAACCTGAAAATAGCTGGGGCAGAGATATTAAAACAAGCAGTGGAGAAAGATAGCACAACAGGAGCGTTATGCAACTTGAGACAGTAAAAACGGACCCAGAATTTTTTTTTAAACAAACACAAAAAACAACTCCAAGGGATAAAAGCTGTCTTCTGTATTAGATGAAAAGTGCAACTAATAAACAGTACAATTTGACTATTAGGACCAACAGGAAGTCTGTGTGTGTGTGTGCACGCACGCGCGTGCGTGCGTGCGTGTGTGTGTGCCTGTAATGAGGGGGCAGCATGAGCTAGTAATTTGGAGTTGTATAAGAATCTTAAATAGCAGCAATTGTTACAAAGTGAATTCTCTCTCTCTCTCTCTCTCTCTCTCTCTCTCTCTCTCTCTCTCTCTCTCTCTCTCTCTCTCTCTCTCTCTCTCTCTCTCTCTCTCTCTCTCTCTCTCTCATTCTCATCCTCATCCTCCACTTCTTCTTCCTCATCCCCTCCCCCTCCCTCTCCTTCTCGTTTTTTTTTTTTTTTTTTTTTTTAACTCTTCTTCTTATCTCAAATTGTCCACTTTCCTTCCTTTCTCGCTACCTAGTCTTCAAGACGTCCCATTAGTTCTCCATGCAGGCTCCATTCTCACACACGGCCCCTCCACAGCACAGGGCTCACAGCACAGAAACACATCCGGCAGTCGATGGGCAAGGGCAGTAATTTAGTGGAGCAGGCCTCAGACTGCCAATTGTCGCCCTTCCTGTCAGCGCGGCTGACTTGTCACATGACCCCTGCTTCCTTCCCCCTCACCATTTTCTTGTCGCCTTTGATAATTGACTGACGAGTCTGACATTGTGAGTTGTTTATTATACAGGAAGGGCTAGAAGGAAACGTGGCGAGATTGTTTGACTTAGAATTGATTACATATAAGAATGTGAAGCAATCATAAACAGCTACGCCAGACAGTGTTTGCTTTTTCTTGATGGCTACTTATTGCATGTGGTTTTGTTTGATGAACTTCATTATTTGTGTTTATATGTTGGATCCCATTTCAGAGTGTATTTCATGTTGTCTTTAAAGGTACTGTCAGTAAAATGTATTGATGACTTTTGGTTTATCACTTGGTTGTGAACCTTTTTCTCTCATGAATTTTAGTTTTTGTACTCTACAAGGTCTATTAACCCGACCCAGAAACTTCAACTGAGTCAACATCTTGTGAATAAAATACTTATGGAGTGTGGTTATATTTCTTGTAAGACTTTCTTTTAACATAAAATTCCTGATCTCTGAAATAAGTATGTCAGCATAGCATGGATCCGGAATAAAACCAGCAAAAATGTTCATTTTGTAGACAATAATTATTTTACAATCCGGATCGGTAGGGATCAAGACTTTACTAGACTTTTAAAGAAACTGAATTACACTTTAAAAAATGAAAATAAATATCAGTGCAAAAATACCTTTAAAAAAGACAGGGTGCCTTCGTGGTCTGAGCACTCACTCTTGCCAATGTAAATTTAAGGGTAAGCAGCGTTGCGCGTTGTTACTGCTTGGGTGGGTGACAGTTCATGCACCCTGTCTTCAGTGCAGTCTTCAGTTCACCCGGCTGTAAATAAGCACCTGCCCATTTTAGGGACAGGAAAGGTCAAGCAGCGTGGGAGAGGAAAAGGGCATTGCTCTCAAAATGCTGACCAAGGAGAATTTGAGGTCTCTGACACCTTGTTTTCCAACGACGGCGTAGGTGATGGGAAGTATCATGTTTACCCAACAGACCACGCTGATGGCTAGCGGCGCTTCTGCCAATGATCGATACTGTTGTCCAGTGACAGTAACTGCGAACTGTTCCACTTGATTTTAATTTGATTTGATTTGATTTAATCTTTTATACCGAGGATAATGGAATAAGCACTCTTGTACTTTTTTACATCAAGTCCCCGTGTGTATGCAGTTTTGTAAATGTCATCTGTTCCCACCGGCACACGATGGTCTTCTCTTGTTATTTACATGCAGGCCATCATCAGCTATTGAGGATTCAAATTTTGTACCCTCACTACAATTGCAAAGACACCCTTACTGCTGTTAATAGGGACAGTTTTTATAAAAAGACAAAAACACACACACACACACACACACACACACACACACACACCACACACACACACACACACACACACACACACACACACACACACACACACACACACACACACACACTTGCTTTGAAAAATTTCTGTTCAAAAGTGAGGCAAGAGCTCATAACTGAAATTTGTCATCTGGTTCATTTTTTGATGTTACGGGACACTAGTATTACTTTCTGCTGGATTCCTTCTCATTGTGGTATTTACTTTAATGAAAAAGTTGACAGAATGGCAAAATGCCGAGCAAAGCATGTCAATGGGACTTACAGCATAGAGGTTCCTTTGTCTGCCCACGAGGGCAATAGCATGTTGCAAAATGCATGCTGGAAACACTTCAAAAAGAACTAGAGGATTCTGGGTTTTCCTGGAGTGATGATATAACTCATTTATTATGTTTCGATAATACTGAATTCCGTAATTCACATGAATATAGAAGTGTTGTATCCCTTATTTACAGGTTTAAGCTCAATGCTTTTAGATCTAAATTTTCAAAAACAGCAACATGTATCTGTGGTGAAACAGTTACCAATGCTCATATTCTTTTACAATGTCGAGATATAAAAACGATTTTACCTACCTTCCCAGTCCTTCCCTTAGACCAAATTCTGAAAGATGCTTCTCTGATGAAATATATTGTATTGTCTTTAACTCACAGTCCTATTTTCAGATACTTGTAGTATTTTGAAGTTTATTAGTTGTAGGAATTGCAAAGTTAGTGTTTGAGTTGTTATTTCTTCCTTTTCAAAGTTTCTTGTTTATGCTTAATCTGATTTATGTTTGTTTATTGCCAATGATTAGCCATGTGCACCCACACACACACGCACACACACACACACACACAACACACACACACACACACACACACACACACACACACACACACACACACACACACACACACACACCACACACACATACATAAAGTAGTAGGCATCCATCAGTCTCGGAAGACTATGGATTTGCGCTCTAGTCTTTAGAGCACAAAGCCTGGGTAGGTAAGTATGGAGGGTAAGCTGTTACCCATGCAGCAGACCCTCCCACTCCACGCCACTGGAATGATCCATTGGAAAGGCGATGACCGATACGAATGGTTCCAGTACCGTCGCAGGAGCCACCAGAACGTTGCCATATACAGCCCCGTGCCACTCTGGGACTCCACCCCCCCGGATTTTTCCACAGGGATGGTGTCTAAACACGACATCTGTGTGCATGCTTTTCTTTTTGTTTTAATTTTGTCATCTGCTCCAACCGGCACACGATGGCCTGCTCTTCCGAAAGGCGGAGCGGGATTTTAACGTGTGCGCAAGATGTTCTGCGTGCGTTCGCACACGGGGCCTCAGTTTATAGTCTCATCCGAATGACTTTGACATTCAGTTCGATTTTTTCGTCAAACTAGGAAGAAAGGGCGAGGCTGGGTACGAACCCAGAAACTCACGGTTTACATATTGGCAGGCGAACGTCTTAACCATCCTGCCACCGTCCTTCCTACACATACATACACACATACATTATACACTTCCCTGTCTGATTTCACTATTTAGTGGAAGGACGTGAAACTGAAGAACTACTACTACTACTACTACTACTAACTACTACTACTACTACTACTACTACTACTACTATACTACTACTACTACTACTACTATTTACTACTACTACTACTACACACACACACGTACATTTATAAGCACAAAAACATGCACACATATGCGCACGCACACACGCACGCACGCACACACACACACACACACACACGCACGCACGCACGCACGCACGCACGCGCGCGCGCGCGCGCGCGTACACACATATACATACACACACACAACACCGAACGCACGCAAAACATCTTGCGCACAAGTTAAAACTTGTTTTGCTTTTCGGAAGATTAGGCTATTGTGTGCCGGTGGGGGCAGATAACAAAAGTTACAAAACTGCATACACACGGGGACTGGGTGTAAAAACAAAGCAATGGTTTATTCCATTATCCTCGAAATTAGAGAATAAATATTTAAAGAATAATTAAAGTACTATAAATAACGCGATGTGTGCTTTTTTTTCTTTAAAAAAAAAAATAATCATGAATGCAGGGCGGGAGAACACTGGAAAAGAGTCCAAAACCTTTGAAACTAAGTTGTTTTTTGTAGTCAAGGCCAAAAGCTTTGTCAAGTTCTTGATGTCAGCTAAGTGTCAAGTGCTGCAGTAGCATGTTGCTATGGTGTAAACATGTCCTGTAGAGACTGCCCTCAGCTATGACAAGCTCTTAACATAACGACCAGCATTCTCATTTAATAGAGGAAAAATCACCTGAAGTCGGATTGTGGCTGCCTTGATGGTAAGGTATACTTAAAACAGCCTTCTTCATTAACTTCTCATTCACTGAATACTTCAGAAGGCCTCAGTCATTACTCGGGTATGATGAGTGAGGCAAAGTCCTTGTTGTTGTTGATTTTGTCTTTGTTGTTGCTTTTCTCCTTGTTGTCCTTGTTCTTGTTGTTGTTGTTGTTGTTGTTATTGTTTTCTTCTTCTTCTTCTTCTTCTTCTTCTTCTTCTTCTTCTTCTTCTTCTTCTTCTTCTTCTTCTTCTTCTTCTTCTTCTTCTTCTTCTTCTTTTTGTTCTTGTTCTTGTTCGTGTTCTTCTTCTTGTTCTTGTTGTTGTTGTTGTTGTTGTTGTTGTTGTTGTTGTTGTTGTTGTTGTTGTTGTTGTTGTTGTTGTTGTTTTCTTCTTCTTCTTCTTCTTCTTCTTCTTCTTCTTCTTCTTCTTCTTCTTCTTCTTCTTCTGCTTTTTCTTCGTCTTCTTCTTCTTCTTCTTCTTCTTCTTCGTCTTCTTCTTTCTTCTTCTTCTTCTTCTTCTTCTTCTTCTTCTTCTTCTTCTTCTTCTTCTTCTTCTTCTTCTTCTTCTTCTTCTTCTTCTCTCGTCGTCGTCGTCGTCGTCGTCGTCGTCGTCGTCTTCTTTTTCTTCTTCTTGCAGGCAGTTTTGTCTCCCTAGTTTTTCACCTGCTTTCTTCTTTTACTCCTTGACCACTTTCATCTGGATGTTTTCTCTTTCTCTTCCTACCTGTTTGTTTTCTTCTCTCCTTGTTTTTGTTTCAGCCCCTGCTCTTGGTGCCTGTCTTCTTCCCCTTCTATCTTATTTCTTGTTCTTTATTTTACTTTGCAAGTTGTCCACATCTTCACACTATTGCTCCTCCTGTCCTCTGATATCTGTGTCCTCACCCATTACACCAGTCATCGGCCGTTGATTGCTCTTCTGCCCTGTCCTGTCTCTCTGTTTCGCTCTGTTTCTGTCTGTCGGTCTCTGTCTCTCTGTCTCCTTGTCTCCTTGTCTCCTTGTCTCCTTGTCTCTCTGTCTCTGTGTTTCTCTGTGTCTGTCTGTGTCTGTCTCTGCATCTCTGTCTCCATTTCTGTCTCTGTTTCTGTTTCTGTCTCTGTTTCTGTCTGTCTGTCTGTCTGTCTGTCTGTCTGTCTGTCTGTCTGTCTGTCTGTCTGTCTGTCTGTTTCTCTCTCTCTCTCTCTCTCTCTCTCTCTCTCTCTCTCTCTCTCTCTCTCTCTCTCTCTCTCTCTCTCTCTCTCCTCTCTCTCTCTCTCTCTCCCCACCTTCCCTCCCTCTCCCCCCCTCTCTCTCTTACTCCCTCCATCCCTAACTTCCCACTCTCTTACTGTGATTCCTTTCCATTGACAAATCCAGCTGGCTAAAGTGCATGTTAAACACAACATTCAATACTTGGATGTATGCCTGTAACCCTGTTACGCGGACATCCCATTTGCTCTGATAGGTCCCTAAGGGCCATTAGCACAGGTCGATTACATAAGCACATTCGCAGAGGACAGCTAATGATTGCTGGACCACTTTTTTCCCCTTGCAAAGTTTTGTGGACTTTTTTTTTCTATCCAGGCACTAACGAATGCGACAATCTGCTGGTTAGAGTGAGCAGCTTGTAATCATTTGGCCTTGTTTGTGTTAGATGCCTGGCAGTGGATGAACAAAAATTTCCATAATTATTGAAGTACAATTTATGTGAATATCTTGTGTGTGTGTGTGTGTGTGTGTTTGTGTATGTATGTATGTATGTATGTATGTATGTATGTATGTATGTATGTATGTATGTATGTATGTATGTATGTATGTATGTATATGTGTGTATGTGTGTATGTGTGTATGTGTGTATGTGTGTGTATGTGTGTGTTGTGTGTGTGTGTGTGTGTGTGTGTGTGTGTGTGTGTGTGTGTGTGTGTGTTGTGTGTGTGTGGACGTACGGACGTACTGAGGAATGAAGGTGGCAGGATGGTTGACATTCGCCTGCCAACAAGTAAACCGTGAGGATCTGGGTTCGTGCCCAGCCTCGCCCTTTCTTTTGACGAAAAAATCGAACTGAATGGCAAAGGCATTCGGATGAGACTATAAACCGAGGCCCCGTGTCAGAACGCACGCAGAACATACACACAGGTGTCGTGTTTAGGAAGTATGGATGGATGGATGGATGGATGGATGGACGGACGGACGGACGGACGGACGGACGGACGGACGGACGGACATACGTATGTATGTGTGTCTGTGTGTCTGTGTGTCTGTTGTGTCTGTATGTGTCTGTGTGTCTGTGTGTGTCTGTGTGTGTGTTTCTGTGTGTCTCTGTGTGTGTCTGTGTGTGTGTCTGTGTGTGTGTGTCTGTGTGTGTGTGTCTGTGTGGGTGTGTATCTGTGTGTGTGTCTGTGTGTGTGTCTGTGTGTGTGTGTGTCTGTGTGTGTCTGTGTGTGCGTGTGTGTCTGTGCGTGTCCGTGCGTGCGTGCGAGTGTGCGTGCGTGCGCACGTGTGTGTGTGTGTCTGCATGTTTATATACTGTGGCAGTAATATATCACCACATGTCGGCTTTGATCCACGTAATTCTAAAATGAGTCGCCAGTCTTATTATGTACTTCACAGGACTGCTAGATTATTTGCAAATTTGTTATCTATTTATGGGCTATTACACTGCTGTCTTTGACATTGTTTTCATCAAACACTCAAACAGCAACTATTGTTGTCTGGTTTATGAGTAAATATGGATCGCGCCTTACAAGTCAGGCCCAGCGCTTCTGAGTTTGGCATTAGAGAGAATTGTAATCTTTTAAGTCTTTGTGAAAAAAGACAAGAGACTGAACCAAGAATGTAAAAGAGAGGCAAGAAGGGGTGACAGAAAGAAAATGAACAATGAAAAACAAAATTTGATAGAAAAGAGGAAATTTTTAGCACAGAATTCCCAGAAGGTTGGGATATCATTCATTCTGAAAAGCCCCCGGTATCCACACTAGGGAATAGCTAGCTCTCTTAAACTGTTCACAGTAAGTGAGATTTATGACACATAATCAATGCTCTACGGACGTTTCTCTGTATTTCTTCTCTGATAAGCATTGTTGGCACTTGGTGATGATATGGAAGTGAGTAAGTGTACAGCGGTACCAAGCTAAGCCCTATTTACGGATAGGAGACTAGATGTAGGTACACACGAGTGCAAATTTTCGGCTGATTCAGTATTGTACCTGTGAAATCACTGTTCTTTTCCATTGTGCGCCTTCCTCCCTTTCTCTCCAGTTTGATCTATCGTGGCCTGAGGTCGATGTACTGTTAAACTATTTCAGAGTTCACGTCTGTCTGTCTGTCTGTCTGTCTGTCTGTCTGTCTGTCTGTCTGTCTGTCTGTCTGTCTGTCTGTCTGTCTGTCTGTCTGTCTCTCTCTCTCTCTCTCTCTCTCTCTCTCTCTCTCTCTCTCTCTCTCTCTCTCTCTGTCTCTCTCTGTCTCTTTCTCTCTCTCCATTTCTCTCTCGATCTCTCCATCTCCCAGGACAAATCATGCTGGATAAAAGACGTTCTGGCACACAGTATCCAATACTGCGGAACATGGCTTGGAGCCCTATTATAGCAGAGACATCCAATTAGGTCTGAAAGGTCCACAGGGGGGCATGACAGCTTGTCCATGACATAAGCCCCATTCATTGAAGACAGCTAATGATCACTGGTGTACAGGGTTTGTTGTTTTCCCTGGCAAATTGGTATCGATTGTTTTCTTACGGTGAATGCTCAACAGGCATTGGCAGAGCTAGCAGGTTTCAGTTAGATCAGTACTGCTTGTGTGCGTTTGATGTTTGCTGTTTTTCGGGGGGGGGGGGATGTGCTTGTGTGTGTGTGGTGTGTGTGTGTGTGTGTGTGTGTGTGTGTGTGTGTGTGTGTGTGTGTGTGTGTGTGTCCGTGTGTCTGTGTCTATGTCTATCTGTGTGTTTCATTTTGTGTGAATAACAAGATTGTAACTGATTGTAAACAAACATTTCCAGCAGAAAGTTGTGAAATGAAAATGCTGGTCTATATTCCTGTCTGTCATGCACCGGCATAAATACACCTGGTATTTTATTTAGAGACAGGTGTGTAAAGCATGATCAATAAGGCCTGAGCAATTTTTGATGGAAGGAGATTGCTACAGTCTCTGATTAACTTCTACTAAATGTGTTCTCTTTCTCCTGACCAAAATGCTCTATTGAAATACCAGAATGCTTTGGGAGGCCTGAAGGTGAGAGTGCCGCGCTCGTGATCCGACAGCCCGGGATCCAATCACCACGGAGGCGCCCGTTTTAGGGGATTTCCCCTTGGAGTTAACATCGGTTCTAACTCCATTCTCGCAAAAGTCCTTCGGAAGACAGTTTGAACTAAATCCCCATGTGCGAACGTAGGCAGAATATCTTGCACGCACATTAAAACCCCGTTCCACCTTTGGCATGAGTATAGGCAATTTCGTGCCGGTAGGAAGGGATAACATTTTTTTGAAACACGGATACTGGTGTCATGTTTAGACACCATCCTTTAAGTCCGAATTCGGCTGCCTTAATGGAGGGTTAAAGTCATCACATACACAAAGTCTCTCCATTGGGGGACGGGATAGCCTGGTGGTCAGACTGACGCGCTCGTGATCTGCTGACCCGGGTTCGAATCTTATTCAAGAAGATTTTTCCTCTGGAGTTAACCTCAGTGTGGACTACTCTCCCCCCGAAAATCCTCAAATGGGACTCGACTATAAACTACGGTCCCGTGTGCGAACGTACGCAGAACATCTTGCGCACACGTTAAAACCCGTTCTGCTTTTCGGAAGACTAGGTCATTGTGTGCCGGTGGGAACGGATGACAAAATTGACAAAACTTCATACACACGGGGACTATATGTAAAAAAGCACATGAGTGCTTATTCCTTTGCCCTCGAAAAAAAGAATAAATACTTAAATAAATACAATAAACATTGGAGACCTAGCCGAGGAACAATATACATACTAGTGTTATGCTTTCCACCTTTGGTCGTTGCTGCACATGTGCCACAGAAGTCTGGAGTGATGAAGAAAATATTCTTACATCTAGAAAGAAACGTTTCCCTTTACGGAAGCTGCCTTTAGATTTTCATCTTGTTTAGCATACAGTAGAGTTGAGAGGGAAATTTGATTGTTCATAACCTAAATTAATTTTCTCTACTCATCTTTCTTATGCACACTGATTTGTACATTTAATTGCCTCTTTTTTCCTTACCCAAGCCTACCTTACTTTCTTGTGAGATTTTTATTGGCAAATATTAATATTTTGCTGTATTATAACCAAAAGGTGAACTTTTTCTGTGCTATGTAAGTTTAGTTGTATTTTTTTCTAGATTGTTAAACATTTCGCAATACCAGATGACATTTTCGTGTAGGCATCCGTCAGTCTCAGAAGACTATGGAGTTGCGCTCTAATCTCTAGATTTCAAAGCCTGCGTAAGTATTGAGGGCAAGCTGTTATCCATGTAGCAGAACCCCCCCCCCCCCCCCACACACACACACACACTCCCTTCTCTGTCGCTGAAAGTGTCCACTGGAAAGACAATCTCTCATACGAATGGTTCCAGTGCCGTCGCAGGAACCGCCAGAACGTTGCCACATAGGCCTACAGCCCCGAACCGCCCTGGGGACTCCAACTCCCCGATATATCCTCAGGGATGGTGTCTAAACACGACACCTGTGTGCATGCTGGGTTTTTGTTGTCATACGCTTCGCGTAACAAAAGAGTTTCTAGATGAAAGCATTCAGAATGCACCATGCCACAGCACACGATGACAACTCCCGTATCAGACAGGAATTGATGCAGTAATAATTAGTCCAGAATGAACTGCCACTAAGTAATAATGTGTAATGTGTAATAGCAACTAATTTGAAACTAAGGTGAGATTCTTTATGGACATTCTCTTTTTATCCCAATGTGTGTGTTTATTGTGTGTGTGTGCGTGCGTGTGTTTGCAGGATGATCTCACGTTACTTTGTCATGGCGCTGGCTCAAAATAGCTTTCAATATTTAAAGATTCATTAGTTTTCTTTTTAATTTTAGCCAATTATTTTGTTTTTGCTTCAGAAAATAAGCAATGTAGCAGACGAGATTGGGTAAAGTAGGTAGGCAGTTGTGTGGATGAGGAAGATGCTAGAACAAGAAATAAAGTCTGAGAGTTGTTGTCACCTATCAAGGACAATAACATTCACTACTTTCTGTTGCCTCAAGACGTTCATTCTCAAACTGTCGATACATAATCATGGAATGTAATGTGTAGCTTTAAGCTTTTATGTTATCGCCTGTTGACACAGTGGGTGGTGGATGGAATGGAGGGGGGGGAGGGGGGTTTCAGATTTTTTTCTTGTGTTATTGTTAAGTGAAGCGTTTTGAAAATTGTACTGCTTAACATAGCGACACAAAGTTTGACCGATTTTGACAAGAGTTGAATAGAGAGAGAAACTCTCTGTCTCTGTCTCTCTGTCTCTCTCTCTGTCTGTCTCCCTCTATCTCTGTCTCTCTGTCTTTATCTGTCTGTCTGTCTGTCTGTCTGTCTGTCTGTCTGTCTGTCTCTCTCTCTCTCTCATTCTCATCCTCATCCTCCACTTCTTCTTCCTCATCCCCCTCCCCCTCCCTCTCCTTCTCGTTTTTTTCTTTTTAATTTTTTTTATTTTTACTCTTCTTCTTATCTCAAATTGTCCACTTTCCTTCCTTTCTCGCTACCTAGTCTTCAAGACGTCCCATTAGTTCTCCATGCAGGCTCCATTCTCACACACGGCCCCTCCACAGCACAGGGCTCACAGCACAGAAACACATCCGGCAGTCGATGGGCAAGGGCAGTAATTTAGTGGAGCCGGACTCAGACTGCCAATTGTCGCCCTTCCTGTCAGCGCGGCTGACTTGTCACATGACCCCTGCTTCCTTCCCCCTCACCATTTTCTTGTCGCCTTTGATAATTGGCCCAAACCTGCTAGTTATGTAGATTTGTCCAGAGGGTAAGAGTTTGAGAAGAAAATGAAGTCGTGTGCTTGTATGAAGGCATTTACATTGTGGTTATTGCAATTTATTTATTTCTTCATTCATTCATTCATTTATTCATTCATTCATTTATTGGTTTATATCATCATGAATAACTTCTCGTGTGCTTTTTACATCCTGTATACAGTTTTGTAAATGCTGTCATCCGTTCCCACCGGCATACAATGGCTTTTTCTTCCGATAAGCGAGATGGGTTTTAATGTATGCGAAAGATGCTTTGCATGTGGTCGCACATAGGACCTATATGTGAATCTGACTATTTCTTTTTATCAGGTTATTGTGTTATGGCAAAATGACAACTATGAAGTTGAACATTGTTCCTTTGTTTTTCTTTTTTCCCTCTTAGCTGTTGAACTGCTTGATTATAAAATCTGGAAAAAATTCCATGATTTTGGCTACACTTGAATAAAATGCAGTCTGTGTGTTGTTGCTTAACATGTAGCTGTTTGTATATTGCTTTGGTATAAAAATGTTTCTGTATTTTAAACAAAAGAGTTTCAGAGTTCATATAGCAACAAATTGAAATGCATTCTTATCAGTAGTAGTAGTAGTAGCAGTAGTAGTAGTAGTAGTAGTAGTAGCAGTAGTAGTAGTAGTAGTAGTAGTAGTAGTAGTAGTAGTAGTGTAGTAGTAGTAGTTAGTAGCAGTGGCAG
>CM060328.1:14568004-14598004 GCA_030674155.1 Stramonita haemastoma
TTTTTTTGTATCATCTCATATGGCTTGTGTGTGATTAAACATACAAAGGGCATTACTTGTTATAATAGTTTGTTTTGGTGCCTCATGTTGCATGTTTAATTACTGATGGATACGTGCATTTTTCATACATGTGTGTGTTGTTTGGGAGGGATGTTTCCTTATGGCTTTTCCCATTTTCGGGGTTGATCTACAATAGTTTTGCATTTTGCTTGAGAGTGTGTCTATCTTAGAATGGGGAGCAGAGAAGAGGGACTCGTATCTAGGAAAAAAAAGTTTGTTTTTTGCATAAAATAATTGTTTTTAAAATTTTCTAGATTTGATCATTGTACGTACAAAACTCATTCTCAGATTTAGCGATAATCTTTTATAGAAGAACCCCTGTTGGACAACCCTAATAAGGTAAAGGTGTCCCATAACCTACGTGGTCGTAGGAGAAATGTCAGAGACCTCAGCTTCTCCAAGGTCCAGCGTAATCAGGGCGGCGCCCATCTCCGCTCCCTCGCTGCTTTACCTTCCCTGACCCTAAAGAGGCAAGTACCCATTAAGAACTGGGTGAACTGGGAGACAGTACTGAAGCGAAGGTGCAACAAACGGTCCCCCCACTCAACTAGTAACTACGCTCGATACTGCTTAAATTTGGCGGGGGGAAATCGAGTGCTCTGACCACTGAGTTGGATAACATTACTGTACATAAAATAACAATGTTCTTGTGATGTTTAGGCTAAATTGGAAAAAAAAAACAAGGCTTGAAGTAAGTGGGAGGGGGAAAGGGAGAGTGTGTTGGAGGGAGAGGGGGTAAGCAAGAAATTTGTAGACATAGTCATGTTACTATCATCATTCATAACTACCTCACTTTTGACCTTATTATTCCAAAATGCCCAGTTATCAACGCGTACACGATTTTGTGTTCCCCCTCTACATGAATCAGACAACAATCATTTGCACGCCGCTTCAGAATGTAAGTATGATATCCTAACCTTTCTGCTGAGTACGGGAAGGCGTTTATGTCTTCTTCATTAACATCTCGCAGAGGAGGCCTCTGATTTTGCCTGGTGGTCCTGACAAGCGGTGTATGACTGGGCGCCACATCACTGTGTTCTGCTGGTGCTGATGTGACCTTGTTAGGACTCTCTCAGTACTGTTGGTTCTTTTCTCTGTCATTATCTGTATATTCTAACTTTCCTACTCTATCTCTGTCTGTTTCTGAATCCGTCTCTGTTTCTGTCTATCTGTATGTCTGTCTCTCTTTCTCTGTCTGTCTGTTTGTGTGTGTGTGTGTGTCTGTCTGTCTCTCTCTCTGTATGTGTGTGTGCGCAGTGTGTGTGTGTGTGTGTGTGTGTGTGTGTGTGTGTGTGTGTGTGTGTGTGTGTGGTGTGCGTGCGTGCGTGCATGCGTTATGCGTGCACGCGCGCAGTGTGTGTGTGTGTGTGTGATAATTTTTTAGGTAAGTCAGTTCATGGCCTTTGTTTTTTGTGTGATAAGAGATGTTTGCCGTTATACGTAATTTGACATTTCTGTTCTGCTGTTCTCAGGGCACTCAGTCCAAGTCATTTGGAAAACTAACACCCAGATTTATGCTCTCTGAATCCAAAGATTTTAGAAAAAAAATTAATACGATGCTGGCATATAGCTAGCCAGAACCATTCGGCAACTGAAACAGAGAACATTCATTGTGTATGGTATGAGATAAGAGTCAAGACACTATGGAAGAGCACCTGTATATGATGATACTTACAAGGCTTGTACTCTACATATCCTACATTGCATACTATGCACTTGAGTCAATCAGGACTGAGACAGACAGCAATGGCTAAGAACAAGCGACTTGTGCTACGTTGTGAAAATCACACCTACAAAGTGTATTATGCCTGCTTAAATGAAACCATCATGTTTTGCGCCCATAGTGATAAAACAAAACCTGCGTAGGAGCTGGATAAAAACTTTACCTATAATGGGGTTTGAACCCAAGATCCTTCAATTAAGAGTCGATCGTGCTGACACCATGGCTGCTTGCTTATACATTTTTAGTTTCAGGTAATATTTCATCTTTATTCACGAACCTAACTGCTCAGACGTTTTTCTAGCATTTTAGTACGTAAAATGTACGGGGTGTATGGGGTGCTTAAGGAGAGGTGGTACCTTTGTAAACCTGGCAGTAGCATCCCTCGGGATGGACGGGAGCACTGGTCCTCACTTGGCACTCAACTCTCACTTCTGGGTCCGGGTCCTTAACCCACCCACACCCCGGGAACCGCTTCTACTGGCGGGCGAAACGTTGTGAGGGGCTGGTGCATTCTTAATCACCAGTAGGAGTCTTGGAGAGGAGATGGGCGCCACCAAGCTTCCTCAAGCCCACTGCAAGGACATGATGAGAAAAGCAAAACAGAAACACATGCCGGATCGGTCGAGGCCCGGATCAACAACGACCGCGCTACCCACTGCAAGCCTCCAGGGTGGGAGTGACAAGTGTGCCACTGGAGCAGAACTAACCCTAAAGCTTCCAGCTAAAGGGGTAACCATCGGTACATGGAATGTTAGGACTCTGTACCAAACAGGAAGAGTACAAGAACTCACACATGAATTACAGAGGTATAAATGGGACATCCTAGGGCTTGCGGAAGTCAGATGGACTGGCTTCGGAGAAACAACCACGCAAGACGGCCACAAAATATGGTACAGTGGAGATGAGAAACTACACCAACACGGAGTAGGCTTCATTGTCAGGAAAGAGATTGTGTCAAGCATCATCAACTGCACACCAATATCCAGCAGACTCATCTCAATCAGAGTCTCTGCAAAACCCCAGAATCTCACCATCATCCAAGTGTATGCTCCAACATCTGACTACGATGATGACCAGATAGAAGAATTCTATGAGGAACTTGAAAACGTCATCTCCAAAACGCCCAAAAAAGACATCCTTATTGTGGAAGGCGATTGGAATGCTAAGGTGGGACCTGATGCCTATGACACCTGGGCAGGAACCACAGGACGCTTTGGACTGGGAGAAACAAATGACAGAGGACAGCGGCTGCTGGAATTCGCAAAGAAGCACAAACTAACTCTGGCTAACACACTCCACCCTCACAAGCCATCTAGAACATCAACCTGGCACTCACCAAATGGTCTGATTCATAATCAAATTGACTACATTCTGTCACCCCAAAGATTCAAATCCAGCATAAACAAGGCAAATACAAGAACATTCCCAGGAGCTGACATTGGCAGTGACCACGACCTTGTACTTACCACCATCAGGCTGAAACTGAAAGCAAAACAACAGCCAAAAAGCCCACGCATAAGATTCGACCTGGAAAAACTCAAAGACCCAACAGTGGTTGAGATCTTCCAAGCCAACATTGGAGGAAAGTTCGCCGCACTCACAGCCATTGACAATGATGTGAACACATTAGCCAACAACATCAAAGAAGTGCTAACGACAGCAGCAGAAGAAACATTAGGCAGAAGCAGAACAAAGAAACAACCCTGGGTGACAAATGAGGTTCTTGACCTCTGCGACAAAAGAAGAGAACTTAAGAAGCAAAAGTTCACAAGTCAAGAAGCCAACAACAAGTACATGGATAGCCACAGAGAAGTGAGGAAAAAGATGAGAGAAGCCAAAGAAGCGTGGATAGAAGAACAATGCAACAACATCGAAGATGGAATGGCCAAGGGAAACAGCAAAACAGCTTACAACACTCTGAAAGCACTAACGAAAACCACACAGCCTAAAGCCTCTGTTATTGAAGACAAAGAAGGAAATATTTTAACGGAAAACAATGCCATCCTCCAGCGCTGGACAGAATACTGTGAGGGATTGTATAACTACCCACTACGCCCAGATACCAACATAGTTTCCAACAAACCCCCTGAACACCAAGATAAAGACCCACCAATACTAAGGTGTGAAGTAGACACAGCTATTAAGCAATTGAAGAAGGGGAAGTCCCCTGGAATCGATAACATCCCAGCTGAACTCATAAAAAATGGAGGGAATGAAACAGCAAGGCGATTCACAGACCTTTGTCAGAAGATCCACGACACCAAAGAATGGCCAAAAGAATGGACACAGTCTCTTGTAATACCCCTGCCAAAGAAAGGAAACCTCAAGCAATGCCAGAACTACAGAACCATCAGTCTCATAAGCCATCCTAGCAAGATCATGCTGCAGGTAGTCCTCAACAGACTGAAAAACCAAGCAGAAAAACTCCTGGCAGAAGAACAAGCGGGCTTTAGACCAAAACGCAGCACAATGGAACAAATTTTCAACCTGAGAATTCTGATAGAGAAGCATCTCCAACACCAAAAAGACTTGTACCACAATTTTATAGACTTCAAAAAGGCCTTTGACAGGGTATGGCATGACGGCCTCTGGCAAGTACTCAGGCACTTCAACATTGACAACTGCCTAATTGAAGTCATCAAGGCTCTGTACGAGAATGCAAGAAGTGCAGTTTTCATGAACAACCACGTGGGCGAGTTCTTCAAGACCACGGTTGGAGTCCGCCAGGGCTGCCTTCTCTCACCTGTACTCTTCAACCTCTTCCTCGAAAACATCATGACAGAGACACTGCAAAACCACCACACTTCCATCTCCATTGGTGGAAGACCCCTTTGCAACCTCAGATTTGCAGATGACATTGACCTCATGGGCAGCAGCAAACAAGAACTGCAAATCCTCACAGACAGTCTAACAGACCGAGCGAGCGCATACGGCATGGAGGTCAGTACAGAGAAATCGAAGATCATGGTCAACAGCGCGAGTAATGACAGCACGGAAATAAAGATGAATGGAGAAATATTGGAAGAGGTGAGCCAATTCAAATACTTAGGCTCCATCCTAACAAAAGATGGCACATCAAACAATGAGGTGAAAGCTCGCATTGCAACAGCAACATCTGCTCTAGTCAGACTCCAGAGGATCATCAGAAGCAACAACATCAGCTTCTGCACCAAATACCACCTCTACAAATCCCTCGTAATATCTATCCTCCTATATGGCTGTGAATCATGGACTCTGACAGCAGAGTTAGAGAGAAGAATCCAAGCATTCGAGAACAAGTGCCACAGAAGACTCCTCAAAATATCATACAAAGAACACAAGACCAATAACTATGTGAAAGAGGAAATCAAAAAGCGTGTGGGCCCCCAAGAGCCTTTGCTCTCCACCATAAAGAGGAGAAAGCTGATGTGGTTTGGTCACACCACAAGACACAACACCCTAGCAAAAACCATCTTGCAAGGAACAGTCGAGGGCAAAAGAAGAAGAGGCCGCCAAAAGAAATCATGGGTTGACAACATCAAAGACTGGACTGCCCAACCCCTGCAACGCCTCCTACTAGCCACACAGGATCGTGAAGCATGGAAAAAGATCTCCGTTGCGTCTTCTCTCATGTCCCCCCTACGTCCTTTGGGACATGGGACTGAGTGAAGAGTGAGTGAGTACGTAAAAATTATTAGAACATGATTACTTTAGCCACTTAGTTTTAGGTTTAGTTTTCGGTCATATTTCATCTTTTATCCCAAACTTAATTAATCAGATGATACTGTGATATTTTAGTATCTCCAAAAATTGGAACGTGATTAGCTTAGCTTCCAGCTTTGATAAAAAGAAGCACAATGGTCTTGATGAGTGATCCTTTGTTGCTTTACCATGCTAGCTTCTTAGATTCCTTTCCTTCGCAGTATTTTTGTATGATAAATAGCGTTTTACTGTCTGCATCAACTTTTTTTGGGGGTAAAATATGAATGTGAATAATTCATGATATTGTTTTTAGTGATTGATGGCAGACCTTTTTTCGTTATCTTTTGTTGTGATGGAAGATGTGCATGGCATTGTTAAGTTGTGCTAATGAACTTCCAAGAAAAAAGTAAGAAAATAATCTGAGTTGATGTGCATTAGAACATGACCTTAAGTTATTGCTGTCATAGAAGGGGAGAGAATAAAAATGCTACTGCTTGTGTGATCAGCAAAAAGTAGAAGTTGCGATATTATTTTGCATATTACTTTTTGAAACAAAAATATTAGTCTGTTGGAAAATGCCTGTCTGTCTAACTATCTGTCTGTTGGGCTGCCTGTCTGTCTGTGTCACTGTCTCTGTCCCTGCCCGTCTGTTTGTCTATCTGTATGCCTGTTTCTGTCTCTATCACTCAGTCTGTCTGTCTGACTGTATGTCTCTGTCTCTGTCTCTGTCGCTGTCGCTGTCTCTGTCTCTGTCGCTGTCTCTGTCTGTCTGTCTGTCTGTCTGTCTGTCTGTCTGTCTGTCTGTCTGTCTGTCTGTCTCTCTCTCTCTCTCTCTCTCTCTCTCTCTCTCTCTCTCTCTCTCTCTCTCTCTCTCTCTCTCTCTCATAACTGTTCTCCACTTATGATTATGACAACAGAGGAGAGAAGATGATCGCCATTATTATTTCATGACAAGATGATTCTACAAAATGTTGGACTAGTTTTTTTCATATTACTACTACTTTGTTGAAGTTTTCTTGTTTTCTTTTTGGGGGGAAGGGAGGGAGGGGGGCTGCTTGAAGTCTGCTCGGCTGATTGACTTTCTTCTTTTAGATTCTTTATTTCTTTAGAATTTTGATGATCTGCTGTCTCTGATGGGTAGGGAGGGAGGGGGGTAGTACCACCAGTCATATAATGGGAAAAATGCATATTCTACCTCTCCGTCTTGTGTAGTGAGCCATCTAGCTTTGAAAAATGTTTGAACCGTTTTTCAATTTTTGTTTTTGTTTGGACTTTTTTGGGGGTAGGGGTGTAGGTGTTTATGGTGTTATTTTCTTATTCCCTATTTCAAACGCTCAGGCAGCAGCTATTATTGTCTGTCTTATGAACAAAAATGTTTTGCGCTTCCGTTAAGCGCCTGACAAGTCAGGCCCAGCGCATCGGATTTTGGCATGGGAGAAAACTGGTACATTTTACTCTTTCGGGGGAAAAGGTAGAAGAATGGACGATGAAGGCAGAAAATAGACAAGAAGGATGTGACTGGAAGAAATGCAAGTTAACAGAAACAAAGAGAGGGATATAAAAGAGGAAATTCCTGGTACATAAATTCCTGAAAATGGGGATGCTGTTTATAACCCAGTATTCTCACAAGTGATTACTGTTTATCTGATTGTCACAGTTAGTGATTAAAAGATGAAAACCTGGATTGATTCTGCATTATGTAGGGTTTTTTTTGTAACAGAGTGGACATATTTGATATCCCATCTCTGCACAAACCTCGGGAACACGGCACAGCTACACACATTTAGATGTGACCTCTGAAAAGAGATTGCATAAATTACATTTCACCGTGAAGGCGAAGTGTGTGCAACGGAAGGTTTTCGACCGCTACCCAAGAAAACAGAGCATCGACAATTCACACTTCTGTCTCTAAATAGAAACACGACGCTGCGATTGTCGCGTTCTGATCACATGGTAGATAATCTACTTACCACCTTATCACAATTTTAATGATAAACTTTACTTTATTCTAGCAAAACTGAAAAATAAGAGGTGTGTTTGTGTGTGGCGGTGGTGGTGGTGGCTGTCGTGGTCTGTGTGTGTGTGTATGTGTGTGTTGTGTGTGTGTGTGTGTGTGTGTGTGTGTGTGTGTGTGTGTGTGTGTGTGTGTGTGTGTGTGTGTGTGTGTGTGTGTGTGTGTGTGTGTGTGTGTGTGTGTGTGGAAGAGAGAGAGAGAGAGAGAGAGAGAGAGAGGAGAGAGAGAGAGAGAGAGAGAGAGAGAGAGAGAGAGAAGAAAACACACACACACACACACACACACACACACACACACACACACAACCACACACACACACACACACACACACACACACACTTTGATATTTTCTGAACTTTCTGAGTACAGAACGATGTTTCGTTATTATGACTTAAACCATTTTTAGGTTTTTCGTTGTTGTGCTGATAATGATTTCTTTTGATCCCAAAGAGCTATGTTTTTGACCATCAATTTTGCTTAGATTGTTTTTTTATTTTTTATTTTTTTAATTTATTATTATTTTTTTTATTTATTGATGGTTGTTTTCTTTTATATAACATTTTTCTCTCCCCCCCCCCATCTCTCTCTGTGTGTGACCCACTTTTCCACTATGATGCTTTTAAAGCAGGTTTAGGTCAGGCTGGGCGAATTTGTGTTTTCCATTGGTCACAAAACTACCAGCTTTCTTCTACCTTGAACTCAGGTTTCGTAAGAAGGTGTGCTTCCTTTTATTTAAAACTGCATGTAAAAACACCTAGTCACTCATCCTCATAACCAATTACAATGAAAAGTCGTCAATATTTCACTTTGTTACTTCCTGGGTTCTAGATGACATTCCAATTGATAAGAAATTCTTTCTTTCTATCTATCTATCTATCTATCATCTATTACTATCTATCTATCTATCTATCTATCTACTATCTATCTATCTATCTATCTATCTATCTATCTATCTATCTATCTATCTATCTATCTCTGGCTGGCTGTCTGTCTGTCTGTCTGTCTGTCTGTCTGTCTGTGCTGTCTGTGCCGTCCGTCCGTCCGTCCGTCCGTCCGTCCGTCCGTCCGTCCTCACTTCTATCTATCTATCTATCTATCTATCTATTCTATCTACATATCTATATAGAATCAGAATCAGAATCAAGAATCGAATTATTTATTGCCATTAAAGTCACATGGACTTATTGACACAACAAAATAAACTCAACATATTCATCAATACAACATACTATTCACTGGTCAGCATGACTGAAATGATGTGCAGGCAAAAAAAAAAAACACCCAAAACTACCACAAAGCAAAACCATGTTGCATTCTATCTTATTTCAATTGTTCTCTTTTTTCAAAACAGGAACAAACATATTGAATTATTTCAGCTTGATGATTATCAGTTACTAAAACATTGCTTAATTTGTCTATACCATTCTTATATTCTTTGACATCAGATTTCAGATTTACCAATATTTGTTTTCTTTGTTCAGTATATAAGATACACTCATCAAGTAAATGAAACTCGTCTTCTATTTTGTTGCAGTATTGACAAGTTCTGTTCTCTCTTGGTATATTCTTATATCTTCCTTTTTCTATCATTAAATCATGGCAACTTGTACGAAATTTACAAAATGTTTTCCTATGGTTTTTGTTTTCACAGTTAATAAGATATGGTTCTAGTCTATATTCTTTAGTCACAAAATTATAAAAGTTAAGTTTTGTGTACTCTTGTTTCTGGTTAATCCAAAATGTTTTATATAAACTCTCCAGTTTTGTTTGTATTGCATGGCACAATCGGTGTACATCAAGTGTACTTTGGTTTTCCCATACATGTTTAAAACCAATTTTACACAGAACATTTTTAACTGTGCTAATCCACCGATCATATTCATTATTTTGATACATATAATCATACAATATTTTAACATATGAGTTTTTGTCTTTCTCTGTTACATGTATCCAAAAAGACATTAACTGACTAAGTATTTTGATAGTCAATGGAAATCGTCCAAGTTCTCCTAAAGTGGGTAATGCCATCGCTTTTTTATGTATTCCCAAAGTTTGCTTACAAAAGTTTACATGAATATTTTCATAAAGATATTTTCTTGTTGTGCTTAATTTAAATAAATCTTGAATATGAAAGTCTGATTGGCCATTGAAACAAAAAGGAAACCATACTTCTGCTCCATAAGTTAAGATGGGGGTTATCAATGAATCAAATAACTGCATTGTGATATTAGCCTTAACCCCTTGCCCATGAATTGCTTTTTTCAAAGCATGAGCTGCTTTATTGCTTTGCTTTGCCAAATGTTCCTGGGTTGCTTGAAACTTCCCGTTCTGGTGAAATACTACACCCAGGTATTTATAAGTTTTAGTTGTTTCAATTAGATGTTCTCCACATTGGAAATGAATTGGAATTTTAGGGGGTGATTTGGTGAAAACTACTACTTTTGTTTTTGCTTTGTTTACTTTTAGTCCCCATTTGGAACAGTAACCATTTAATCTTTTAGTTTAGTTTGCAGTCCTAGTTTGGTTGTTGATAACAGTGCTAAGTCATCCGCATAGAGCAAACATGGAATTTTATCTTTGCAGTAATATACGGTGAATCTTTTTCATCAAGGACCTGAACAATATCATTTATGTAAACATTAAATAATGTAGGACTTAGTGTGCTGCCTTGATGTACCCCCCTTTTTACAACAATTTCTTCTGTGTAACTTCCTTTTATTTTTACAAGGATTGTTGCGTTTGTATACATGCTGTTAATGACATTAAAGGTTTTACCAGTTATGCCTATCTTATTTAACTTTACAAGTAGAGCCTGATGCCAAACATTGTCAAATGCTTTCTGAAAATCTACAAAACAACAATACAGTCTATTGTTTTTTGTTTTTAATGCATTGTCTATTAGTTTATTAAGGATATAGATGTGGTCTGCTGTTCTACATGTTTTTCTGAATCCAGCTTGTTCTCTGACAAGTTTGTTGTTTTGCTCCAAATATTCTGAGATTCTTGTATTCAAAATTTGGCAGAAGAGCTTCCCTACTGTGTTTGTTAATGTTATCCCTCTGTAGTTATCCGGATTAACAGTGCATCCACTTTTATAAATGGGGATACTAACACCCAGTTTCCAGTCACAAGGATAGGCACCTGTATCAAGCACTAGATTAAACAAACTCTTTATTACTTTCATCAGACTGGGTGAAATTGATTTGAGCATTTCATTTGTTATGCCATCTTTACCAGGTGACTTTTTATTTTTTAATCTTTTAATTGTTCTTGTTATTTCTTCAATAGTAATTTGTTTATCTAAGTACCTATTGCTATTTGTTCTCATGTCATTATACATGTTATGTACAAGTTGTATTTGTTCAGGATCTATGTGTGGTTCCTCTCCAATAAGTTTTTTTAAGTGTTCAGTCCACTTCCTGCTGTTCATATGGTTTACATGCTTTATGCCATCACTTTCACTCTCTTTTAATTTCTGCAATGTTTTCCACACTATATTTGGATCTGCATTTATCATGTCATGTAACTGTGATACTAGCATATTTTTGAAGGCTTTCTTTTTCTTTTTTATCATATTATTATACTGGTTTCTCTTGGAAAAATATTTTTGTCGAAGTTCAGCTTTGTGTGGATATCTGTTTACAGCATTAAGTAATGATTGTACTTCTTTTCTCATTTTTGTACAATCTGGGTCAAACCACTTTTTATTGCGTTTCATTTTTAACGTTTGGGGCTTTTTAGCTTTCAAACTCAATTGTGCTGCTTTGATAAATATATCTGACATCTTTTCGGAACATTCATTTAGATGAGATTGAAAGTGTAGATCGAGAGAATCATACTGCTCTGTACTTTGTTTAAATTGTTCCGCTATTTTATCTGTTTGGAGTTGTATTTGTTTGATGTGTGTTTGAATTGATGGGAGTTTTAGTGCCTTTTGAAATTGTTCACTTGAGCTTTTATCCCATAAAAAACGTGGGCCTACTTTTTGAGCTGAACTATTACTAACCAACTCTTTTTGTGTATATCTTTTTGGTGTTAGCTTCTTCTGATGGAAAACGTTATCAAAGTTTGGTAAATATATGTTCAGATCAATGGGACAATGATCAGAATGTTCCATCAAGTCTTTCACATTCATATATTTCACCTCCCTAATCAGAGAATGTGAACATATAAAGTAATCAACCACACTACAGCCTTGTGTTTGAAAACTTGTGAATTTTCCTTGTAGATCTCCCAAAGTTCGTCCGTTTAATATAAAGAGTTGATTTTCTGTACAAATATTTACTAACATTTTACCATATTTTTGAACTACTGTGTCCATGGTACATCTGTGATAACAATTATCAAACATATAGCTTTCTGGTAGATCGTAATAATTGTGCCGTGAATCCATTTCTATAAAATCGGTCATTTTTCCGGTTCGTGCATTTAAATCTCCGCACAAGATGACCTGACCTCTCTGTGAGAATGTTTCAACGTCTTGTTCTAAAGTATCCCAGATCTTTTTTGTATGCTCTTTTCCATAGGACGAAAATCCAGGCGGAATGTATGCACATCCTATAAAAATATCATGACCCGATGCGTATAGTGTATCACTTTGTAATAATTTTATCCACACAATATCTGAATTACTTTGTGGTAAAAATTTTATTTGTTTCCTGTATTGTTCTTTAATGAAAACTGAAATTCCTCCCGAAGCCCTAGAAGCATTATTTCGTTTTGCTCTGCAATAGTGCATGGGTATATACCCAGGAAGAGTTATCTCTGCTACTTCTGTTTTATCCAAATGGGTTTCTTGCAAAAATATTAAATCATATAATGATAGCATGTTTTTTACCTGCACGTCATTCAGTTTATTTATCTTAATTCCATCTAGTTTCCCATATATGCTCCTTATATTCCAGGATAATAGTTTCATTTCAAAACTTTGTCATTTGTCGATGGTCATCGTGTGAACATAGAGATCTTTTCATGTGGCATAAATTCTGTATACATTATTTCATATTTAATGATAAATAATGTTGTCTTTCCATTTAAAAAAGAAATCTAGAACTGTTTTGCTAGAGATCTATTTTATGAGTAACGACTTAACCCACATATTACTCTTCACATCCTATCTGACAAGAATAATTTTTCATCATAATAATATATCAAACAGCAGGGCCAGTACCAGTCAATAGAGAAACATGAAATACAAACTATTCATTGAAACATCAAATAATAATGATGATGGTGATAACGATGACAATAATGATGATGGTATCTCTACTACTACTACTACTACTACTACTACTACTACTACTACTACTACTACTACTACTACTACTACTACTACTACTGCTACTACTACTACTACTGCTGCTGCTGCTGCTGCTGCTGCTGCTGCTGATGTTAGTAAAGATAGCTCAGAAATGGTTGTACCCTGTGTTGTTTTCACACTTGGGCCTCTCAGTTAATACATTAACACAACGTAGACGCGCGCGCGCGCGCGCGCGGTGTGTGTGTGTGTGTGTGTTGTGTGCGTGCGTGCGTGCATGCGTGCGTGCGTGCGTGCGTGCGTGTGTGTGTGTTTGTGTGTGTGTGTGTGAATATTTATTTTCTGTACTCTACAATCTGTTGGCATTATCTCTTTCCCGCAAGTACATAGTTATTTCCAAAATGAAAAGCACATCTGACCCTCGGATTGATCAAACCAAAAGTAAATATCAAGCAGTGAAAAACCTAAAATGCCATACTATTTGAATAATGTCGCAGTTACCATTCCTCACTCCTGTATAGTATAGTACTTTGTATTTGGTTTTTAAATGTCTTTTGTGCACGAGAGATAATTATATGATAGGGTGCATGTGTGTGTGTGTTGTGTGTGTGTGTGTGTGTGGGAGGAGAGAGATGAGAGAGAGAGAGAGAGAGAGAGAGAGAGAGAGAGAGAGAGAGAGAGAGAGAGAGAGAGAGAGAGAGAGAGAGAGAGAGAGAGAGGGAGAGAGAGCCCCTGCAAGCGTTCTTGCCTGTGCGAGTTTGCGTGTGTATGCGTGCGTGCATGCGCGTGTATGTGTGTGTGAGTGTGCGCGCGTGCATGTGTGATCTGTTCATGTGTGTGTATTAGTATGTTTGTGTAATTTGTATGGTGTGTGTGTGTGTGTGTGTGTGTGTGTGTGTGTGTGTGTGTGTGTGTGTGTGTGTGTGTGTGTGTTTATTAATCTACGCATATATGTAGGTGTTTGTTGTTGTGGGTTTTTTTTATAATAAATTTTGCTTGGGTTTGTATTGTTTTGTTTGTTTGGGGGGTGTTTGTTGTTGCTTTTTTTTTTTTTTTTTTTTTGGGGGGGGGGGGGGGGGGGGAGAGATTCATGTTGAATGCTGTGAGGCATGTAGATTGTCTTTCTATTCTCGGAGTCTCCACTGGTGTTGAAGTGTCCCCCAGTCTGGCCGTTGTCTGTACTGCCCATATCTGTGGGGCTTCCATGTCAGATCTCTGTGGTCATTGTATTGACTGTTATACCGCCACCGTGACTGTCCATGTCCCTTGTTGTATGTACTGTCCTGCCATCCGTCTTTCCCATCTCCATACACGTCTCTTTCCCAGCCAGCTCTCCAGCCTGCTGGCTTTCCTCTGTGGTCACTGCGTCCGTACTGACGTCTGTGTTCGGTCTGTTGTTCCTCGGTGGTGTTGTCAGGTCACTGTTGTGTAATCTGACTGTCTCCTCAGGCCTTGCTCTCCACTGTCGTCTGTTTTCATTCCAGGCAGAGTAGCTTTGATGATCGTCATTTCTTGAACTGTCTCTTGAACAGAATGGTTTGTTCCTCCAACTCCTGTCCTGTCTGTTCATCTTCGTTATATATCTGTATCTCTGGTTTATTCTTGCGCCTCCGTCTTGTGACTGACTGTATTCTCCAGTGTCGGATCCAGATTTCCTTACTGCAACATCAGGCTGTTCCTGTGATCTAAACAGCTGCCTTTTTGACCCTCCTTTCACCCAGTCAGCATCTCTTCTCTCTTGATCAAAGTTCTTCTGTCCAAACTTTGGCCTCAGACGGTGTTTTTTTGACGTAGTTCCAACATAGTGTGTGCAGATGTCTTCCAATGCTGCCTGCCAGTACCCCGGTTCCTCTGACGGATGGGTGGATGGTGTCTCTGTACAACGCTTTGTTAGTAGAGTTCAAGGTGTGTTCTATAAAAGATACATTCTCTAATTGGAAGACCTCTCTGAACACCAAAGCGTTGTAAAGTTTTCGTTTTGCTTCAAGCTGGTTATCAGCAGTTTGAATTGCTTGACTGACGACTAGCTTGGTTTCCTTGAAGTTTTCTCTCATCTTCTTTATGACCTTCACCATCTTTTGACTTGCTTCTTCTGCTGCTTCCATCTTTAAATTATTTACGCCACAGTGAAAGACTATTACTTCAGGAGTTGATTTGATTCTCTCCATTTCAATTCCAAATTCATCAATCTTGTATACATTTTTCTTTTTAATTGCAAGTCCATAGGAATTCCCCAGTCTTTTTGCATCTATTCCCTCCAGTATGGAATCGTGAAGAATCAAAACGTAAGGCAAGCTACTAGACACCATTTCTTCCTCAGGATCGTTGTCATAAGTTTTTTCTTCTTCTGAAGAGCTCGAGTTTGCCTCACTATCCTCATCTGTTAGACATTTCAATTGTTCAGACAGTTTGGTCTCGTCATCTGACATCGTAATATCAAATCTGTTGTTCGATATGTCCAAATCTTTCTTTGGTTTCAAGATCGTTTCATTTTCAACGCGTTTTTCTGTCTGGTTTTGTTTTTGTTGGAGTGCTTTTTTGGTAGCTCTAGATCTAACACGTTGTTTTCTTTTTCCGCCATCAGTTCTTAGCTGGGGTGTTTTTTTCTCTGAAGAGGTGACAACATCTTTTTCTGAGATGGCACAGTTGTTTTTTGATTTGGAGCAGACTCCAGATGCATACTGTTCCCTCAACTCCTGAAAGGAGGAATGCATCTGTTCTGCCATTAAGTTCATAGCCTGTTCCAGATGACAGACCATTGTTTTGACTTCATTAATTCTAGATTCGAATTTGACTGTGTTGTCAAGCGTCATTTTTCTTATGGGCGACGTCATTTCTTGGTTTGCATCATCAAGTATTTGCGTTTGTCTTTCTATTTCTTCAAAGATACATTCTATTGCATATTTTGCCTCGGCACACTCTTTGCATGTGTATAGCCGTGAGGAGTTCACGAAAATACACAGCTGGTACTGTGGTAGTGAGGTGCAGGCCAGGTGAATTTTTCGGTGGCATTCACTGCACTTCAGTGTTCGGCCTTCCACCTTTCCATTACAAGGGCATGCCTGCTGTCTACTCACCGATGGTAGGTATTTGTTTTCTGGTTCTGCCATGCCTTCTCCTTCTTCTCCGTTTATGGTTCTCTGGTCAGCTCTTTCGTCATAGATTTCCTCGATATTCTTAGTGTGTTCGTCTTCAGGTTCACCGTACACAGATGGATGCGAAACTCCAGATTGCTTCATGGCTTCTCTGGCCTTATCAAGCGTATCGTAACTCTTATGTGCGGCTCCGTGATAACCTGTCACAGAACCGCTTGCCTGGTTCCAGGTGGTAAAAATTCCTACCTTTCTGCCTTTGGTGACCGCGTAATACTTGTTATTAGATTTGATTTTCTTACGCGTCATTTTCGCCACACTTTTTTATCTCTATGTTCACATGGTTTACATTTCAGGGTCGGTTGATCGCCATTATCTATCTATCTATCTATCTATCTATCTATCTATCTATCTATCTATCTATCTATCTATCTATCTATCTATCTATCTATCTGTCCCTTAGTCTGGTCTACTGTGGGGGCATCCCTGAAGACTTGACAACTAGTTTCCTCCATTCCTCTCTCTGTTCTGCCTTTCTCAAAATTTTGTTGAGTTCTAGGCCTGTCCATTCGCTGATGTCCTCCAATCTCTTTCTTGGTCTGCCTCTTTCTCTTCCTCCTTGTACAGTGCCTTGCAGTCTTGTTTTTGCAAGTCTATTTGATCTTGTGACATGTCAGTTTGTTACGTTATTGCTTTTGAAGATCAAACTGTTTTGAAAACACTTCAGTGGACGTAGGACGCTGACTGAACTGCCAAGAGAATGTTCCCAATTGCAACGTAGTTCTTTTATGAAGAACTTTGTTAGAAAATACTCCAGTGACGTAGAACGCTGACTGAAGTGCCAAGAGCTGCTTCCTATGTCTCGTGAATCACATCCAACAGAGCACACGTTGACTCAGGAATCAAGTTGTATTTCTTTTATTCAACTGAATCACCGTTTCCAGCTTCTGGTCATTGACCCTGATATCAGTGCTGATGCCCTTGGCGTTATTAGTCATCAGTTTGGTCTTCTCTGCACTATTTTCCATGCCGTATGCTTTAGAGGCCTTGTTCAGGCGTTCTGTTAGGCTGGCAACCTCCTGTTCTGATCCTGCTAGTTCGTCAATGTCATCTGCGAAGCGGAGGTTTGTGATTGCTCTGCCATCAATGATTACTGATCCTTTATGGTGTTCCAGTGCATCAGCCATGGTTCTCTCAAGGAAGATGTTGAAAAGAGTGGGTGAGAGTAGACAGCCCTGCCTTACTCCGACTGTTGTTAGAAACCACTCTCCAATGTTACTGTTGTAGTACACTGCACTGGTGGGCCTTGTTGTACAGCTCTTTGATGACTGATCAGGTTTGTATTTTTGATGTACAAATTCATGGTTGCCCACAAAGCTGCAATTTGTTGATAAGAAAATACATTGTAAAAAAAAATTATAACTTTCGAAAAACTCTTTAATTTTTAAAAAGATTTTTGTATTAAATAACCTTTATACTGCAAATTTATGTTAACAACCAAAAGCTGACCTCAGTTGCAATGTAACTCATTATGTGGTGGAGAGTCCCAATATGGTATAAATTGTAAATCTTTTCTTGTTTCTATTTGAAAAATAATTTAAACAGTTACACCCAAACCCATAAAACAACAAAACAATAATGTAATTGTATTTGATCTTCGAGTGTTTTATTTTTAAATACTTTCAAAAAGCACAAGAACTACAGCTTTTTCCAATGACAAAACCATGTTGCCAACCTGGCATGAACCAATCGCCTTGTAGTGAATTCCTTTGCTTTTTCTGCCGATGTGTATATTTTGCGCATAACATATTAAAAAATATATGAACAAAACAAAAACAAATAACAAATCAAAGAAAAAGCAAACTACACACACACATACCCCACACACTTACACACACTTACACCCCCCCCCCCACACACACACACACACGCACACACGTGCGCGCGCGGGCTATAAAACACGGTTTTACAGAACAGTCGAAATCAGCTCGATAGCATCATAAACAAAATTGGAAACTGAATACAGCGTTAATTGCTTTTTTCAATTGAGAACAAATTTTCCGTCATTGTTCAGTTCCAAACAGTTGACATCAGTGTATTTCTTTTGGCATATTCAAAATAAAGATATACATAAAGCATGGCATCACAAAGTTGATTTTCATTTTGTTTTACACGACAGTTATTTGTTACAGATGTAAACAGAGTCTTCAATGAATCCTTCTCATATGCATGCAAAGACACTGCAGATGATGTTCTAAGCCTTCTACGCAAAATAAAGATATAGACTTGCAGAGCCTTCAAGTTGAACAAAACACAACAAGAAGCAGCATTTCCTCACATTTTGTTGTCTTCTTTGCAGGAAACGTTAAGCCAAACACTTTTTGCTATCCTGCACAGTTCACATAATTGATACAAATAATTGTTGGCAGCGTTTAGTTTTGCTATTTTGCACAATGAATAATTGTTGCCAGCATTTTTGTGGGGCTTTTTGTTTTCTTACACAATGCACATAACTGTTACGTACAGGATTTTTTCGGCAAACAGTAATTGCATCGATTTAGCATGTGGCTAAGCATTTTCGGCGTATGTTACAAACAGCTTGGGAAGGAGATGGCGAATATTTGTTTAATCTAACCTAGAGGTGATGTGAAACAACTGCTCACGAAGAGAACTATCAAGTTGTTGAACTCGCAAACGCTTGAAGAATTTTTTTTATGTTAGCACTGCTTCCAAACTTGGGAAAATCAAGCCATCATCACACTTCCTTTATTCTTCTCCAAGTGTCAAAGGAAACAATGGAGACAGCACAACAATAGCAACAAAAGAAGACTTTATCCCAGTGGAGTGTGGAACAGTGAAAGACAGTCGTGAAGTCCTGAAATGTAGGCCAGAGTCCTTAGTGAGAAACAATGAAGACAGATGATTGGGCCATTGTCTTTGAAGGAAAGTTCACTTGAGTAACATATACACTGAAAACACAATTACTGTTAGCAGCACAAAGAAGCAAGAATTCATACAAGGTGAGATCTTTATAGTAAAGTCATTACAACCTGCTGAAGTGAAAAACCCCAAACATTTCTGGATTCTGACACTGAATACTATAAGTAGGAGCTGAGGTTTAGTATTCTGTTTCTACTGTTTCTGAACACTTGAGAAGGCATTCAGTTAATGGGGAAGAGGAATCCCCTTAAATGGGCACCTCCGTGATAGCTCGATCCCGGGCGGTCAGATCACACTCAAACCACTAGGCTACTCCAACCCCTTCCATTTCGATTTGTATGATGTGAAATGAAAAAATAATTGGTAGGAATTAGTGTATAAATTCAAAGCATCTTTTTCAAGACAATTAATAGAGTGACGATATGAAGAAGCTAGAAGTGCGTTTTGCTGGAATTTTGCTGGGATTTAACACGGTAAATTCTTTAGTTAAAACTGAGTCCTACACACACATTTACCCACACACTTACACACACTTACACCCACACACTTAAACCCACCGACCCCCCCCCCCCCACACACACACACACACAATGTTAATGCATTGAAAATAAGTGTAGATTCTACACTAAAATGCATACACGTTTGTTCATTTATTCAAAAGTATTTAATAATTGTCCATGGCCTTGAGTTTTAGCTAGTTTTTGTTGTTCCATTTGCTTTGATGGTGTTTTTCTGCATTGATCTTTCATGTGTGCATATGAAATGATCGCTCTTTCTATTTTGAAGATACTATAGTAAATCTTGTCTACTTCACAGAAGTAAAACAAATGTAACTAGTGCATAACATAATACATAAGACAAATAGAGACAAAGATAATCATAGACTCTTTCGGGTTAGGTTTACATGAGTGCCAGTCGTTCAGCCCAGCTCTTTCCCCCGCCTCCTCTCATTCCCATCCTCAGTGATGAGCAGTGGATGACAGTGAAGGATCATGGGTCAGTGCCACCTGGACATCTCTGTTCTCTGGTGTTCTACTACGTTCAGCTCTTGGACTTCTATCCTCTATTTCTATGTGCTACGGAATATATTTCAGATACGAACTATTGTGCTGATTCTTTGATTGTGTTACTGTTGATGTGTGATGATCCCGTTCAAGTGTATTATTTCCCCCGGAGTTAATATCAGTGCTGACTCCGCTCTCCCAAAAGTCCTTCGGATGAGACTGTGCACCAAGGCCCCGTGTGCGAACGCACGTAGAACATCTTGCACACATGTTAAATCCTGTTCCGCTTTTCGAAGGAGTAGGCAAATGTATGCCGGTAGGAACACACGACAGAATTTACAAAAGTGCATACACACAGGGATTGGATGTAAAAATACACATTAATGTTTATTACTTTATCCTCGATAAAAAAAATCTTTTAGTTACCTGTCAGGGGGCCTTCACTCGACACTGCTATGCAATGGACCTGACTGTATGGGTTATATTATGCGTGTAATAGGACATAACAAGACTTACCGACCAAAGTGTAAAAGGATCTGAATCACATAGAACCAGAAATCTCTCACTTGATCAGGTTTCTCTAGAAATTTATGCTTTGAACTTTAAGTGAAGGTTAATACTAGGACTCATCCATATCATAGACGCTATATTGAGTTTGCATGCTGTTTGAAAGCTGATGTTCGCTCGAACTCTGTGCTTCTGATAAGTATCTAAGTTTATCATAGAAGAAAACATACAATACAGGCTCTCCTTTGGCACTAATACTAGGAATCTTGTAATACAGGACATCTTTGTAGTAACAGACCAAAGTCGACCCCTCAGGGCGCTACTGTTATGATTATGAACTTCACCATCGTTTATTTTACTTGTTAAGTTTTTGTTGATCGTGTCTTTTTGCTTTAAATGGTCATGTGTCTCCACCATGTTCCTTCCTTAATGTGAGAGAGTTGGGTACATTAGTACTTGCTGACTGATTTTAACTTTTTTCTTGCATTTATACATAGGTTATTTCCACTATTTTATTAAACAAATGAAACCTGGATGGGGAGCTGAGATGAAGATTATTTGGCAAGGGAATCAATTTTTGAATCTGACCCGTTTCATGTTTCACACTCTGTCGCAGCATCTCAACAGCAGATTTACTTTGTTCATCCTATTTCAATGATTACAAACACGGTGAAGCCATCTTGCTCTCCGGCTGCGAAAGTTGGACAATGACCGCTGAAATCACCAAGCGGATCCAGACGTTCGAGACAAAATGCTTCAGGCGACTGCTTGGTATTTCCTGGAAGGATCGGAAAACAAACACCTCTGTGCGAAGTCAAGTCGCACTGCTGGCTGGTCCTCAGGAACCCCTACTAGCCACTGTCAAGAAAAGGAAGCTGGCATGGTTCAGCCATGTCACACGCCACAACACCCTCCCCAAGACAGTCCTACACGGAATGCTAGAAGGTGGCAGACGCCGAGGCAGACAAACCAAAAGCTGAATGGATAACATCAAGGAGTGGACCCGCCTGGACAGTCCAACACTCATTAGGAAGGCGGAGGACAGGGCTGGATGGCGACGGCTGGCTGCAGAATCGTCTCTCATGTCTCCTCCACGACCGTTCCGGTCATGAGAAAGAAGAAAAAGAAGAAAGCAAAGAATGTCTTCCCAGACTAGGTTACTTTAAGTTTGGGCAAATTGATAGTGTGCCAGCAAAGCCACGATTGACCAAATGATTTTCAAAATTCACAAAAAAGTAAAGAAAACAGATAGATTGGACAGGATCTACAGATTTCGATTCTTTGTCTCGCTAACAAATACTGAAAGAAGATTGTGCCGGAAAAGCTGAATGCAATGGCTAAAATTACACCTAGTGACACCGACAGGTGAAAGTGCTGAGAATTGGATACCCTGAACAACTGCTATAGATACGGGTTTTGTCAGTTTGCGAGGTTGTGTGTGTGTGTGTGTGTGTGTGTGTGTGTGTGTGTGTGTGTGTGTGTGTGTGTGGTGTGTGTGTGTGTGGGTGTGTGGGTGCGTGTGTGTGTGTGTAGAAGCGGTCGTGCGTGCGTGCGTGCCTGTATGTGTGTGTGTGCGTGCGTGTGTGCGTATGTGTATGTGTGTGACGTGTGTATGTGTGTGAGTAGTGTGAGTATGTGTATATATATATGTGTGTGCGTATGTGTGTTTATGTGTGTGCATGCACACGCGCGTGTGTATGCGTAGGTGCGTGTGTGCTTGCGTGCGTGCGTGTAATAAAATCCTTTATGGACATGTTTGTTTCAACAATGACATCCATGAAAAGAATAGTTTTCTCTCAAAACAACACAGCTATAGTAATAACAACAGCACGATAATATCTCTGATCATTGAATTATTTATAATAGAAACAGAGCTGTTTCAATTTTTTTCCCTCTGTTCCGCGCCTAGAGCTTAGAGGCTCACCAATAGTGAGATTTTGCGTATGCGAACGTTTTCCTCACCATTATCGCAGATGCATCCGAACTTCGTGGAAGTAACATGGCTAAGATAAAAGGAAATGATAGTCATTGATGTATTTTCCTCCGTATTTTAAATTGTATGTATATACGGGTACATTCCAAAATCATGTTTTTTTTCTTATTTGGAATACCAGTTTTAGAAATTGTTCTGATGTTACTTTTGTTGATACGCCCTTGTCCCTGAATCAAAGATCCCTTGGCGGAATATGCGTGTAGAAAAGGATCCTCGTTGCTTCCTCCGCTTATGGCCGACAGTTTTCTGTAAAACCCAGATGTAAAAAGCACAAAAGAGCATTCACGCACACACTTTAACAGAAATACTTCAGCTGGAATGTGTTACACAAAGCTATCAGAGGCGACAAAATCAGAGCATTAAACTTTCGCTCCCGTTCACAGCATTTTTAAATACTTGTCTCCAGAAAAATGTTTGGATTTATTTTTTTCAACAGATTTTCATGACCTGTGCTTTGAAGAAGTCACCTCGATTGACTTTTTCACTTTTTTTGTAAAGTAGTAGTACCGTCTATTCACAGTTAGTGATTTGAGTCATTTTTTTTGTTTGTGCTGCTTTCAATGGTAGTACTTTTTGTGTAAATATCACTACAATTAGTCTTGTTGATAGGACAATGGCCCAATTTGTTCACCTTTTTCTGTAAGGATTAGCCAACATTCCTGTTCCAAGCCTGATCACTGTTGCGTTCACCGTTCCCTATCTGGCTTTGATCAGGTCTTCTCTTCTTGCCACTGTTGTTCTGTCTCCTTCGCTTCGTCTGACTCTTGAAGAATAACAAAGAGGTGAGAGTGATGCTGGCTTGATTTTCTGAAGCCGGGAAGCATGGAAAGCTGAAAGAGTAGGAAACCTGTTTCAGTGTCGCTGAGTAACAAATAGTTGGCGTCTTTCTTCGTGAGCGTTCAGTGTAAACCACTTGTAGGTAGGTAAGTTGCACAGACATTTTTCCTGTCTCCTTCTGATAATCATTAACTTGTAACTAGTACCTCTCACGTATAATGAACAACAAATTGCTAGAGTGGTCTTGTTGTTATAGGAAAAAACTAATGTGGGGGAAAAAAATGAAAGTGTCTGTTTTCAATCTTTAAGCCAATGAATTTGAATATATCCCTTTAGAATAAATTTTCGTGAAAACCAATTATACTTGGTAAAACAGGAGAATGCAAAACAGATGTATTCTTTCAAAAATAAATAAAATAAAGGTAAAGGAGTCCCATAAGCTATGTGGCTGTAGTAGAGCGAGGCATCAGAGACCTCTGCTTTTCTAGGGCCAGCATATTGAGGGCAGCGGCCATCTCCTCTTCTTCGCTGCTTTACCTTCCCTGACCATGAAGAGGGCAGGTACCCATTTACAGCTGGGTGAACTGGGGGATTGTACTGAAGCCAAGGTGAGCAAACGGTCACCCATCCAACTGGTAACCACGCTAAATGCTGCTTAACTTTGACTTGGGGAAAGCGAGTGCTCTGACCACTTAGCATCCCGCTCCCTAGGTCTAATTGTTATGGTCTAAAAACAGTGTAGGAAAAAAAACATCAAAATATCTTTCAATCTTTAAACAGATGGATCAAAAAATCTCCCTTTAGAAGAGTTTGTCTAGGAAAGCAAATATACATAGAAAAAACAGGAAAATGTAAAACCGATGTATCTTTTAACTAAGGTAGAAAGGTAAATGTAGTCGTAAGGGAGCGAGGCATTAGAGACCTTCGCTTCTCTAGGGGCCAGCATGTTGAGGGCGGTGCTCATCTCCTCTCCCTGAACAAGTCCTTCGGATGAGACTTTAAACCGAGGCCCCGTGTGCGAACGCACGCAAAACATCTTGTGCACACGTTAATTCCTGTTCCGCTTTTCGTAAGAGTAGGCCATCGTGTGCCGGTGGGAACAGATGACGTTTACAAAACTGTATACACACGGGGCTGGACGTAAAAAAGCACAAGAGTGCTTATTCCATTATCCTCGATGTAAAAGAATAAATCAAATCAAATCAAATTCCTTGCTGCTTTACCATCCCTGTGGCCCTAGGGCAGGTATCCATTTACATCTGGGTGAACTGGGGGACTGTACTGAAATCCACCTGGTAACCACGTTCATTCTGTTTAACCTTATATTAGCTTGGTGAAAGCAAGTGAAAGCTCTGACCACTGAGCTATTCCATCCCCTCATTCGTTATGGCTGGAGAGAATAAGAAAAATAACAACACACTTTTTGGTTTAAATCTTTAAACAAACGCCTTTGAATATCGATTAGCAAAAGTCGCTTTTAACATGCACTTGATACGACAACAAAACAATTTTCAGCTTAATGTCTTTATTCTATGCAGAAAACTCTGAAAATCAGTCTTCAGTTTCTTCGTGTACATATTGAAGGGAATGAGACGCCTTTGAAAAGTCGTTCACCAAAATGTTCTTGGTGCCGCCTTTCACTTGCTGTACACAAAAACGGATTTCTTTTCTTCAGTCTTTCTTTCTGTCTTTTACTTTATTACAATAATCATGCTGTTCACTGCTCTAACGCACTCATACACAGATTAGTTTGTCTAGGTTTTTTTTTTTCTCAATTCATTAAGCGCAGCCCTGTCCGTCCATCTCTCATTGCAACACAAGCACACACAAATCTGCTATCAATCAGTAATACGAAATCAGCCATTGTTAGAATTCACATCTAACCCAAAATAACCCAGACAGTAAACGCTCTTTGTCACGAAAATACATGGAAAGGAAAACCCCAAAGAAATGGGTTACACGAGCAACAAAGAAACTTCGTCAGTGTGAATGTGTCCTTGTGCCAAGGCTAGTGGCAGGAGTGATAATGTTGCCGTTCTTTACAAGATTGTCAAAAGCGATCATCTTCCACTGTTTCACACTAGTTGCAAAAATGATCATGTTCCACTTGTTATTTTTTTTAACACCAATGGCGAGAGCGATGACATGCCAGTCCTACGTTAGCCATTTTCTGTCCCCAACCTCCCCCTCTTCCCATCCCCTTTACATCTCCATTATTTCAACATTAAAAACGCAGTGTTAGGTCATGTTTTGCTTGTATTTCATAGTGGTCTAACAAGTCCACGCAGTTGGACTACGCAGAAATGATCATCTTCCATTTTGATACGCCAGTGGCAAAAGTGGTCATCTCCTCTTTTTACAAAAATACCAGTGGCAGAATGTTTTTCCTTCGTTTTTGCACCATAGCACAAGTGATCACCTCCCAGTTTCTTTGCTTTTTACACAAGTGGTAGAAAAGATTATTTTCTAGGTGTTGTTGGTTTTTCTTTACACCAATGGCAGAAGTGACCATCTTTCATTTTTACACGAGTTGCAGAAGTAATCATCTATTTTTTACACTTGTGGCAGAAGTAATCATCTTCCACTTTTTACACTTGTGGCAGAAATAACCATCTTCCACTTTTTACACTTGTGGCAGAAGTAACCATCTTCCACTTTTTACACTTGTGGCAGAAGTAACCATCTTCCACTTTTTACACTTGTGGCAGAAGTAACCATCTTCCACTTTTTACACTTGTGGCAGAAGTAATCATCTTCCACTTTTTAAACTAGTGGCAGAAGTAATCATCTTCCACTTTTTACACTTGTGGCAGAAGTAACCATCTTCCACTTTTTACACTAGTGGCAGAAGTAACCATCTTCCACTTTTTACACTAGTGGCAGAAGTAACCATCTTCCACTTTTTACACTAGTGGCAGAAGTAACCATCTTCCACTTTTTACACTACTGAGGTAGTGAGGAAAGACAAGTGCAGGTACCAACTTCTCAATTATTTTGAAAATGACTTATCAAAGATTCAAATAAAAAAATGAAATGAAAATAAATTCTAGGGAATAATGTCTTTCAGTGGCAGCATTGTAGGCATTTCTGAGTAAGAACCATGCCTTTGGCCTGACCTGACTCGAGTTTCGGCTCCTGGATGAGCCCTCATCAGAGGTCCCGGCGGTCATTGAAACTCCACCTGCTGTGGTCCCTTACAGCAAGACATTTTTTACACTAGTGACAGGAGTGATCATCTTCCATTTTTTACACTAGTGGCAGAAGTAATCATCTTCCTTTTTTTTTTTTTTACACTAGTGACAGTGATCATCTTCCTTTTTTTTTTACACTAGTGACAGGAGTGATCATCTTCCATTTTTTACACTAGTGGCAGAAGTAATCATCTTCCTTTTTTTTTTACACTAGTGACAGAAGTGATCATCTTCCATTTTTTACACTAGTGGCAGAAGTGATCATCTTCAACTTTTTTTTTTTACACTACGTGCAGAAGTGATCATCGGCCACTTTTTTTTTTACACTAGTGGCAGAAGTGATCATCGGCCACTTTTTTTTTTTTTTACACTAGTGGCAGAAGTGATCATCGGCCACTTTTTTTTTTACACTAGTGACAGGAGTGATCATCGGCCACTTTTTTTTTACACTAGTGGCAGAAGTGATCATCGGCCACTTTTTTTTTTACACTAGTGACAGGAGTGATCATGGGCCACTTTTTTTTTTTTTACACTAGTGACACGAGTGATCATGGGCCACTTTTTTTTTTTAGACCGGTGGCAGAAGTGATCATCTTCCACTTTTTTTTTTTAGACCGGTGGCAGAAGTGATCATCTTCCACTTTTTTTTTTTACACCGGTGGCAGAAGTGATCATCGGCCACTTTTTTTTTTACACCGGTGGCAGAAGTGATCATCGGCCACTTTTTTTTTTACACCGGTGGCAGAAGTGATCATCGGCCACTTTTTTTTTTACACCGGTGGCAGAAGTGATCATCGGCCACTTTTTTTTTTTACACCGGTGGCAGAAGTGATCATCGGCCACTTTTTTTTTTACACCGGTGGCAGAAGTGATCATCGGCCACTTTTTTTTTTTTTACTCCGGTGGCAGAAGTGATCATCGGCCACTTTTTTTTTTTTACACTAGTGGCAGAAGTGATCATCGGCCACTTCTTTTTTTTACACTAGTGGCAGATTTGTGAATTAAAATACGTACCATCATCACAGTGTGACTGCTGCATAAGATTTGACTGCACACAAGGAAATTAAGATGGTCAACAAGCACGCACGCGCACGCGCACACACACTCACACACACACACATGCACACGCACACACGCACACACATGCACACACATGCACACACCACACACACACACACACACACACACACACACATACACACACACACACGAACACTCACACACACACATGCACACACATATCACACACACACGCAAACGAACAAACAAACGCACACACAAACATATACACACTCACACACACATACATATATATTTATATATATATATATATATATATATATAATATATATATATATATAAAACTTCCCAATCCTGAAATTCTACTACAAAGCTACAGAGTATCAGTATATAGTATATCAGTATATATATTTCAATATATATATGTGATAGAGAGAAAGCTGTAATAGAAAGTTGGTACAAACCCCTTTCTGCATTGATCAGAAAGGTACTAAACACCACAGCTTTTCCTCTTTCTACCCAGGTCTGGAAGACACACAAAAATATTAATGGTCGCATGTACTTTTCTACCGGATATGATAGAATTATGGTAAGATGAAGTGATGTGAGTTCAGCTACGTTAACCATTTTCGCCCCTCTTTCCACCGTCCATCCTCTTCCCTTCTCTTCATTTCAACAACAAAAAAACGCAAACAATGCTAGTTCAATTTTTTTTTCAGTGTTGCTTACAAGTTTGAGTATAGCTAGGCTCTTCCTCTTCTTTTTCTTGTTTTTCTCCTTGTTGTTGTCCCCCTTCTTCTTCGTCTTCGTCTTCTGTCTTCTTCTTCTTCTTCTTCTTCTTCTTCTTCTTCTTCTTCTTCTCGTCGTCGTCGTCGTCGTCTTCTCTCTTCTTCTTCTTCTTCTTCTTCTTCTTCTTCTTCTTCTTCTTCTTCTTCTTCTTCTTCTTCTTCTTCTTCTTCTTCTTCTTCTTTGTCTCGTCCTTCTTCTTCGTCGTCGTCGTCGTCAATGACGTCGTCGACTTAGTCGTCGTCTACTGCTCAGATAGTAATCATTTTCTGCTGTCATATCAGTGAAAACGCGTTACGCTGCCGTTAAGGTTCGACACGGGTCCAAAAGTGCCCCAAATCATGTGGGTTTTTTAGAATAAAAAAAATTGCTAATAGATTTATGGAGCTCTCCTTGTGTGAATTATAAGAATTCAGGTTGTAACACATGTCTGTAGAAACAGGTTAGATAAAAAAAAAAGGTTTAGGAGTTTGAAACATTTAGTTGTGGCGCCATATTGGACTGTCAGAAAACTGAGTAATTCTTTACTTTTTATGCTTTACAAGTGATGCCCTTTCAATATAATTTTGGCATAACTTTTAACATGGGCTTGTAAAGAAAATTTCATCAGTTTCGACCCCCATGTCCCACTTAAGCGCCTGACGTCAGGCCGAGAGCATCCGACTTCGGCATGGGAGATAATTGTGATCGTTAAGTCTTTCAGGGGAGGGGGGGGGCAGGAGAGAGGACCAAAAAGGCAGAATATACACATGAAGGAGGTGACAGGGGAAAAATAGGATCAAGACAGAAACAAACTTAATGACTGATAGAAAACAGGGAATTCCTTGCACAAAATTTCCAGAAGGTGGGAATGCTATTTATTCTGATAGGCTCCAGGCATCCCCACGGGAGATCAGTACTAACGCTGAGAATGAGACCAGAGCCTAGACCAACGCTGGAAGTTACAAAGTGTTGTCATAGAAAAGAAGAATACTGGTGTTCCTCCTACCTACCTATTTCCCTTTCCCTCCCCTGTCCTCTCACTATTCTGAAGAAATACATTATCGCACGAAACGTAAACTGAGGACAGCATTTTCTAACATGAACAAAATCTGCTGAGCCATGAACGTAGATCCCTATCAATTATCATGTGAATGTGATGAATAAAGACTGTTTTTTGTCCTGTAATCAAACAAGTAACTTATAACAACAATACAAAATAAGTTGTAACATCATAGCTGTTCATTTTATCTTTAATCAGATAAGTAATATGAAGCACAAAAAACCAAACTCTTGTTTTTATCTGAAGTTGTCTGCTCTTCTGCGAAAGCACATCGTTACGTATTATTCTATTATCAAGTGTGTAAAACGCAGCACAAAGGCCAAGAACTAGGTCATTTTTTCCCGAACAAAACTTCCCAATCCTGAAATTCTACTACAAAGCTACAGAGTATCAGTTTACAGTCATCAACAAGTCTGTTGTCAATAAAGAAACGCAGACATTCTCTTTATTATGTTCAATTTATTCGTCAAACGCTCAGACAGCAACTACTGTTGTCTGTCATGCGAGAAAAAAATGCGTTGCACAGCGTTAGGAGCCTGACAAGTCACGTCCAACGCATCCGACTTAAGCGTGGGAGAAAATTGTTATTTTTGTTGAAGTATTTCTGAGAAAAAAGCCACGGACACTGACCTAGAAGGCAAAAAATCGACGAGAAGAAGGTGACAAGAAAAAAGGAACAAAGTAGAAAAAGAAAGGGAAGGAAAAGTAGAGCAAAATTCCTAGCATAGAATTTCCAAAAGGTCGGGATGCTATTTATACTGACAGACACCAAGCATCCCCTAATTGTTCATTTTGAGTGTTAATGTTATCTATGTTTTCATCGCTACTATGCAGCTTACAATGCATATTATTTTTGACGACACCAACAAACGATTTGATTACTTGTAAGAATAAATCCTTTATCATCAAGGAT
>CM060328.1:14603004-14620504 GCA_030674155.1 Stramonita haemastoma
CTGCGCTTCCTATGATGATATATCCCGGCGTCAACTGGACCCGAGGGATACAGACACCTACAGTGTTGGTCAGGTAATTTGAGCACACTTTTAAAATAGCATTCGTAAAGTGGATGAAGCTCGACTGTAAATTCCCAGTGTTCCCAATGAACCCCCAGTGCAGTCACTCTGGGTAGGAGATGGCTAGTGTTCGATAAAAATCTGTATCTCTTATGGGATTCGAACCAGGGACATTCCAGTCCTTAAACCAGGATACTAACCACTGCGCCAATGTGGCTGGTCTTGACGAGGAATTCTTTGTTGTTGGTTTTTTTGTTGCCAGCTTCTTTGCGTTATTTCTTTAAATGTTTTCGTGATAAAGAACGTTTCACTGTCTGGATTATATGGGTAGAAAATGGACGTGAATAGTAATTGATGATTGTGTTTTGCACTGTGCAGGACATTATGAAGTTGCGCTAATGATTAGGAAGACAACAAACTAATCGTTGCTGATATTCACAAAGCTTCTCAGATGTGTTTTTGCAAACTCTTTCCATCTCCGTCTCTGTTTGTCTATTTGTCTGTCTATCTATCTATTTGTCTGTCTGTCTATTTGTCTGTCTGTCTGTCTCTCTTTCTCTGTCTGTCTGTCTGTATGTCTGTCTGTCTCTTCTGTCTCTGTCTGTCTGTCTGTCTGTCTGTCTGTCTGTCTGTCTGTCTGTCTGTCTGTCTGTCTGTCTGTCTCTGTCTCTTCTCTCTCCTCTCTCTCTGTGTCTTCTTTTTCCTCAGACAAGCATTCTGGTAGAGAGAGTTAAAGGCCCATGAATGAAAAATCGTATAAAGTTAACAACAGAAATTCACCATTATAATTTATGACAATATGATTACGGGTAACGCAGCACTAATTTCTGCTCATGCCCTCACCATTTTTTCTTTCCAATCCTTGCTCCTCATCTCGCTGACTTTTGTCTGTAGTTTTTCTTCTTTTCTCCCTTTCATCGCCATTTGTCTCTTTGAAGAATCCATGAGACCCATTCGAAAACAGAGAGAGAGAGAGAGAGAGAGAGAGAGAGAGAGAGAGAGAGAGAGAGAGAGAGAGAGAGAGAGAAGAGAAGAGAGAAGACAGACAGACAGACAGACAGACAGACAGACAGACAGACAGACAGACAGACAGTGATAGATAGAGAAAGAGATGTATAATAAAATAAAATAAAAAGTACAAAAATGCAAGCGTGAACGACGCAAACACACACACACACACACACACACACACACACACACACACACACACACACACACACACACACACACACACACACACACACACACACACACACACACACACACACACAAACAAACAAGCACGCACACATACACACACAAATTCACCTATACACAAACACATTCACACACACAATCGATATTTGTGTGAATTTACAAAACAGGGTCTTAATATGTTATAAAGGATAAACATTAACATAACACAGACAGGGAAAAATAAGTGGACACTGTTGATTTCTCATATTTGATATAATGTATTACTTTGAAAGGAAGGACGGTGGCAGGATAGTTAAGACGTTCGCCTGCCAATATGTAAACCGTGAGTTTCTAGGTTCGTACCCAGCCTTGCCCTTTCTTTCTAGTTTAACGAAAAAATCGAACTGAATGTCAAAGTCATACGGATGAGACTCGAAACCGAGGCCCCGTGTGCGAATGCACGCAGAACATCTTGCGCACACATTAAAACACCGTTCCACCTTTCTGAAGAGTAGGCCATCGTGTGCCGGTAGGAGCGGATGACAAAACTTTAACAAACCAGCATGCACACAGGCATCGTGTTTAGACACCATCCTTGAGGAAAAATCGGGGAGTTGGAGTCCCAGAGCGGCTCGGGGCTGTAGGTATACGGCAACGTTCTGGTGGCTCCTGCGACGGCACTGGAACCATTCGTATCGGTCATTGCCTTTCCAATGGATCATTCCAGTGCCGTGGAGAGGAGGGGGGTCTGCTGCATGGGTAACAGCTTGCCCTCCATACATACTTGCCCAAGCTTTGCGCTCTAAAGACTTAGAGTGCAACTTCATAGTCTTCTGAGACTGATGGGTGCCTACTACTACTACTACACTACTACTACTACTACTACTACTACTACTACTACTACTACTACTACTACTACTACTACTACTACTACTACTACTACTACTACTATTACTTTGAAATACTTCAGGTATAACACATCAAATTCAAAACAGTTATTTTTCTAAGTTTTACTCAATAGATGTCTTTGTTACAGATGGAGGAGGACAGTCTATTAACCACCTTTAACATGCACATGAATAGACTGAAAGCTACTGCTCTGCGTTATTTATGTTGTAGAACAAAGAAACTAGCTTCCACAATGTTTACCTGTCAATGAAACAGAATTAAAAGCAACGCTGTTCTTAATAACTGTCATAGCTCTACGTAAAAATTTTTAAACGGTTTTGCTGATATATTTTTTGTAGAAAACTCATCACTAATTTTTTTTTACCATTCACAATTACATACAGTTAGCTATTCAGAATAACAGCTGTGACAAATGGCTCCAAAAAAATGCGGGAAGTGTCTCTTTATCTAACCTACAAGTGGTTTACAGTGAGTGTTCTGGAAAAAAGACATCAGCAATTAATTACCAACCAACTCCCAAACAAATTCTCAACTCTATTATGTCCCCATTGGTTCCCAGTTTCATAACAATCAAGCTCACGTCACACACTTCCTTTGTTCTTCTCCCGGAGTCAAACGAAGCAAAAGGAGACCTCATCACACCGTGGATGTGGAACAGCAGTGTGAGAGACAAGTGCTGAAGCCTGGGATGTTGGCTAAAGTCCTTTCAGGGAGAGAAACAATAAAGACAAATGGAGCCATTGTCTCCTCAGCAGGGTTGACTGCAGTGACATTTCCATCAAACACAGCAGGAAAGGAGGGCAGCACAAAGAAGTTAAATTTCCAATGAGGTGATTTCTGTTTAAAATCAGAAGTCTTTTAAAACATGCTGAAGAATTAAAGCCCTGCTGTTCCCATGTCTGGTGCTGAACAATTCCATGAGTAGAAACTGAGCTTCAGTGTTCTGGTTTTTGCAATCTCTGAACACTCGTTAATGTGTCTATGAAATCAGCTTCCGTGTCATTGAGTTCCAATATTCATATGTGCTGGGAATTCACTCTTTTCTACCCCTCTCTTTGTTTCTGCTTTGTTCCTATTCTCCCAGTTACATCCTTGTTGTTTGTTTTCTGCCCTGCCAGTCCATTTTCCTGCGGTTTTCTTTTTTCCCCGAAAGATTTCAAAGATACCAGTTCACTTCCTCCGACAAAACGGATGCGCTGGGCCTGACTTGCTAGGCGCCTAACGCCAGCGCGATGCATTCTCCTTCATATGACAGACAGCAATGGTGGCTGATTCAGCGTACAAAGAAAAAGATCCACGCTTTAAATGTAGACGCAGTAAAGTATTTGTTGTGTATGGAGGGATCAGAAACATTTTTTCATGCTAGAGAGTATATGTAGCTTGCTGTGTGCTAGGGATATTTTTCAGATTCTTCTCGAAAGCAATTTCTGACGTGGTTCGTGATGTCCTTTTTCCAGGACATTTTTTAGTGAAAGGGCGGGGGTAATGTGATAATCTCTTTTTTCACACACGTGCACGCGAGAGCACACGGGCACTCACTCACTCACACACACACACACACACACACACACACACACACACACACACACACACACACACACACACACACACACACACACACACACACACATACACACATACACACACACGTACACACACACACACATACATGCACGCACACACACATGCACACGCATACGCACACACACACACACACACGCATGCATGCACACGCACACGCACATGCACACGCACACGCACACACGTACAAGCACACACACACCTACTCTTCTCTCTCTCTCTCTCTCTCGCTCTCTCTCTCTCTCTTCAAAAAAAAAGCCTCGACTGACCTTTTTCTGCATCTTTTCAGAAAGGGCAAGAAAGCAAAGTCTACACATTGTAATCAAAATGTAAGCATGGTGCGGCAAATGAAGCAACGGATTTCAAATGTTCAAGTCTTTTTTTTATTTTTATTTTTTATAGTAAAACAAGAAAATGACGAAGCAAAAACTGAAGAAAAAACCCCGGAGAAAACGACTTCGACAAATGACGACAGGGACTTGCCACGTATAAAGTCTAAACAACTTTTAATCTACACCTGGTATTTTGAGAGCAGCGAAAGAAATGACATTTAATCATGAGGTAATACAAGTGTCCAATATAACAGAATGAGGTAATACAAGCTGTCCTGAAACGAGAACAGCACAGGTGACAATCTTTGCATAATGTAGTCACGGCAGAGTTCTTTGAGTGCAATGTGGACTGCTCTACCCAGGGGAAAGCCTATCGCCCACAAGAGAAGCTCCACCCATTTGTTTTCTTTTCTTGTCTCTATCATGTGTATTTGTTTCTGTATCAGAGTTTGGGGGTAGGGTGGGGTGCAATTAATGCACACGCAGACACAAGAAGAAGAAAATATATGCAGGTATTGATATAAAAAGACATATACAAGAAGTAGGTTAATTTGCAAAAGTGTCTTGCAGTCACTCTAGATATCAAACTAACACCGAAATTCGTTAGCTGGCCTAACATTAATGAGGTAACGGAGAACAATGTATGTGTGTGTGTGCATGCGTGCGTGTGTGCGTGCGTGCGTACATGCGTGCGTGTGTGTGCGCGTGCGTGTGTGTGTACGTATGTTTGTGTGTTGTGTGTGTGTGTGTGTTGTGTGTGTGTGCGCGCACGCGCGCGCACGCATGTGTGTGTGTGTGTAGGTGCACACGTGTCTGTATGTGATAGTGTGAATGCGTGCGTGTGTATGTGCGTACATGTGTGATGTGTGCGTGAATGTGTGTGTGTGCGTGCGGGCGCACGTGCGTGCATGCGTGTGTGTGTGTGTGTGTGTGTGTGTGTGTGTGTGTGTGTGTGTGTGTGTGTGTGTGTGTGTCTGTCTGTCTGTCTGTCTGTCTGTCTGTGTGCCAGTATGTCTGTGTTTGTATGTATGCGTGTCTGTCTGTGTCTATCTGCCTGTTTTGTCTGTCTGTCTGAAACAAACTCTGAATTTTCTTCATCTTTAACTTTCCATTGAGGAGGTTTTTAGGCAACAAGCACTGTATACCGTGAAGATGAAAATGAAGCGGACGTGGGGTGATGATCTTTTCTTGGTGCCTGCATATGTGTATTCTTTAATTACTTAATCATCTTGTCTTTTCGTTCATTATTTGACGCAATTTTGTTCTTCAGTTGCAACACCATTCTTGCATATAGGTGGATGTCAGCGTACTCACATAAGCCTTGGGTTTTTTATTATTTTTTTTTACCCATTTCATGTATTTGCGCCACGTTGTTTCTGAACCAATAAAATTTTGTTTAAAGGAGTTCTGTCTGGTGGTCGATGTATCAGTCAGTTTGTCGCTTAGTCTGTCTGTTTGCTTGTCTGGCTGTCTGACTGTCTGACTGTGTGGCTGTCAGTCCATTCTGTCAGGAAAATGTCACAATGTATAAGAAACATTTTTTGACCTGATAAATCTTCTGGAAAATAAGGGCATAGATTACCGTGTTTTTTTTACATTGAAAAAACCTGACACTACACCTACAGGGAATCGATTAAAACAAAAGAAAGCAAGAAATAACAACAGAAGATGTGTGTGTCTGTGAATAGATCTTAAAACTTTTATACAAAAAGAAATAAAATAATGAAGAGTGAACGTAGCTCAACCCACTTAAAACATCGCAAATAAGCACAGAAACAAACAAACAAGCACACTGGCATACAAACACATACTAAATGACTCAACTTTTGTTAGAAAAACAGAAAAAACTACATAAAGGAAGACAAAAAAACAACAAGACAAAAAAACAAAAAAAGTTCGGAGCACGTAAGCATACAAACAGCCCTAGGAAAATACCCTCCTGAACAAGGTTTTAAACTAATGAAAGGTTAGATGTCATCTGAAGACCCTCAGAGAACAGAGGATGCTCGGGTTATCAGACACATCATTAAATAATTTGGGATGAACAAACACTTAACGCTGTTTCCAAAGTCAGAGTAGTCCTCCTCCTCGTCCTCCTCCCTCCTCCTCCTTCGTCCTCCTCCTCGTCCTCCTCCTCCTTCTTCTTTTTCTTCTTCTTCTCTTCTCCTTCTCTTTCTTCTTCTTCTTCTTCACAATTCTTCTTGTTCTTCGCAATTCTTGTTCTTCGCAATTCTTGTTCTTCGCAATTCTTCGCAATTCTTCTTCTGCAATTCTTCTCCTTCGCAATTCTTCTTCTTTGCAATTCTTCTTCTTCGCAATTCTTTTTCTGCAATTCTTCTTCACAATACTTCTTCGTAATTCTTCTTCATCGCAATTCCACTTCTTCGCAATTTTTCTTCTCAATTCCTCTTCTTCTCAATAGCAGCTAATGTTGTCTGTCATAATCAGCGAAAATGTGGTGCGCTGCCGTTAAGCGCCTGACAAGTCAGGTCTAGTACATCCAACTTCGGCGTGGGAGAGATTTATCATCTTTGATGTCTTTGTGTGAGGGGAAAATAGTAGAAAATGGACCAAAAAGGCAAACAACGAAAATCAAAGAGGTAACAGAAGGGAGGGAAACAACTCAACAACGAAAATTAATGTACAAACAAAGAGAAGGATAGAAAAGAGTGAATCACTCTTTAAATGCAGGAGATATAGCACAACGACCATTCTTTCCTAGTAAATGCACAGAACTAAACGGTTGTCTATTCGGACACAACAAAGCAAATAATTTATATCACTCCTCAAAGTGAAATATGCATGGAATCTTTGCACCCAATGTGAAAACGATCCAAATATTGGTTCATAACTTTTGCATTTTGATAAAAGTAAATTACTGTATTAGTATTCATGTTCTTCCAATTAGCATATAGATAGGAAAGAAAAAATATGTTAACGTCATGATTTACAAGCAGATGTACAAACAAACAGTCCAATATATTTTCATGATTTACAACTGTGTGCTTGAAACAAACATTTACTTCCCTGTCCTTCTCTAAATTAATAGCTTATCATTTACAAGCAAGAAGTGGGTATTTTTTTCAAGAATGTGCATTTTGTTCCAAAAACATCATTATTTTTCAGCAAGAACTGATTTTAACATACAGGCCAACGATTGTTTCGACTTGTAAATATCAAACGTATGCCTAATACATTGTGTATTGTATAGATAACAGGAAACATACAGTGGTGATTTTTCCGTGAATAGGTTTTCATTCCGAAAAGAAACCAATCTTTACCATCACAAAATATGTTGAACATTTACAAACAGCAGAGAAGAAGACATGTCTACATAGCAAACAAGATTCGGTGGTAGTTGGAAAAGTTGAAATGTTTGATATGGAGCATGATAAGGCCAAAGATGTTGGATACTTGAGCGTTCTGTTCTCTCTCGTTATCTCTCTCTGTATTTGTCTCTGTCTCTGTCTGTCTGCACCCCCCAATCTTACACACACACACACACACACACACACACACACACACACACACACACACACACACACACACACACACACACACATACACACACACTTACAAGTCAGACCTGGCACATTCGACTTCGTCGTGAGAGAGAATTGTTGGCTTTTATGTCTGTCTGTAAAAATGAAAAGTAAAAACGCGCGAGAATAGACCAGCAAGGCAGAAAATATATGAAAATGAGGTGACAGCAATAAAATTAACAATGCAGATATAAAAAGATGGATAGAAGAATTTCCAGAAGGTGGGAATGCTATTTATACTGACAGGATCCTCAGTATCCCCACATGAGGCTATCCTGTGTAGTAATGTATCTTCTTCACTTGTTACCTTTCCCTCTAGCTTCCTTTGTGCTAATCAAAGCATGTATTTAAGTGTGCAGTTTTATTCTGAGATTTAAAATTGTACAAGGTGGCAGCCCCGCTATGGCCTGCCTAGTGGGCGGGGTGATAAGCAGCGTAATTGGATTGGACTGGTTTGTGGCTCACGATCCAGTCCTTTGGTTCATGTTAAATAGATAGGGATTTTCAAAATATTCTTATAAAGTTAATCTACGTCTAGTCAGAAAATATATTTTGTCGGCAGCAGCAACTACATTTAAACAACTTTCTTTCAAGAAATAACAACGACAAAAAAAAACACTGATTGGTTGGGTTTTTTTGCTGGACAAAACACCTTTTCATGGAAACTCTTGTAGCTCGTGTTAGTGCTGTCTTGTAATGCTTGTCAGTTTAACCTTGACGCAATAAAGAGAAAGCAGGCACAAAACATGGGCAACCACAGAGATATTTTCAAACAACTTTTAAAACAAAGTCCGGTTCCTTTGTACCTACTTTCAATGCTGGCTTAAGAACATCAAAGTAACACAGCATTCACTCCGTTCTTCTTTAAGATTTAAATGAGGCGAAAGAGGCAAGAGTGTTAACGGCAACAAAAAGACATCAACAAAGGAAGGTATGTGTAATTACGCAAGATGCGGGTTAAACAACTCGAAAATGAAGGTTGATTTTAATAAATTTTTTGTTCAGTAAAGACATGTTCAGCCCCCGTTTCCTTAACACAGCTTTTAATAGTGCTAAAAACAATGTGAGTGTTGAATGGAGGGAGGAAGGTGTCCTAAAAACATACAGAAGAATACTAGAACAATAATCTGGTATGAGGCAGAACCATGAAAGTTGTATGAGGCTTTAAAGCTGCAGAGAATTTTTTTATATAAGTTCACAGCATCAAAATAGTTATGCAAGGCAAAAAGTGCATCATAAATTTTATGTAAAGGTTTTATCTAAAGAAAGAATCGAATGTTTTAGAAAAAACGGAAACTTAAACTATGCCTTTATGAGTACTTGTTTAGTTATTTATTACAATTAAAAAAATATTTTCTTTAACATCCCTTCAAATTTTGCAATGTATTGATTTTATTGCTGTTTTATACCCTACCGCGGCATATCCATCCATCCATCCATCCATCCATCCATCCATCCATCCATCCATCCATCCATCCATCCATCCATCCACCCACCCACCCACCCACCCACCCATCCACCCATCCACCCATCCATCCATCCATCCATCCAACACTCTCTTTCCACTTTTGTGCGTGCGTGCGTGCGTGCGTGCGTGCGTGCGCATATATACATACAGACAGACACGCACGCACGCACGCATACGCATGCACGCACGCATACACCACCTACCTACCTACCCTACCTACCTACCATCCCCCCCCCCCCCCCAACACACACACACGCACGCACGCACGCACGCACGGACGCATCTGTATATATGTGTAAACATGTATGTGAATATAAACAGATAGATAGATAGATCTCTCTGTGCAATGACTAGCAAATGGTCAAGCATTCGCTGACTGGCTCACATGAGACACTTTCTCGTTTCATTTCTCTTTCAACTTCTTTCCTTCCCCACTTAATGTAATGAAGCAGACATAAAGGAGCACACAAATCTTTTTTCTGTCTTCGAAAATAACTCCATATGTGATACACTGCAATGAATCAAGCAGCAGCCGACTCAGCACAGCAGCTGTGATGATGACAATGCAGGAGAGCACAAACGAGCAATGGCTGTAGAATGTCCCTTACGACAATGACAAGTAAATGCACGTGCAAGGAGCCAAGAATGACAGGCTGAATGACACTCCTAAACTAGAATAGAACAGTAGGTGCGCTAGGAACAGACAGGCTGTTATAGGGATGCGCTAGTTTTGGGTGAAAGGACCAGGGGGAAATTTGCTGATTTTGTTTCCAAAAGTGGAAAGAGAGTGTTGTACTAGGGGCTCTCTGTGCTATTCACCTTTCTAATTTTGTGTCATAGTCTGATTTTTGTGTCAACGTCTGATTTTATGTTAACATCTGATTGTTGTGTGTTTGAGGGTGTGTTGTCACTTGTGTCCTGTGTTTCTTGTAGTAGTTGTTGAAGTATGTTCCCCCAATCTAATCCTGTAGGATTACTACTCATGTACTTTCTTATTTCTCACTTCTGAGAATTACTGTGAAAATGTTGGTACACATTGGATGAGAAGCTTGCAATGATGGCTGTTTTCAAGTTTCTCACCGTAACTATAGACAACTCTACTCTGACTTTGTGTGATGATTTTTCTCTTTGATGGAGAATGCTTTGCTAAGGGCTTGCCATGGATGAAGACAATCTGAACGAAACATTTTTAAAGTATAGAAAATTTTGAGTGAAGGACTTGGAACTTTGCTTATGTCAATGAATGAAAAATGTTTAGTTTGGGACAGGTTTATGTGATTTGATGATATGAAGTTACGCAGGGTTTTTTGAGGATGATGCTGTGTAGCATAAAAAATTACTTAGCAGGGATTCAACCAACAAGTGAATCGCTGTTTGAGATAACTTTTTTTTTTAACGGAAATGTAGTAAGTACATGTTTGTTTAACCTCTGGGCAGAAAAGATACAACAGGCACAAATCAATACACAGCTGAGTTAATGTAAAGCAACTCTAAAACAAGTGTCTGGCTCCTTTGTACCTGCTTTCAATGCTGGCTTTAGAAAATTAAGGTATTACAAGATTCCTTTCATTTTTCTTTAAAGGGTCAAACAAAGCAAAGAGACAGAGCCAAATTGGCATCAAAAAGACATGATCAAAGCCGGGTTAAACTGTGCAAGACATGGTCAAACAGCTCGTGAATAATGACTGGTTGTAATAGATTACTTCTTATTGGTGACAAATGTAGCCTCTGTTTTCTCATTTAAACATAAAACATGGTTTTTATGTAATGCGGGTATTAACTACAAGAGGAAGAGGTACTGATCATTCAAAAGAGTTTCCGAAATACTAAAACATCTTTTTTCATAAAAATATGATGACGTCATAATAATAAACACAGCACAGAGTCCATTCTAAAATAATGTTAATAAAGAAGAAAGTAATCAAGAATATGAAGACAAAAACCAACTCACACTTTTCCTTTCATTATGTGTGTGTGTGTGGTGTGTGTGTGTGTGTGTGTGTGTGTGTGTGTGTGTGTGTGTGTGTGTGTGTGTGTGGTGTGTGTGTGTGTGTGTGTGTGTGTGTGTGTGTGTGTGTGTGTGCACGCGTGCACACATGCATGCATGCATGTGTGTGTATACTTACGCTTTTTTTCTTTAACAAAATGTACGCTAAGCATATTTGCAGATACTATGCTTAGCCTTAGCTAAGAAGATATCATGAGACTTTTTCCCCTACTTTTTATTCTCCACTGTTTTTCCTTCCAACTCAGTATGGTTAAGCAATATAAAGTGGCAAGCATCGTATATTTTTCTGCACCCAAAAATACCTCCATGTGTGAGAAACTGCAATGAATCGAGCAGCAGCTGACTCAGCACAGCAGCCTGTGTGATGATGATGATGATGATGATGATGATGGTGATGATGATGATGATGATGATGATGATGATGAGCACAAATGAGCAATGGCTGTAGAATGTTCCTAAGGACAATGAGAAGAAAATGCACGTGCAACGAGCAAGAATGACAGGGTGATTGACACTCATAAACAAGAATAGAATATGGGGTGCGCTAGGATTAGACGAGATGTCATGGGGGTGCACTAGTTTGGGGGAAGGTCAGAAAGAATAAAAAGTGAACTGATGCTGCTTCTAAAAGTGGAAACAAATTGTTGTGATGCGGGTTCTTTGTGTCATTCACCTTTTCTGTCTTATTTTGTGGGGATGGGATAGCTCAGCGGTCAGAGCACTCACTTTCCCCAAGCCAGTATTAAGCAGCATTAAACCAGCCGCCTTGGCGCAGTGGTTCACGCCTTGGATTTTGGGCTGGAAGGTTGTGGGTTTGAGTCCCAAAAGAGTCATAGGGATTTTTCGGACTCCGGCTGGCTCCTACCCAGAGTGAGTTTGCTGTGGGCAAAAAAAAAAGTGTGCTGTGGGCTCAGTGGGGAGACTGGAACCACACAGTCGAGCTTCATCCACTATGGATGCGAATTTGAGAGTGTTGCTCTAATTACCTGACCAAGGTTGTTTTAAGGAATCTGGTTTTGGTTTTATCTCGTTTTAAGTGTGATTGATGTGGGTTTTCCCACGACGCGGTGGCCGTCCTGGGTTGACCCTTATGGTCGACCGGGGCGTCGATACAAGCAAAGACATATACCTCGTTTTAAAATGTACATAGTCTTACACTTTTAATACGAGTTTTAAAATGTGACGAGGTGATAGCCCTGATATGGCCTATGTGGTCGGCGGGGCTATAAGCAACATAATTGAATTGGAATTGCATTGGACCTGACCAACACTGCAGGTGTCTGTATCTCTCGGGTCCGGTTGACGCCGGGATATATTATGACAGTAAGCGTAGATACAACCCTGTCAAGTAGTCTCAAAGCGGATGCACTTCCACAGCAGCAGCATTACATCATCCCCATCACCATTGATCATCATGCAATAATAATTGCCTCTGATTCGGTGGTTCCCGTTGCTCTGGCCTCATGGTGACCTCAGATTCGGTTTCCCCATACACTTCTGTACCTGTGGTGAGTTTGTGTCAAAGCCTTTGGGGTTGGAGGTTCGCGGGGAGACGGTCGTTGGAGGGACATTGTGGTGGTCACCACCTCAGGTGGATGACTGACTCCGCGACTAAGCTAATACTGTCATTAGCAGGGGGCTTAGTAGGTGGTGTCCTGCGTATGTTAGATCAGAACAGGCACCACTGAACACCAACAAAGTGACTTAACAGAAATGCAGGGCCCCTCTGGCTAGTGGCCCCGCGGCAGCCCAACGTTGATCTGCTCCCTATAGACTGCCGATCCTGGGGATGAGACACAACGAATCAGGATGTGGCTGTGGCGGGGAGATTGAAATGATTAAGCTGCATTGAGCGTGGTCACTAGTTGGATGGGTGACAGTTTGCATGTCTTGGCTTCAGCATAGTCTCCCACTTCGCCCAGCTGTAAATGGGTACCTGCTCTCTTTTAGGTCAGGAAAAGTAAAGCGGTCAAGTAGTGTAGAATCACACGCACTTCCATAGTGCCATCTTGACATCATCCCCGTTATCACTGACCATCATGCAATAAAACAAAATTGTCTTTGAATCAGTGGCCCTGGCTGCTCTGATCTCATTTTGCCCTCAGTATTGGTTTTACTACTGCTGTACCTGTGGTGAGTTTGTGTCAAAGTCTTCGGGGTTGATGTTTCACGTAAGGAAGACCTTGTGGTAATCACCATCTCAGGTGTACGTCTCACCCAGTCAAGCTCTATGACTGATGTACTTCAGTCTGCTGTAAGGAACTTAGTAGGTGGTGTCCTCTAGTGTAGGCACTACTGAACACCACCAGAATGACCCGCAGCAATGAAGGGCCCCTCTGGAAAGTGACCTCATGATCACCTGATAGTGATGGACACTCGGTGGACTTCTGATCCTGAGGATGCGACATACCAAATCTGGGTACGGATATATGGGCATATAGATTGAAACGAGTGGTATGTGAATAACAAGCCAGGAATGTTGAAGAAAATCTAAAAGCATAAAAATACAGTATACACAAAAGTAAGTAAACAAACTTTTCGTAAATTTAGCCATACTTTGACTTTTCAGGATGTTTTCCTTCTATAATGAAGAGCAGAGATGCAATGTTAAGAGCTTGTCATGGATGAGGACATTCTCAGAATACCATTTTAAAACATTACATTTCAATGAAGAAAGTGGCACTTTCTTGTATCAGCAACTGACAAAGCCTGGGCCATTAATTCTTGAGTGGCTTGCTTGAGTCAGGTTACATGAAGATCTTGTAACGTGCCTAAAAAAACCGCCAATATTCCTGGTGACAACCACACCAGACTAACGCATGCTTATTTTATTTAAACAAAAGAATGACAGTTTGGGGACCTAAAACTGTTCTTCTTTGCAGCCTTTTCTATTTTTTGCTTGAGCCTCATCTTGTTGTGCAATTATTTTAGAAAAGGGGATGTGAGAGGTCTGAGGGGATGTGAGAGGTCTCATCCGGGTGGACAGCAGCGTACTGCATCAGCAGATAAGACCTTGGAAGACCAAGGCCAGGATTCAAACCACACTGCCAAAGACAACCAAGCTGTTGACTCGATGATGAACTTGTACAGGCCCTCGATGCCAGGCGCCAGGAGTTCAACCTGCAAAGAGCAAGTGCAACTGTGAGTGGCAGAAACTGGACAGAAAAATTGTCCAAAGACTCGAGACTCTTATTGGGAAAAGCACGCTGGAACACAAACTAGCCACATATGGGGACATCATATACGCCACCTGTAGGGAGGGATATGTATGGAGTAAAACAGCCAAAGAGAAAACGCCTCCAAAGAAATCCAGACGCCAAGAAGAGATAGACAGGATCAGGGTCAAAAAGAAAAACCTCAGAAAGCAAATGAAAACCGCACTGCCAATTGAGAAACAAAGTTTGCAGAAGCTTTGGAAAGATCTGAAAGCAAGACACAGTGCCCTCAACAGAGCAGAAGCAGCGAGGAAGAAGAAGAGCAGAAAGAAGAAAACCTACGATCGCTTCTTCAAGGACCCCTTCCAGTTTGCCAGAACACTCTTTGAGCAACCAAAATCGGGAACCCTGAAAGTGGACGAAGATGTTCTTAAGCAGCATCTCAGGAAAACTTACTCTGGCCCACAGAGCAAAGCACCACTCAACATCCAAGGCTTGGTAACACCAGCCAACCCTGAGGAACCTTTCAACGATAAGCCACCAACGCTGGAAGAAGTACAAAATGTGGTCAGCAAAGCCAGAGCCAAATCATCACCAGGGCCAAATGGAGTACCATACCAGCTGTACAAGAAATGTCCAAAAGTGCTGCAGTGGCTCCACAAGCTGCTGAGATCAGCATGGAGAAACAAGAAAATCAACAGCGAGTGGATGAAAGCTGATGGGGTGTACATCCCCAAAGAGCAAAACTCAAATGACATTGGCCAGTTCAGACCAATATCCCTACTGAACGTTGAAGGCAAAATCTTCTCTGTCATTGCAGCAAGGATGACCAAGTACCTTATGGAAAACAAGTACTTGGATGTGTCAGTCCAGAAAGGGGGCATCCCAGGTGTGTCTGGCTGTGTTGAACATGCCACAATGATTTGGGATGCAATCCAAAGAGCAAAAACAGGAAAGAAAGACCTAGATGTAGTGTGGCTTGATCTGGCAAATGTATATGGATCTGTACCCCACGAGATGATACAGCAGGCTCTCGAGATGTACCATGTGCCAGAGAGCATCCGCGACATGCTCAAGATGTACTTCAACAGCTTCTCAATGCAGCTCTCTACCCAGGAATACACAATAGCGTGGATCAACCTGGAAGTGGGTATCGCAATGGGCTGTGCAGTTTCTCCAATACTGTTTGTGTTGGCAATGGAAGTCATCTTGAAAGCAGCAACCAGGAACACAAGCCAAACGGACCTCGGTGATGGATACAAGATGCCCCGTCTCAAGGCCTTCATGGACGATACAACAGTGGTCTCATCCAAAGAAAGTGAGACACGGCATGTTTGGGAAAGACTGGACGACATTGTCGCCTCAGTAAAGATAAAATTCAAGCCCAAGAAATCACAGAGTCTGTCACTGAGAAAAGGAAAAGTAGCTGAATCCGTGGTCTTCAGTGTCGCCAACCAAGCTATTCCAACAGTCACAGAGGAACCTGTCAAGAGCCTTGGGAGGTGGTATGATGACACCCTGAAGGACACCCAAAGAGCCAAAGAAACAAAAAAGATGGCGGAAGAAGGCTTGAAGACCATTGACCAGTGTGGTCTCCCTGGCAAATACAAGGTGTGGTGTCTGCAGTTCATGCTGATCCCAAAACTACTATGGCCTCTAATGATATACGAGATCTGCACCAGCACGGTAGAGGCAATGGAAGCCAAAATCAACAAATTCACGAGGAAATGGCTTGTACTGTCCGCAAGCAAAATTAAAACTGCCACTGAAACCCATCCTAGAAGAATACGAAGCAGGAAAAATTAGACTTCAAAGCATGTTAGAGGACACAGAAGACAAGGTGGTAGAAGCAATCAAGCCCCTGCTGAAGACCGGCAGAAAATGGAAAGTCCAGGAGGTGATAAACTCTGCCAAAGAAAGTCTCAAGATCAGAGAGATAACAGGACACACACAGACCAACAGACAATGACTAGGGTCAACAAAAACAGAATGGTGGTCAAAAGCAAAAGGAAAAGCCAAACGGGACATGGTCATTCAAGAGATGAGGAAAGAAGAAGACCAAAAGAGACTCCAAGAAGCAGTCCAGCAGAGCCAGCAAGGGCAATGTACAACATGGGAGAGTGCGCTCTAAAAAAAAGTCTCACCTGGAATGACATTTGGCACATGGCCCCTCTCAGGATCAGCTTCATTCTCAGATCCGGGTATGACCTTCTACCATCAAATGCAAACCTGGTGAAGTGGGGAAAATCAGTCGATGCTGCATGCCCACTCTGCCGTGAAAAACAAACAGTGGAACATGTCCTCAGCTCATGTAAGGTAGCCTTAGCCCAAGGGAGGTACACATGGAGGCACAACCAAGTGCTCAAAGAGATTGTGAAGCAGTCTGGTTCAGTACCTGCTCCACAAGTGGCAAAATCAGGACACAAAAAGCTCCCGCAACCTTCTTCACGGCAGGAAGAAAAAACTCATGGCCACGAACATCAGTGCCATCCAGAACCTGCAAGCAGAGTCTGCTGGATGGAGCAGACGACTGGGTGTGCACTGCAGACCTCCCAGAATGGAACAGTCACCCTGAGATCACCAGCAAGAGTGGTATGAGACCATACATAGTAGTCAACTCCCACTCAACCAAGCAGCTGATCATGATAGAGCTGACTGTTCCATATGAGAACAGGATGGAGGCATCTCACGACCACAAGACTGAAAAATATGCAGATCTGACCAACAGCCTGAGGAAAGAAGGCTATCAGGTCAAAGTCCTTGCTGCAGAAGTCGGAGCCAGGGGTTTGTTGGAGAATCGGCTTACAACCTCATGAAACAGCTCTCGATTGCAGTTAAGGAAAAAACCAGAGCCCTGAAAGCCATGACAGAAGCAGCCGAGATATGTTCAAGCTGGATCTGGTCAAGGAGGAACAAAAGTGAACTGCATAAGACCTAGATGACTCCATAATACCATAGGTGGCTAATCCCCCCAAAAAGTGTGCATATCCAGAGATCATGGGTTCAAATCCGAGTCAGAACTCATCACATTACATGAAGGGGCAGCAGAGAGACATCCAGAGTCAAGATCTGGATGTGGGCCGGCCTCCCTAAAGTGTCAGGAAGATTAAAGGCCCGAAACACTTGTTTGAAGGGGGCTTTTCCTCTGAGGACTCTCTGCTGCCATGCTCTACGCGAGTTTCTTACCACTTTAAACAAAAGAACGACAGTTTGGGGACCTAAAACTGTTCTTTGCAGCCTTTTCTATTTTTTGCTTGAGCTTCATTTTG
>CM060328.1:14625504-14650504 GCA_030674155.1 Stramonita haemastoma
GGCTTTTGCTGTCCCAATTCTAGGAATCAAGAGTTTGCTTTGTACGCTTCTGTACTGGTTAGTAATATTGTCAGTGTAACAGCAAATGGTGCTAAGAAAAACTAAAATATACAGATGTAATAAAAGAGTGAAGAAAGGAGCATACCCAGAAAGAATAGAATAAGCAACTGCAGTGAAAAGAATCAATCAATCAATCATTCGTGTTGTTTTTAGCTCCGCCGACGACACAGGCCATATCAGGACTGTTACCTTGTAAAATTAGAAATCTCAGAATAAAACTGTGCAACTATACACAGATTAAAATGGGGTATTAAACTAACGCTACAATCCTTCCTATTATCTACCCCCTGGTCTAGAATAAGGGTCAATTAAGTAAACAGAAGAAAGATAAGGACGAAAGGTGAGGTGTGAAGAAGTGAGAGAGTGAAAGAAGACAATGAAGGAAGCAGAGGACATGTGAAAAGATGGAAAAAATAGGGGAACAGATAGTCTCTGTGTGCTGTTGGATCTAAAAAGAAAAAAGTATCGCAGACAGAAAAGGTTAATCAGATCAAAGCGTTAAAAGAAAAAAAATCCTCATATAAAACTTGAAATAAGAAATATTTAGACTGCAAATGTTTGGGGACGGGATAGCTCATTGGTCAGAACACTCGCTTCCCCCTAAAGTAAGGTCTAGCAGCCTTGAGCGTAGTTACCTCTAGAATGGGTGACCGTTTGCATGTCTTAGCTTCAGTACAATCAGCTGTAAATGGGCACCTGCCTTCTTTAGGGACAGGGAAGGTAAAGCAGCGAGGGAGAGGAGATGGGCGCCGCCCTCAATATAGTGGCCGCTGGAGAAGGTGAGGTCTCTGATGCCTCGCTCCTCAAAATGACTGCATAGGTCATGGGAATACCATTCCCTTTTATATAAGTATTAACGGAGTCGATAGATTAAAAAAAAACTTCCAGGACAATGTGGTACACCCAAAACGCATCTGTTGAGAAGGGTTTGTTTTTCTATCAATTACAGAGCTACACGCAAATGTCTTTCTTTATTTCGTTCGTTCGTTTGTTTCTTTGTTTCTTTGTGTCTTTTTCTTTCTTTGTTTCTTTGTTTCTTTGTTCTTTGTTTTTTGTTTCTTTCTTTCTTACTTTCTTTTGTTTCTTTGTTCCTTTCTTTGTTCCTTTGTTCCTTTCCTTCTTTGTTCCTTTGTTCCTTTCCTTCCTTCTTTCCTTCCTTCCTTCCTTTCTTTTTTTCTTTCTTTTTTCTTTTTTTCTTTCTTTCTTTCTTTCTTTCTTTCTTTCTTTCTTTCTTTTTTTCTTTCTTTCTTTCTTTCTTTCTTTCTTTCTTTCTTTCTTTCTTTCTTTCTTTCTTTCTTTCTTTCTTTCTTTCCACCCTATAGATTCGTTGGAGCACGACACTAACCTATTCCTTTTCCGGTAGAGCTCACAACTTTTCAGGCACATAGTGCATGCTAAGTATTATTACGTTCATCCCTCTGTGACCCACAGGAAGCTGACACGAACTACAGGATCATTAACGTGCATAGTTGATATTTTGCATGCATCTATCCATGACGAGAGTTAGGGAAATGGCAGGTCTGCGCTTACAGCTGACAGAGGTGGTCGTAAAAAGAACCCCCTTGCCTTAATTTGCCAGACCATGCTTAAGTCGGACGCAATAGGCCTGACTTGCTCTTAATGACAGACAATAAAAATTGCTGACTGAGCGTTTGACGACGAAGATGAAACATTTACCAGATGTTGCTGCCGAGATTCAAAGTCAGCTCCTACAAGATTGAAATCAAAGGGTTTTTCCACTCAGCTCAAAAACATACATGCGTTGAATCACCTTTCCCTTGTTTCTCTTCTATAAGTAGGAAATTTTACCACCTGTCTTGAAGACAGCTTGGACACCACTGAAGATATCTAACTGATGGGGGAATACCGCGGTGTATATCAATCCATGCTCTACACAGAAACATACATCCATACACCAATACCAAGCAAATTCCCAGGACACGTCTGACATGTGGGCCTATGACACGTGTCACCACAACTACCTACTGTAGTCATTAAACATATCTAACGCCAGTGCCCCAGAGAGAAACAGTGCCCATCCCAGTGACTGTACTGTGTGTTCTAACCATCCCTAGAGAGTCGTCTCATGCGCTGGTGGAAGTTTGAAAGCAATGTTTCTGGTCAGAGTAGGATTTCTTTGTCAGTACTGACGTTCTGCAGACACGTGCGTACACGAGCATGCCTACGCATATGAAAACAAGTGGGAACGGATGACATTATTCACAAAACTGCACGCACACGGCAACTGGATACTAGAAAAGCACATGAGGCTTATTCCATCAACCTCGAAATAAAAAGAATAAATAGATAAAATAAAGCACGCGCATGCACACACACACATACACACACACACACACACACACACACACACACACACACACACACACACACACACACACACACACGCACACACACACACACTCATACACATACATACACACACATAGGAACGGTTGATAACATTTACAATACTGCATACACACTTCCATACATACATACTTCCATCCATCCATCCGTTCGTCCGTCCGTCCGTCCGTGTGTCGGTGCGTCGGTGCGTTCATGCGTGCGTGCGTGCGTCCGTGCGTCCGTCCGTATGTACGTCCGTACGAATGCATGAAGTTTTTCAACTGATAAGAATACCATTCATTTCCCCTCTCTCCCTCAGGTGGTGTGGTTGGACCACAGAGGCAAACTGCTCACTTTCGAAGATCGTCGCATCATCTCTGATGAGCGAATCAGTCTGGAACGGCCTTACGTCAAAGAGTGGAACCTGCACGTGCGTAACGTACGCCCCTCTGACGACGGCCGATACATGTGTCAGGTCAACTCTGACCCTGTGCAAGTCAACCCTGTCATCCTCCGTGTTCATGGTAAGTGTGGGGGGGGGGGGGGGGAGGGGAAGGAGGGAATGTGTGTGTGTGTGTGTGTGTGTGTGTGTGTGTGTGTGTGTGTGTGTGTGTGTGTGTGTGTGTGTGTGTGTGTGTGTAGGGAAAATGTGTAAGTGAATAGGTGTGTGTGTATGTATGTGTGTGTGCGAAGGGGGGTGGAAGTGGGGCAGTGTGTGTGTGTGTGTGTGCGTGCGTGCGTGCGTGAGTGCGTTGTGTGTGTGTGTGTGTGTGTGTGTGGTGTGTGTGTGTGTTGTGTGTGTGTGTGTGTGTGTGGTGTGTGTGTGTGTGTGTATGAGTGTGTGTGCGTGTCAGACAAGGAAGAAATACAAAGGGACGAGAAAGTGACAGACAGACAGATACAGGAAGGCAGAGAGAGAAACAAAAGAGATGAATTGACACCGTCAGAAAGGCACACACACACTCAAGTAGGCAATGACTCTGAACAGATGATTTTATTTTCCAAACTAATCAGGTAAGTAATGACACTGACACAATAGTTTCTTGTCCAAACTAATCAGGTAAGTAATGACACTGACACAATAGTTTATTGTCCAAAATAATCAGGGAAGTAATGACACTGACACAATAGTTTATTGTCCAAAATAAGCAGGCAAGTAATGACACTGACACAATAGTTTATTGTCCAAAATAATCAGGCAAGTAATGACACTAACAAAGTGGTTTACTGTCCAATACAGTCAGTTACACAATGGCACTGACTGGTTCATTGTTAAAATGTGGATAGGTAGTGGCAATGAGAATATGGTTGATTGCCCAAGACAGTCAGATAGACAATGGTAATGACAAACTGGTTTGTTGTCCAAGACAGTACGTAGACATTGACAATTACAAGATTTTTTAAAATAAAAAATATTCAAGACACTTAGGGAGACAATGGCAACATCAAAATCTATCTTTATAGTTCATGACAATTATGTAGGTGATGGCAATGAACATATGGTTTGTTGTCCAAAACAATCTGATCTATTGTTCAAAGCAGTCAGATAGACAAAGGCACTAACAAACTGATTTATTGTTCAAAACATTCAGATAGGTAATGGCAATGACAAAATTGTTGATTGTTCAAGATAATCACGTAAACAGTTATACTGACAAAATGATTTATTGTAAACAGAGCAATAACAATTTTGCTCCAAACTACCAGGTATTTTTTATTTATTTTTATTTTTTTACAATGACGAGAAAAGGAGTTATTGTCCAAGACAATAACACAGACAACGACGCTTTCAAAAATGATTTATTTAACAAAACAGTGAGGTAGGTAATGAAAATGCTAAAATGGCTTATTTGGCGAGAGAATCACGTCAACATTGACACTGACAATTTGGTTTATTGTCCAAGGCAATCAGGGAGGTAATGACAGTGACAAAATGGCTTATTGGATACTCTGCGCTGGCACTTCGGAGACAAGAGGGCATGATGAATCATTTTTGCTTTCATTTAGACATAGCCTTTCATTTCCCAGCTCTTCTCTTTTTTCTTCTGCCTCTTCTTTTCTGACCTTTGTTCACACCACTCCATACTCTCCGTCTTAATTCCCTTTTCACAGGGCAAGAAATTTTCACGATCGCACGCGCGTGTGCACACATAAATTTGCGTAAGTATTCTTACGCCCATGTCTAACAAATTGTTCTTTGCATTCTTTTTGTTTTCGTTTTTTCTTTCCATACTTCTATAGATTTTTCTTTGCATTCATTTTCCTCACATTCTTCTTTGCATTTTCCTTTGCATTTTCCTTGCTCTTTTTTACACTCTTCTTCTTCGTCTTTATATTGACGAATGGAACAGAATGCATATCCTTGGCGTTAAGGTAGGGAACGTCCAATAAACAGCAACAAGTCTGTGGTGGGGAGATGGAAATGAGCGAAGTGGGAACAGCAAGACATCACAGAAGATGGGTACAGCAAAAAAAATCAACATAAGCCCACAAACAAACAAAAAAGGTGAAACAACTTTTTGAAAAGTGCGTCATAGTTTTTTTTCCCCAATCTGATGCTAGTTCCTCCCAAACCATAAAGCTTAGGTTCAACAGTTTAACTTTTCAACAGTGTTTCTGGTACCATGTGTGCCTTTATGATGATCAACACTAATATGCATTGGCTCAGAGAGGAGGGGAGTAAGGAATGAGATGGAGTGAAGAATAGGCAAACGGACTGACAATCAGACAGACTTGACAGACAGAGATACAGGGAGAAAAAGAAGAGGAAGAGAGAGGGGGAGGACAAAAGAGACAGGGGTGAGGGGTAGGATGGAGGGAGAATGAGAGATGGAGAAAAAGACATACAGAGAGAGAGAGAGAGAGAGAGAGAGAGAGAGAGGAGAGAGAGAGAGAGAGAGAAAAGAGAGAGAGAGAGAGAGAGAGAGAGAGAGAGAGAGAGAGAGAGAGAGAGAGAGACTTCAGACTTTTACTGTACATCGTCCTTGGGCCACAATACAAAAGCAAATTGGGCATAGGGAATGGGCTCACAAGTGTTGTTAATACATTACTACTACCATACAGTGAAAGTTGAACTGACACATTGATTGATTATGAAAACAAGCATATTACATCAGCCATGACATGAATATTCACTTTTGACACAAGTACATACAACAATATTCATAGACCACAATGTTTATGTAACTTGGGAACTCATCAACTTGAAAAATAATGTTTACAAATTTATTTTACTTCTTCTTTTAATTGCATGAAAAACATATCGCGATAGATTATATGTGTGTGTGGTATTGTAGCTTTCAGTAGCAGGGGCAAAGGCAGACTTGTTGAATCTTTGAGAAATTTGTTTCTTAGGTCCTCATAAATGGGACATCTCAGTAAAAAGTGTTCTTCATTTTCCACCTGATCTTTGCAAAAAAGGCAATTCTTTTTTTCATTTATACTGTTATAACGATGTATGTTATTGTTCAGTGGTAGTACATTGAATCGAATTTGTGTGACTGCAACGCGAAAACAGTATGTATCCAACTCACCAATATATTTTTCTTTTTCAAAAACAATCTTAAAGTTTCTATAGCTATCATATCTATCCCGGTCCCTTATGGTGCCAGACCATTCCTGGGCAAACCAATCCACAAGTCTCTGTTTAAAAGCATGTAAAAACATTTTCACGTCTCCAACACCTTGGTTTAACCAAACAATATTGAATCCAGTTATACATAGTATTTCTCTAACTTTTGAAGCCCAGCATATCTATCTAATTCTAATAACATTTCATAGGCTTTATGTGGTAATCTCTCTGTATTCATCTGTAATAATCTAAACCAGTATCTAATACATGCAACATATGTATTCACGTAAAGTGGGTATCTGCCCAGATCTCCATACACCATTTTGTTTGGGGTCTTGGTTGGCACACCCAAAACCTTTTACATGCAATCATGTGTACTTTTTCTAAGTGGTCTAATTTATACAACCCCCAAATTTCCGATGAGTACAATATTGGTTGAATTTTTACATCAAAAACTTTAAAGAATGTACTAGACGTCATTTCTTTGCACTTTTGAAAAACTTTGTTGAGCTGTAGGACTGCTTTTCTCCCTTTAGTACCCAGGTGTAGTGTACCTCTTTTTGCACTGATCATAGATGTAAAATTAAATCCCAAATAACAATAACTGTTGACTACCTCTAGTTTTCTATTATTGAAGAACCACTTTTCATGTTTACCTAAGAACCCCCCTTTCCTGAACACCATAACCTTGGTTTTATCTATATTTACGCTTAATTTCATATCATCACAACAATTTTCTAAAACCTTAAGTTGATTTTGCAAGCCAGTAGGTGTAGTTGACAATAATGCCACATCATCAGCAAACACTAAGATAAACAATTCGAAAATATCAGGATGCAGTTGAAACCCCATGCTTGCCTTTTTCTTTCATACTGTTTGCTAACTGGTTAATAAATATACAAAATAATGTGGGGCTCAGAACACATCCCTGTCTTACTCCAATGGGTGTTTGGAACATATCAGTTAATTCAAAATTTGCTCGTATACATGCTGATAATGACATACATAGCACTAAGGGATGCAAAAAACTTACCTTTCACACCATGGGCATAAATACATTGCAATAGTTTATTGTGTTGAACAGAATCAAAGGCTTTTTTAAAATCTATAAATGCGACATACAATTTTCGGCCTTTTTTTATTCATAATGTTCTGAAATACTTGCATACAGAGTAAAAACTTGGTCAATGGTAGAATGCTTTCGACGAAAGCCTGCTTGACATTCTGAAATCATATTATTGCTTCCTAGCCAGTCATACAAACGAGCATTCAATATAGAAGTATAACATTTTGAAACTATGCTTAAAAGAGATACCCCTCTATAGTTGTCTACATCCTCAGGATCTCCTTTCTTATGCAAAGGAATGATAATGGCTTTAGACCATTCCTGAGGGTAGGTTCCTTGTTCAAATATAGCATTAAATAACTGTGTCAGGAATACATTTACAGTTGTACCACCATTCTTAAGCATTTCTGCTGAAATATCATCTATTCCACTTGCTTTGTTATTTTTCAGTCTTCCAATAGCCTGAATTACTTCTACCTCTAAGATTTCTTTATTTAGAATGTGGTCTGTTTCTTCGGAAAAATTGGATGTAAAGTTACCTTCATTATTACTTTCATCAACATCGCCCTGAAAAATGTTTCTAAAGTGTCTAAACCAGTCGTCAGTTGTTATACTGTTCATAACCTTTTTCTTATTACCATAACCTAATCTTTGTAATTCCTTCCAAAAATTAGATGGACTGTTCACCTGACTTACTAGCATTTTAGTTTGTTGCCTATTATATATTTTTCTCTTGTTTTTTTAGCAACTGTTTATACTTCTTTCTTGATTCAACATAAACCATCCTATCTTCTTCCTTTCTAGTCACTCTAAAGTGATTGAGCTTTTTTCTAGTTTCCTGTTTTGATTTTTTGCATTCCTCATCAAACCATGGTGATCTGTTCTTTCTGTCAAAGCCAACTTGCTTTATCATGCATCTGCTGGCATCTTTTAAACACAGTACAAACAAATCAAGGGCGCCATTTACATCCCTGCCTAAATCATTTGTAGCTTTTAACTTTTTTTTTGGATGTCTTTACCCTCCCATAGTTTGACAAATTCATCTCTAAATGCTTCATTCCAAATGAATTTTTCACGCACTTTCTCTTTATTATGTTTTTCTTTGATATGACAAACATTACTTCCACTTTCATACTTACTGGCAAATGATCTGATTCGACGCTATTCTGAACTTCTAAAGTTATAATATGATTTGATGAATATAGTTCTACAGATGCAATAAAGTAATCAACTGTACTTTCACCAGAGCATCCAATAAATGTACAATTGTCATCAAAACAAGGGTCGCTAAGGCCATTCAATATTTATACAGTCATGTATATTGCAGAATTCAATGAGTTGTTCACCAAAGTTATTAATTTTGCCATCCTGAGATTTTCTTGGGTACAGGCTGTAATCAGAGACTGTCATGTCTTCAAAATCACTACTATCCCCTTTATAACTGTAGTTTTTCTCAGCAGTTCTTGCATTGAAGTCTCCACTCAATAGAATGGAGAAATCACCATGTATTTCATATAAATCTGCTATACATTGGTCTAATAATTCGATACCATAACTTTGTTGCATCTTCCAAAATAAAGAGTCACAAGGTGGAATGTATGAACAAATCAACATGATATGTTTGTCTGTGGAAAAAAGATCTTTGTCAATTTTTATAACAATAGTATTTTCTTGCTCTACCTGTAAATGAGTAACAAAATTAGCAAAAGATTTTCTTACCATTACAATAACTCCACCAGAGTATCTTCCTTGATGGGACAACTTCTTTGCCTTGGAAGTAAATATCACAGAGTCTTCAAATAAAACTGATTCAAAATCAAATGCTAATGAAAGTTTCAGTTAGACATAGGAAATCATATGACACAAGAAAATCAACAAAATCAGAATTCTCTAACTTTTGCAAAAGACCATTTACGTTGTAGTTGAGAAATTTAACACATTGTATATTTACACTATGTACATGAGAATTTCTCAATGTCCCAGATATTGATTCTGGTGACTTACTATCTGGTATTGTGGCCTGGCCGATTTCGTATTTGTTGGTGTGTGGGGCACCATTCTTTTTAGTTTGACATCTCGGAGGCTGGGGTTGATGTTTACCCCCTTGTTGCTTCCCAGAGTCTTTTTTAAACGAGTCAATGATACTGCTTTGGCTCTTTGACCTTGCTGCAGTTTTACTCATACTCAGGTGTGAGACTCGTGATCTGGATGCAGTCCGCCTTGGACGCAGCTCATGGGAAGAAGGTGGAGTCCCTTGAGTGGGACTTCTCACTCTAACAGACCTACTACAACCATCACCAACCATCATAATACCACCATGTTCTGAGTCATCTCCATTTGTTGTTTCGTCAGATATTGCTTCATCTGTCTCTGGTACTTTTTGTACAGTCTTATCTGTCAGGTCACAGTGGCCGAACTTGTCTTCAGAGTCGGTTTCTTTTGGATTTTGTTGTTCGTGTGTGTCAGTTATCTCTTGTCTTTGACTGTCAGTCATGGTACTCTCTTTAAGTTCTGTGTTGACACGGGTCATATTACATGGTAACATTCTTGCACTATGTTCTGTTGTTTCATCATGACAAACACCTGTGACTGACTTGTCTCCTCCCTGTTTGTCAATGTTGTTGTCATCTTTTTTATCATCATCACTGTCATCATTGTCAGTGTCCCCCTTCTGTGAAAGATCTGTTTGTGAAAAGTTAATCACTGTCATGTTTTGTTGTTTGTCATTGTCGTCAAGATTGTTGTGTTCATCCTCCTGCTCAGGGGATGTCACTGATGATCTGATGATCTGCAGAGATCGATCAGGTCTTTTATCTTGATCTCTTCTTGACTTGGAGCTACAAGCATCATTGGATGAGTGTATGCCCTTGTTTTTTAACATCACCACCCTTTTGTGTTTGTTAACAGTCTGTCCACCAGTTTGACCATACCTGGTCACATCACTGTACAGACGTGTACCAGGGGTGACAGGCGCACTTGCTTTTTCCTTGAAGTCCTGGTGGTGGGGGGGTCATCCTGTCTCTGCCCTCCAGTCTCTGATTGCTGGTGGGAAGATTCTTTGCTTCCCATTCCTGAGATACACTTCCATATCTCCGAGGCCTGTGTTGATGCTGCTGCTCCAGTCTCCTGTATTGCCTGTCCACTGCCCCAAAGCTGCCCTGTCTGGCTGTAGAGTGACCTCCTTGTGGCTGCTCACTGTAGCGTGACCTGGGCTGCTCACTGTAGCGTGACCTGGGCTGCTCACTGTAGCGTGACCTGGGCTGCTCACTGTAGCGTGACATGGACCTCCAGTCAGCTTGGGGACCACTGGGATGCTGACTAAATCTGCCATCTTCCTCCTGCCAGGAGTAAGAATATAGATAGTCAGCATTGTTGTTTCTGGCCAGGCTGGGTCTGTCTCTGACATGTAGTTTCCCATTGTATATGTAGGCGATCTTGCCTTGCCCACGGTGAAACTCAATCATGTTTCTTTGGCGCGTTGTGAGATCCGCAGCCACTCTGATGCCACTGTCCCTCAGGTTGTCTCTCAGCTCTTTGTTTGACAGGATAGCTAACTTGTCAGCAAAACGACAAAATCGGACCAAAATGGGCCGAGCATTATCACTGTTGTGCTGTGGTCTCCCGATCCGAAATGCTCTGGAGATGTCGTCTTGACCCCAGTCTGGTTCAGAAGAGTGATCATTGAGTATGTCAATGATGATTTGACATGTTGCATAGTCATCTTCTCTGCCAGCTTCAGCAACCCCCATAAATCTCAAGTTGTAAGCTTTTGTGTCCTGTTCTGATGTCTCTAACTTTCTTTCCAGTGTCTCAACTCGTTCCATTATTGTTACATTGTCTTCTTTTAGCTCTTTGATATCCTCAGTATTGATGACAACATTTTCCTTAAGTTCCCTGATTTCAGCTAAAAAGCATGACAGACTGCTCTCCAGACCGCTGAATTTTTCATCCATGTCATTTTTGATACTACTCATGTGTTGCTGTAAACCTTGCTGCATGTGGGCAAAGTGCCAGTCAATGAAATGAAACATGTTGTTTGGTAGAGGGGCAGGTATATTTTGTGACATTTTCCAAGTGCCTATGGTTCTTTTTTATAGCAGATGTTTTCAAATTTTTCTTCTTTTTACATTTTTTTTCATGCGCCTGTGGTTGAGGTTGTCCAAAAGAGTTAGGGCAAAGGTAGGGTCACAACCCAAAAATTTGCATAAAACCCATCACAAATGTCACTACTCACCCCCCAACATGGCACAGCATTTTCCCTCATGTAGATCACGAAGTTTATGCACGTGCAACAGGAGACACAATAACAGCAGGGTAGATGTCATGCATGAGTTCCTTTTAACTGTTCTTGGAATTAATTTCTTATTTCCTCTTAGTGACTATTTTAGTCCCACTTACACATTACTGGCAGGTCCCTTGACCAATTCAACAACACAGTTGCAAGCACAAAGTCATCGGACGCATGCCTGCCAAAAATGCCGAAGATCCATCCACCTTAACATACACAAATTGTCATTCAAAAAGGGAGAGCCATTCAGCACGTCCGCACTCTGTACTGCCACACCGAGAGCCCCCGAGAGCCCCCGAGAGAGAGAGAGAGAGAGAGAGAGAGAGAGAGAGAGAGAGAGAGAGAGAGAAGAGAGAGAGAGAGAGAGAGACAGACAGACAGACAGACAGACAGACAGAGACAGAGACAGAGAGACAGAGAGACAGACAGAGAGACAGAGACAGAGAGACAGACAGAGACAGAGAGACAGAGATGGAGAGGGAGGGAGGGAGAATGAGGGATTGAGACAGACAGATACAGAGATAGAGAAACAGAAACAGAGACAGAGAGAGACAGAGAGACAGAGAGACAGAGAGAGAGAGAGAGAGAGAGAGAGAGAGAGAGAGAGAGAGAGAGAGAGAGAGAGAGAGAGAGAGAGAAAGAGAGAGTAGAGTGAGAGTGAGAGGTGGGAAGGGTGTGGGATAGAGAGGGAAATACAGAGAGACAACCAGAGAAAGATACAGAGAGAGAATGAAGAAAAAGATAGACAGAAATTGAAATTTCGAGAAGTGGAGGGGTGGGGAGATGGTGGAATTTCATCGGTCGTTTTTTTATCGTATGAACCAGACAATATGATAATTTTGCTGCCTTTTCCTGCCAGAGGATCAATAGATGGCCAGAACATTATCTAAGATTGCATTATGTCGGGATGACGTCCTGTGCCCATTGCAGCCTTGTTACAGCTCCTCTTTATGGCTGCAGGGATGCTTTCCATTTGCAACGATGACATCGAAGCTAGAGTTAGACATTCAGCACGCTTGCTTGTGTCTGTCGGTGCCAGTGTCTTTGATATAGAGAAAAGATCGTTTGCTTTTTGTGGCCGAGGTTCTGGTGTCTTGAAATGAAATCGAAAGCTTGAAGGTTTGAATCCAGACCAAACTCATGTGGATCTCAATCCCCTTCTGTTAACTTTGAACTTTAAAGGTTTGTTCCCACAGCTTTCTATAAACTTACTTTAAATAGCTTAGCTTTTTAGACTTAGGGTTTGTATACAAACGCGCACACAGTATTCCGCGAACTCGTTATAATGATGATGATATTGATGATGGTGGTCGTCGTGATGATGGTGATGATGATGATGAGGAGGAGGACGACAACGACGACGATGACAACGACGACGACGGCGGCGACGACTACGATGATGAATAAATGAAATAATAGATAAATAACTGAAATAAATAAATAAACATATAAATAAATAAATAAGCATTTTTTTAAAATGCGGTAGACTACATAAATATATCAAAACAGCGTAAAATGTTCGTCAACTTTTTGTAAAGATAGTTGCCACTACTTACAACTCGCCCAAGACACAGTGCTAGGTCCAGTGCCAGGACTCTAAGACTCCTCAAGGAGTTAACTAAAGAGAGTAGTCAGAAAAAGTCATTCCCTCACTCACTAAAGCAGAATAAGCAGGATTTGAACTCCGTAACCTAAAACCACAAGTCCGATAGTCTTACCCAGAAAGTGACGTAAGCTTCCTTAACCACCCCCCTTACAGCCAAATAGGTTCCACACTTGGAACCAGCCACGCACATAGCCCAACTCTTTTTTGCCCCTTTACTGGATGGGATCTTCCTCCGAATGTACGGTTCAATGATCGATAGAAATTATTTCTGGGATTTGATTAGTTGAAGTGCACAGAGACAGACAGACAGACAGAGAGACAGAGAGACAGACAGACAGACACAGACAGACAGACAGACAGACAGACAGACAGAGACACAGACAGAGACAGAGAGAGACACAGACAGAGACAGATTGATTTGATTTGATTTATTCTTTTATATCGAGGATAATGGAATAAGCAATCTTGTGCTTTTTTACGTCCAGTCCCCGCGTGTATGCAGTTTTGTAAATGTCATCTGTTTCCACCGGCACACGATGGGCTACTCTTACGAAAAGCGGAACAGAATGATAAAGACTTTAGACCATGCCCAGTCTAAGAATCTTTCCTTTTAAACAGAAATGCATCAAAACAAACACCAAGACACACTATTGAAAGTTATACCAAAAATGTCACGCATAAACGACCGTTGTACAGAGACATAGTACTACCAATCTTATTCTTTTTTTAAAATTACATACACACAAAAATATCTACAAAAACACACGTATAAGCATTAGAAATGGCAATTGAGGAGGAAGAGGAGGAGAGAGAGAGAGAGAGAGAGAGAGAGAGAGAGAGAGAGAGAGAGAGAGAGAGAGAGAGAGAGAGAGAGAGAGAGAGAGAGAGAGAGAGAGAGAGAGAGAGAGAGAGAGAGAATGACAAATACTTTAATGTGTCAAGCTTTTCGGCTCATTCACATAGGGACTTTGGGGAGAGAAGGAAAATCGAATATAACAGCAAACAAAATGAACAATCAAAATCCACATCAAGAGTCATCGCAAACGGGAACCGATTCGCGGTAGTGATAAATGTCATAACATCAGTGAGAACAAGACAGTATGAACGACACTGTCACCATTATCAAACACATCTGTCACTAGTTATCGATGGGGTAGAGATGTCTGATGTCCTGTGGGTTTGCTGGAAGGCTGTTCTGTCTTCACAGTGCTGTCTTTGGGGCTGCCTTTTTCTATCCTTTCTGCTCTGAGACTTTCAAGGAAACTGCCCATGTTGTTGTCTAGACGGTGCAGTTGTGCCAGTACGATCCTGCAGTCATCAGTTGACAGATGGGTGGACTGTGATGGTTCACGTACTGGTGCACAATCGTCTTCACTTAACACAATTTCTTCTTCTGTCTTTTCTTCATCTGTCACATGTTCTGTGGTGTCTTCTGTGATCGTCACAACTGGCGTGGCTTGTTTGTCATTGCTCACATTATCACAACTGTCCGTCATTTCCCAAACGTCACTGTGTCTGTCACAATCGTCTGTTTCTTCCTCCAACGTCAGATCAATGCACGGACCTGACCCCGAAATAACATTGGTGTCGACATTCCGTGTGGTTGGAGACGGGTGACCAGAGCGAGCAGCACGTGCAAACTGTCCTACACAGCCTGCAGTGTCAGTGGGCTTGCCAAAAGTATCAACAGCAGTGGCATTTTCAGTATTGTAAAATAAACTGGGTGTCGTAGGTAGAAATAAACCAGAAGGAAACAAAGTAGAATTTACCTTCCTTTGATGCAGAGTGGCCCTGTGTGTCTCTGTTCTTCTCTTGTCCCTGGCCACTTGTGCCAGAGATTTCTTTTTGTACACAACGCTGTCACTGTGATGGTGAGGAACAGAAAGCTGGCCAGTGGGTGACAGACGCAGCACAATCACTGTCTGTTCCTCTCTGCCGTCGATTTTAAATGAACTCACACATTTCCTGCAGAAAGGTGTTTAAGACATGTTCCAAACGGGATGGTAGTCCTATTACGGGCATATTGGGGGCCTTTCTTGAACCCCTGCCCCCCCCCCCCCACACACACACGCAAATTGTTTCCACACTGCTAAAATTCCTTCCTGCTGGTATCCAAACAAGGGAAGCCAGAGAGAGAGAGAGAGAGAGAGAGAGAGAGAGAGAGAGAGAGAGAGAGAGAGAGAGAAGAGAGAGACAGAGACAGAGACAGAGAGACAGAGAGACAGAGAGAGACAGAGACAGAGACAGAGACAGACAAACAGACAGACAGACAGACAAGTACAGACGGAGACAGACATACAGACATATACATACAAAAAGACAAGGACAGAGAGATTGATTAATTGATATGATATGATAATCTTTATTCCCAAGGGCTACAAACAGGTATGTTCTATTCATCAAATCCATCAACCGCAGCCGATCTTTACTACCTGGAGAGATAGATAAGGATGTAATGTGTGCACAAGATGTTCTGGATGTGTTCGTACATCGTTTATAATCTCATCTGAAGAAATGTCAGATGAGAGGTGCCAATACCCATGTTAATTACAGGATAAAACATAAATTCCAGCAGACAAACACTGTAGTGAAGACTTGAACTGGTACCTTTCTTCAGACCATCAGTATGAAACAATTCCCTAAGCCATAACACTAACTTAGCCTCTGCGTGCATGTCTCTAACTCAGGAAAAGACGACTAACCGACATTGCTGCCTGTAGCTGCACTATAACACTGTGAACTGCCCCTTACTCCCCTTTGCCTATTTCGTCTGTTTCCTCTATTTCTTTTTCTGTTAGGTTTCTCCTACTCGTCTTCATCTTTTCTTCTTGTTGTTTGTTGTTCTTGTTCAAATTTTCCTTGTTCTTTTTGTTGTTGTTGCTATTGTTGTTCTTTCTTCTTGTTCTTCTTGTTCTTGTTCTTCTTCTTCGCAATTCTTCTTCTTCGCAATTCTTCTTCTTTGCAATTCTTCTTCGCAATTCTTCGGGTTCTTCTTCGCTCTCTTCTTCGCATTCTTCTTCGCATTCTTTGCCTTATTTTTCTTTGCAATTTCTTATTAATTTTAATCTCCTTCTTTGCATTCTTCTTTTTCTTCACCTTTTTCTCCTTTGCACTTTTCTTCTTAGCGTTCTCCTTTTTGGCATTTTTCTTCTTTTATGCAATCTTCCTCCTCTCATTTTATCCCATTTTCCTTTGCATTGGCTGGCTTTTTTGCATTTTTCTTCTTATTCTTTGCATTCGTTCTTCTGTTTTTAGGTTTTATGGCTAAATTCTTCTTCTCCATTTTTCGTCTCTGCTCTTTAAAGATTCGGAAAGTCTCTCCATTCTTCTCCTCTTCTCCATTTTTGTGTGTGTGTTTTTATTGCAATTTTCGTTTATATATATTTTTTTCTATATTTTTTCTCTCTGTTTCTTGCCTGTTTCTTGTTCTGTCCCCTCATCCATTTCTTTTCTCCTTTTACCTTTTCTTCCCTTCTCAGACATCTTTTTTCTACCCTATTGTTTTCTAATCTTCGGTCATGTCTCCCCCTTCTTTATTAACGAGTTCTTGCCCATTTACATGCGATTATATATAAGATTTAAATATTTTCAGAAAATAGGACAGAGGGAAAATTAAATCATACTGGGATCTATACATTTTATGGGGGTTTATTGCAGTTTTGCGCCGCCTATGTGGAGTCATCGTATTCTCATTGCCTTTTTTCTTGTTTGTTTTCTCTATCTCATTAGCTAAGATCTATATTATGATGTAATGCTATTCAAATTCACATGGATTTCACTTTTCGGGTTTGATTAATAAATATTGGATAAATCCAAGGATGGAAAGAAGATAACACAGAAATGGATAGAAAAATAAATAAATAGAAACAGATAAATGATATACGCTTTGAAACAGGAGTACAGAGACAGACTGAAAAATGATGACAGACTCAGACAGAAAGAGAGAGAGGAGAGAGAGAGAGAGAGAGAGAAGAGAGAGAGAGAGAGAGAGAGAGAGAGAGAGAGAGAGAGAGAGAGAGAGAGAGAGAGAGATTTTCAAATCAAATTCTTTCATTCGAGGATAATGAATAAGCACTGATGTGCTGTTTTACATCTAGTCCCCACCCTAATCAAGGATTACATCAATTTAAGAAACACATTCAACTAAAAACAATAATAGCCAAACAAACAAACCCAAAAACAACAAGACAGTAATAAACAGAAGACAAGTTGTAAGGACAGAAAATAAATAGGATAACAAAGGCGCAATACAGTGAACTCAAATTAATAATAATCAATCAAATGATCATTATAATAGAAAACAAAAAAATATGAAACCAGAAAATCTATAATATAAATAAGTAGTAGTTAAAACAAAAGCAAACAAGCAAAAGTAGTAAATAAAACATAACAAGTTAGCTAATGGGTACATTATCCATCCATCATCTGTTAACAAAATTAGTCATAGGCCTAGAAAATCATATTTTGGTAATAGAGGGGAAAAAAGAAAAAAAAAGCAGAACCAAAGCCAAAACAAACAGATAAACTAAACAAAACAAAAACAAAGAAACAAATAAACAAACAAAAAAACAACAATAACAAAAAAAACCCATCTTGATCAAAATATCTTCATTTGGGGGAATTACTACCAATGATAAATTTCATAAACATATGTCCCAGATTTTAAAAAATACTACAACAAAAAAACAACTATAAAACAACAGAAACCCCATATAATTCACACACACACACACACACACACACACACACACACACACACACACACACACACACACACACACACACACACACACACACACACACACACACACACACACACACAGGCAAGGCAAGGCAAGGCAAGGCAAGGCAAGGCAAATTCTTTTATTCGAGGATGATAGATAAGCACTAATGTGCATTTTTACATCCAGTCCCCGCCCTTTTCAGGGATAACATCAAGATAAAAAGAACACACACAGAAACAGATGGATAGATAGATAGATATATAGATAGATAGATAGATAGATAGAAGAGAGAGAGAGAGAGAGAGAGAGAGAGAGAGAGAGAGAGAGAGAGAGAGAGAGAGAGAGAGAGAGAGAGAGAGAGAGAAACAAAGAAAGTATTATACAGATATAGAGTGACAGGGAAGTAGAAAGTGTAGGGTAGGCACCCACAGCGCACGCGCTCATGTGTGTGTGTGTGTGTGTGTGTGTTGTGTGTGTGTGTGTGTGTGTGTGTGTGTGTGTGTGTGTGTGTGTGTGTGTGTGTGTGTGTAGTGTGTGTGTGTGTGTGTGTATGTGTGTGTGTGTGTGTGTATGTGTGTGTGAAACACATGGACACATACACACATAATTACTGCTACTTTTTTCCGGGGCGGGGGAGGAGTTGGAGGTAGGGGGTGTCTGTGTGACAAAAGGGGAAGATATATAAAAAAACAAAACAAAGTTCGTGTTATAAACCATGAAAAACAGGAAATAATAATGAAAGTAAATTTAACAGGTGGAGGGGGAGGGTTAAAGCAAACTCTGTGACATATTAACATAGTTCTTGTTTTCTTTGTGTTCATTTTCATGGTTGTTCTTACTGCTGTCGAGGTAGAGGAGATGGGCACCGCCCCCATGACGCTGGCCCCTAGAGAAGCTGAGGAAACACCCCGCTACCCAACGACCGCATAGGTTATAGGACACAGTTACCTTTACCTTTCAGTACTGCTACTGCTGCCACTGTTGCTTATTTTCTCTTCTGTCATTCTCCTCCTCCTCCTCATTATCCTCTTCCTCCCCTCTTCCTTCTCCATCTCTTCCTCTTCCTCTACTCCCTGCTCTTCCTACTTTTTTCTTTCTGGTTTTTCACCCTTAACTTCTCGTTTTCCTTCTTTCATGTCTTTATCTTCCGAGCTTTGAAATTGACAGTCTTTTTTTTTCTTTAACTTTTTCATTTTTTTTAGTTTCTTTTCCATCTCACTTTTTGACTTTGTCCTATTTTCCACATGACATTTTAACCTTCTAAAATACACCAAAAAAGTCTCGCCACAGCCTTGTGCCACCGAGCTAGAGGCAGTGAGTCATCGTGTCGCCCACACTGACATTGTGAGTCATCCCATCAAGGTTGACATGGCAGTTTGGTGATGTATACTTCACTTTCTGATGGAGGCAATTTTTCGAAATAGGAATAAGGCAGGAAGGGAAGTGTAATAGAAGATTGAAAAAAGATGGACAACGAGAGATAGCACAACAGAAAAAAACAACAAAATATTCGTGCAGAAATGATACCGGTAAAAAAAAATCGGTGTGTGTGTAAATAATTGGGTTATCCAATTTTTCGCAGTTGTTTAGAGGCTACTTTTTTTCTTTAAAAATGAGATAGAGGGATTTTAAGATATGTGAGTGCTTAGGGAAATAGAATGGCATTCAATAATGGAGGGGTGGGGGAGAGAGGAGAGAGAGAGAGAGAGAGAGAGAGAGAGAGAGAGAGAGAGAGAGAGAGAGAGAGAGAGAGAGAGAGAGAAGAAGACAGACAGACAGACAGACAGACAGACAGACAGACAGACAGACAGACAGACAGACAGACAGACGAGACAGACAGACAGACAGACAGACAGCAGACAGAGAGCAGACAGACAGACAGACAGACAGAGAGACAGACAGAGCAGAGAGACAGCGACAGACAGAGACAGACAGAGACAGACAGACAGACAACAGCTGTGAGACAGGCAAATAGACAAAGATGGCAAACTGACATGATAATATTGACGAGAATGTCGTTTCTTTGACAAAAAACTATCAATCTATTTGCTGATATGTGAACAATATTTGTTGAACAATATTGATATATGAACACTATTTGTTGCTTGCATCTTTCTGATTTTAATGGAGCCTACTGTTGTAACCTAAGAACAAGAAGATATTTAGATATTACAGTAATAGGGTTACGAACTGATATTTGGCTATAGTGTCTACGAATGAAACTCAGCTGTTTTAATGTATTGACTTGTTCTGTGTATTCTAAGCTGTCGTGTTTTATCGCACCTTCGGAAATGAACATAAGATAACATTAGATGCAGGTGTTCCCATAACCATGTGGTCGTTGGAAAAAGAGGTGCCAGAGACCTCCACTTTTCTAGGCTAGGGGCCAGCATGTTGAGTTTGGCGCCCATCTTCTCTCCCTCGCTGCTTTACCTTCCCTGACTCTAAAGAGGGCAGGTAAACATTTACAGCTGGGTGAACTGGGGGAGTGTACTTTACATCAGATGTTGAACACCTTAAGAAATTTCCACATGATTAGGTCAAGGTGATATAAAACAACTAAATATTTATACAGAACTAGCTAATTGAGTGACAAAATTTCACAAACATTCAGTAGTTTATAGATTACAATATTTTCGTTTAAACTGGCTAACTTGCACTACGATATCATACTCTGTTCTATATGATACTTTTGCTATCTTTTCACACACAATACATTTCTGCTTTCTGGCTAACGTGATCCCTGCTGTTTGGAGCTGTATCAGTATACAACTTTCAGTCACAGCACATTTCCCTGCGGGGCCGCGGAGCGTATCGCCTCAAGAACTGTAGTACCCATATTTCCTTTTAACTTTTCCTGTCTTTGTCTGCATTTATTTCTATATGACAGTCATTTTTTCTTCAGAATTTTGCCAAAGACAGTTCTGTTGTTGCCCATACTCTTTGTTTTACACTTCTCTTTTTGCAGGTAATCTTTTTATGTGCGCTAAAGGCATGTTGCACACTGGAAAGACTAGTACCTAGACCACCATTCATAATGTAGTGAATGCAGAAAAGGCCCAAGGTCAGACGAAATTGAACCCGCAATATAAACATTTATTTATCTAGTTAGTTCGGTGCCAGGGTTTTATCACAGTTCTTGATTAAATCATTGATGCTGGGGGCAACAACAAAGTGAGAGGCTGTATGATCAGTGGCTTTCCTACTCATCGAATTCCACTTTACAGCTTAGTCTTTAGTGATCGACTGTGACTCTCTGACTAGGTGGCTTGACTTGTACAGTCCCTATGTGCTACAGCCCTGGGGTCTAGTTGGTCTTTAGAGAACATCTCCAACGCTGACTGTCCTTATACCCTCTTGGCCGAGAGAGTGGGGGTGTGCTGTGGGCAAGGCATTTCCATAATAATAAAATTTCTGCCCAATTTCCGAAACAACAGCTGCCTCCTGTCATCGCCGAACACGACGGACAAACATACAGCTGGTTGGTGGGTGGGTGGGTGGGTGGGCTGCCTGCCTGCCTGCTGCCTGCCTGCTTGCTTGGTTGCTTGCTTGGTTGCTTGCTTGGTTGGTTGCTTGCTTGCTTGGTTGGTTGCTTGGTTGCTCGCTTAGTTGCTTGGTTGCTTGGTTTGCTTGGTTGCTTGGGTTGCGTTGCTTGGTTGCTTGCTTGCTTGTGCTTGCTTGCTTGCTTGCTTGCTTGCTTGCTTGCTCGCTTATTTGCTTGGTTGCTTGCTCGCTTGCTTGGTTATTCGTTTACTTGGTTGGTTGCTTGGTTTATTTCGAGGATAATGGAATAAACACTCATGTGCTTTATTAATCCTATCCCTGTGTGTTTGTAGTTTTGTCAGTCTTGTCATCCGTTCTCACCGGCACACAATGGCATACTCTTCCGATAAATCGGAACGGGTTTTAACGTATGTGCAAGATGTTCTACGTGCGTTCGCACACGGGACTTCGGTTTATAGTCTCATCCGAGGGACTTTTGGGGGGAGTGGAGTCGGCACTGATGTTAATTCCAAAGGAAAAATTCTCTTCAACGCAATTCGAACCCGAGTCATCAGATCACGAGTGCATCACTCTGACCACCAGACTGTCCTGCCCTTCCCCCATGTTACCGTTGGATCAAAAGTATATCAACATGAGGATTAAGAACAGCTCTGACCCTATAACAGTGTTCTGTTTATCTATAAAAGGCTGTAGCGTAGCAGGATTTTTTTCGCAAGACTTTGATAACCCTCTTAAAGAAACATGTCTTTTAGTAATACCAAGGAAAAGAACGAACGATAGCATCATGAAGGGACAGAGAAAATCTTATTTGGTGACTTTTGCAACAAAGACTTGGATTCCGTGTGACAGTTAAAGTACCATGAACAGGTATTCAAGGTGACATTTTAGAACATGGGGTTAAGATAATCTTCACTTTAGTATCCTTAGTCACGGCACAAACTATTCCCATGAGGTGAAAAAGGAAAATGCTTGTTCATGACTCTCCTTTTCTGTTATCAGTCTTTTTCTGCTTTGCAGACAAAGAGATGGAAACGGGACGCAGTGTAAAAAGGCCTAGAATCCATGAAAAGCAAAACCTAGACACAGCTTATTTACATGTGATGCCAAAAGCTGTTTGATATCTGTATTGACACTGTGGCAGCTGACGTTTGGGTATAGGAAAAACGATGAGAAGCAGACTACAAATTTACATACATTTATTTAGGGGAAAAAAGAATCATGAGAAAGAAAATGAAAAGCAGGCTTAAAGTTTATATTCATATAAGAATTATACGTCAGAGAAAAATAAAGGAACAGAATATGTAAGAAAAAAGCGTTATTCCTGCTGGTGATGGTGATGGTGGTGGTGTAAATGTGTGTATGCGCAAAAAAAAGTATGTGCAATGCTTACTCTGTTACCCTTGGAAAATAAAGATTACTCTCTCTCTCTCTCTCTCTCTCTCTCTCTCTCTCTCTCTCTCTCTCTCTCTCTCTCTCTCTCTCTCTCTCTCTCTCTCTCTCTCTCTCTCTCTCTCTCTCTCTCTCTCTCTCTGTTTTTTATGCAGGTGTATATGCATACGTGTATTTTTAGAGGATTAGAGTTCTTTTGTTGTCAATAAAGTTTTGCTGTTTTTTGTCGAGCTAAAGAAAAAACTTTTTGCGTGGATTTTTTTTCTTCTTTCATCTTGTTGTTCTTTTGTTTGGTGAAGGAGAGGATAGTATTGAGGGTAGGAGTATTAAGTCAAACAATTTTAACACCCACGCAGTTATAAAACCTGGCATATATTAGCGTGGATTCTGTCAACCTTCCAAGTCTATGCCGTAATGAAATAAAGTTAGCATACAAAGCAGTTTCTCCTAGACACTCCGCAAGAGTCTGTCTTTCCCCTGACTGCTTTTTTACTTCATTCATGAGTCATCATTGTATATTGTATTGTTTTCCACTTTAAGTCACGGCAGATTTCTCGGCTTGAAATTCAGGCTGCTCTCCCGGGGAGAACGCGTCGCCACAAAAGTAGCACTACCCATGGTTTTATTTCTTTTCCTGTCTGCAACTTTATTTGTTTCCCTACCAGAGTGGCTTTTTCTACAGAATTTCTTCATGGACATCTCCTTTGTTGCCATGGGTTCTCTTCTATCTATCCCTTAGTTTGGCGATCGTGGGGGCACCCGTGAAGACTTGACCCACGGCAGTCTGGGTTCTCTTATGTGGGCTAAATAATTATGTGTAACACTCCGAACCTTGGTTTATCGTCTCATCCGAAAGACTAACGCCAAGACCGCCACTCACTGTCTATAGTGGGTGGGAGAAAAGTTTCTGGCAATATGTTTATTAACTTTTTCTTAATTTTTTTTTCAAGGATAAGGACTCAGTGCTTTTTTACATTCAGTCCCCGTGTGTATACAGTTTTGTCAATTTTGTTTTCTGTTCCCATCGGCACACACTGGCCCACTCTTCCGAAAAGCGGAACAGGCTTAAATGTACCCGAAAGATGTTCTGCGTGTGTTTGCATACAGGACCTCGGTTTATAGTCTCATCCGAAGGACTTTTTGATATGTTATCTTATGTGCCATCTCCAAGCGAATTTCTGTCTTTGAGACTGTTTCTTTGGACAGTAACGTTTAAGAGGAACTGACGTCTGCATTCACTCTATAAGGAATCGCAAAGACACTGCTTTATGCAGAATGGTCCGGGTTGATTGAATCTGACAGAGCATATCTTAAAAACTATCCTTTCTGCCAACTCTAAAAATCTTATTCTCTTGTATGCTCGGTCGTGGCAAATTTCACTGCGTTGAGTTCAGGGCTGCTCTTCCCGGGGAGCGTATGTCGCCACAAGAGCAGCGCCACCCTTTTACTTTAAACTTTTTGTTTTTGCTTGTGCATTTGTTTCCCTATACATCATTTCAATACAAAGCAGAATATTTTATAATTATTATCATTTTCAGTTTGGTCTTCATTAGCTTGAGCTGTTTTTTAAAGTTTGTTTTGAATTTCACTTTGCTGCAAGTTCTTGGTTTAGTTTGTTTAAGGTGAAATACGGGTACAAAAGGGGCCAAAATCATGGGGGTTTTTTTAGAATAAAAAATTGCTGCATACATTTATGGAGATCTTCATGTATCAATTCAAAGAATTCAGGTTGTAAAATATGCCTGTACAAACAGGCTACCTCTACTTGTTATAGATAGAAAGATTTAGGAATCTGAGATATTTAGTTTTGGCGGCCATATTGGATTGTTTCCATGGCAACAGTACCAAAAACTGATAATTCTTAGATTTTTTTAAATTTACAAGTGATGCTCTTTCAATACAGAGTATAACTTTAAACATGGGCTTGTAAACAAAATTTCATCAGTTTCGACCCCCATGCCCACGTGACAGACAAATATGTACATTCTAAATCTATCTCCTTGTGAATGGAAAATACAACAAAAAGTATATGAAGGGTAAACACACACACATTTACACAACGCACACACAAACACACACACACACATACACACACACACACACTCACACACACACACACACACACACACCACAACACACACACTCACACACATCACACACACACACACACACACACACACACACACACACACACACACACACACACACACACACAACACGCACGCACGCGCACACACACCACACACACACACACACACACACACACACACACACACACAACACACACACACACATACATACGGGAGACAGGATAGCCTAGTGGTCAGAACATTGCGCTCTCAATTTGACGACCCGAGTTCGATTCCCGTTGGAGGGGATTTTTCCCCTGGCGTTAACGTAGCTGACTCCACTCTCCCCAAAATCTTTCGGATGAGACTATAAACCG
>CM060328.1:14663004-14673004 GCA_030674155.1 Stramonita haemastoma
TCATTGCGAAACGGTCGTAATAACAACATACATGTGAGACTATAACCCGAGATCCCGTGTGTCAACGCTCGCAGAACATCTTGCTCAATCGTTATAAACCTAGTACTCGTTCTGCTTTTAGGCCATGGTGTGCCGGTGGGAACGGATGACTACATTGACAAAACTTCAATACACACGAGGACTGGATGTGAAAAGTGCATGTGTGTTTATTCCATTATCCTCAAACCTAAAGAATAGAAAACAAAGAATAGAAAGTGACCAACATAATAGCAAAGGGGTACAACACCAACACATCACATGAAGAAACATCGACACACTCTTACGATTTATCGACGAGTCTACAAACAAGAAAGCAGATACGAGTCTGGATCTGTCTTTAAGAGTCGTTGAGTTTGAAATCCTGAAAAGGGCTTGAAGGTTTGGGGGGGGGGGGGAGAGTGAGGGGGAGGGAATGGAAAGGAGAGAAGAGGAAGGAGGGGGGTTGAAAGGAAAGAAAACTGGCCAAGAGCATTCAAATTGCCAGTTGGAAAACATGCAGAGACAGGCATCTATTTTCTTGTCACTGGTTTTTGGTTTTTTTTGGTGAAGGATTTGATTATCAAGAGTAGTGTGTAAACAAACAAAAGAAAGTAACATCGCGGGGTAAAAAAATGGAAAAGGTCTATTGTATTATTTTTAGATGAAAAAAACAACCGTGTGAGTGAATGAGTGAATGAGTGTGTGTATGTGTGTGTGTGGTCTGTGTGAGAGTGTGTCTGTGTGAGAGCTGAGAGAGAGAGAGAGAGAGAGAGAGAGAGAGAGAGAGAGAGAGAGAGAGAGAGAGAGAGACAGAGACAGAGAGACAGAGAGACAGAGAGAGAGAGAGAGAGAGAGAGAGAGAGAGAGAGAGAGAGAGAGAGAGAGAGAGAGAGAGAGGCTGGGCTGATATATGGAGTGTTTGTGTAGACCAGCCTATTGATCTTAAATGTTTCAAAAATTTGAAAGAGAACTGTTCATTTCTTATTGGGTTTGTTTTGTTGATGGTGGGGTTTTTGTTGGGGTTTTGTTTTTTAATTGTTGTTTCCTTGTTTTTGCTGGTTTATTATTTCGTTTCTCAGCTGCGAGGCATGTTTTTGTTTTGTTTGTGTTTTCTTTTTTTGCCTTTTCTTCTAAACAGAACGCTTGATTCCTTCCCCCACCCTTTCCATCCCTTCTTCCTATGAAAGGAGCATCCCTATATTCTTACAAAGTTTTGGCAGAGCTGCTCAGGGCTGTATGTGGCAAAGTTTTGGCGGCTCCTGTTACGGCTCTGCAACAAATAAGCTTTCCAATGGACCATTCCAGCGACGTGGAGGGGGGAGGGGGGGGATCTGCTGCAAGGGCAACAGCTTGCCCTCCATATTTTTGTTGTTGTATTTTTTGTATTTTGTACCACTTTATGTCACGCAGATTTCTCTGCGTGAAATTCGGGAAGCCGGGGAGAGCGCGTCGCCACATGTGCAGCGCCTACCCATTTTTTTTTCCTGCATGCAGGTGTATTTGTTTCCTTATCAGAGTGGCTTCTTTCTACAGAATTTTGCCAGGGACAACCCCTTTGATGCCGTGGGTTCTTTTACGTGCGCTAAATAGTGATGTGTAACACACGGGACCTCGGTTTATCGTCTCATCCGAACCACCACTCAGGGTCTAATGGATGGGGAAAAAGTTTTGGGTCCTAACGGGGTACGAACCCCGCACACTCCGACCCGGACTTTTTGCTTTCTAGGCAAGGCGCGTGACCACCTAGACCACCGATCCATACATTGTTTTGCTGCCTCATCTTCTGTGACGTTCCTATCCCTGCTTTTCCCACGCCGCTAGTTTCAATCTCCCCGCCACAGCCATACCCCAGGCTCGCTATGTCTCATCCTCAGGGTGGGTAGTCCACCAGGAGCTCATCAATATCAGGTCTCCGTGGGGCCACCTGCCAGAGGGGCCCTGCTCTACTGCTGGGTCACTTTGGTGGTGTTCAGTGGTGCCTGTTCTGAGCTAACACACACAGGACACCACCTACTAGGTCCCCTGTTGACGACAGTATTAGCTCAGTCGCGGAGCCAGACTGGGTGAGACACCCACCTGAGGTGGCGAAAAACCACAACGTCCCTCCAACGACCGCCTCCCTCGAACCTCCAACCCCAAAGGCTTTGACACAAACTCACCACAGGCACAGAAGCGTATGAGGAAACCGAATCTGAGGTCACCATGAGACCAGAGCAGCCCGGGGCCACGGAATCAGAGTAACTTATTTTCATTGCATGATGATCAATGAGAATGATGATGATGATGATGTAATGGTGCTGCTATGGAAGTGCATGTGCTTTGAGACTACTTGACAGGGCTGTGCTCTACGCTTACTATCATAATATATCCTGGCGTCAACCGAGCCCGAGAGATTCAGACACCTACAGTGTTGGTCAGGTAATTTGAGCAACATTCTCAAACTCGCATCCGTTAAGTGGATGAAGCTCGACTGTGTGGTCACTGAGCCCACAGCACACTCACTCTGAGTAGGAGCCGCCGGAGTCCGACAAAATCCCTATGACTCTTATGGGAATCGAACCCACGACCTTCCAGTCCGGAATCCAAGGCGCTAACCACTGCGTCATGGCAGGTGCCCTCCATACTTACTTACCCAGGCTTTGCGCTCTAGATCCTGGAGCATAACTCCAGTCTACTGAGACTGACGGATATCTACCTTAATAGAGCATCGCAACATTCATTTCTAGGTTCTGTCTCCACTTCTCACAGGCATGTGTATGGTCGTGAGCTACACATTGAGAATGTAATAGGCCGTTAAGCAAATTTAAGTACGAAGAACAATTTTCTGTTCTGAAAAAAAACAAACAAAACATTTTGCCCAACTGACGAGTAGATGATGTAGACTCTGTAGCCTTGTTCCCTTAATTCAGCATGCTTCGGGAAAAAAACCTGTGCTACGTGCATATGTCTTGATACTTAACTGCCACGAAGCGAAATAATTATGAATATTTTTTTTCACATTGTTTCATTGGTGAATATTGCAAAGAGCATTTCCGGTGTTGGACTCACAAAGAATTTTTTGTAAGAGAGAGGGGGCACAAGAGAGAGACAAACAAACAGACAGCCAGACAGACAGACACAGCCAGACAGACAGACAGGCTAGGGCCAGACAAGGCCTGTGTGAAGTGGAGAGCATCAGACATGGGAGGACTGTTGGTAAGGAGATTGATGACAGGGATAAAAAGGACACCCACAAACTTTTTGTTTTGATAGCAGTACCCCCGTACAGATGTCTCAAAGTTTTGTTCGTTAACTGCCTGTCAGATTGTCCTATTTCAAGAACAATGGAATATTTATATCTATGGTAAGCCTTTTCTCGTATTTCAATGTTTTATGTTTTGTTTTATGTGGTCGTAGGGGAGGTAGGCATCGGAGACCTCAGCTTCTCTAAGGGCCAGCATTTTGAGGGCGGCGCCCATCTCCTCTCCCTAGCTGCTTTACCTTCCATGACTCAAGAGGGCAGGTACTCATTTATAGCTGGGTGAACTGGGGGACTGTACACAAGCCAAGGCGCGCAAATGGTCACCCATCCAATTGGTAATCACGTTTGATGCTGCTTAACCTTAGTTTGGGGAGAGCGAGTGCTCCGAGCACAGAGCTATCTTGTTTTCTTCTTCCATTCTTCTCTGCATTCTTTTGCAGTTTATTTGTTGTTGTTTTCCTGTTTGTTTTGACCAGAGTTTTTTACCTTCCTTTTCTGCCTACAGCTCCGGGGTTACCCAATCGGTGATTTTTTGCGTATGCATTTTTACTTCAGGGATAATGTCTAAACACCACGCTGGTGTGTATGTGCTTTTAAAAGATGTTTTACCATCCGATCTTACCCGCAAGAACGGTCTATTCTTTCGAAAGGCAGAACGGGCGTTAACGTGTGTGCAAGACGTTCTGTGTGCGTTCATACACGAGGCCTTGGTTTAGAGTTGCATCCGATGGACTTTGTGAAGAGTGGAGTTACTGATAAAAACTGGAGATCTCCTGAAACTAATTGTTTGATTACTTATTTACTTATTTACTTATTTACTTATTACTTACTTACTTACTTACTTACTTACTTACTTACTTACTTACTTACTTACTTACTTACTCACTTACTTACCTGGCTCTCATCACTGAAGTTTGATTTCAGTTCATACGTTGAATCGCTGAATCGACTGATATTTTTTGGACTTAGTTTTTTTTGGGCCACTTTTCTTTGGCTGCCTGGTCCTGGACTTTGCTTAAATCCGCCGTGTGCGCGTTTTTCTCTGTTTTGGTATTGTTTATAAATCACGTAATGTCGTCTGTTCCGCCAATTTTCCTGAAAGTTCGAGACGTTCCCTATTCCCAAGAAAACTGTGTAACGGGTCTGGAGCTGTTTGGCTGCGGAGCGGACAGCAGGCTCTGGCACCGTTGTCGGAGCACAGAACATCCGAAGTCTCTGGCGAATCTACCCGACCTCCAAACAGGCAAGAAATGATCTGCTGATAAAAGGTATGACGGTTCGTAATACTGTTCTGCAAGTCGCTGACACTAACCCTTTTATCTTGCGTGAGGGATCGGGGGAGGAAAAAGCCGCTACCAAAGTTTGGGTGGCTGACATTCCTATGTCTGTCGCTAACAGAGAAATTGAACATTTCCAAGTCAAAGTGGGGTGCGAGTTACGATCAGACATCAAACAGGAGCGCTATAGAAACGTAGACAATAAACTAACCAGATTTGAAACGGGAAGAAGATTTGTTTTCATCACAGTCCCCACAGTCCCTCTTGAAAAAACTCTCAAAAAAACTCTCCCATTCACTGCCACCATTTACCACAAAGAACAAAAGGACGTTCGCAAAGCTGTTATCTGTTCTAACTGTCTGCAGCCCAACTATCATGTGTCAGTATGTGTAAACGAGGTGGTCTGTCGCGAGTGCAAACAGCCAGGGCATAAAAGAGAAGATGCCTGCTGTGAAGTCAGACCTGATGCCAGTGTGGACAGACAGCTGGCTACAAGGGAACTGCAGGGGCAGAGTTCCGGAGAGGTGGCGACCGGCCAGAACAAGGAGCAGAGGAAGCAAGGAGAACAGACGTCCCCTAGTACTCCTGCTGGAACGAGACAGTGGGCGGAGAGAAATCGGGAGGGAAAGGGAAAGGAGGAAAATCAGTGACCACTGCTCCTGAGGAGCCAGATAGGGGTAGGCTCGCTACAGCAAGAGGAAGGGTAGCCTCCAAGAAGCAAACCACCCTGCACTCCAGTATAGCCCTTCGTGACGACCGTCAACGTTGTCGCTCAGAGACCCCCAAAAGACGTCGCTCTGGGGAACAGGAAAGTCCACAAGCTGGTGCAGCAGGGAAACTGCCACCACGTGACTCCAGAGATCTGGAGGGAGAAGAGGATGGAATGTCAGATTGTTTCAGAGAATGACCAGTGTTGACCGAGATGATGAAACCTTTACTCTTTCCCCACCCTCCTCCCCCACCCATTATTCCCCTTCTTTTGACAGCCCAGTGTTGTTTTGTTTTTGTTTTCTTGTTTTTCGCTTTGTCTGTCTCTCTCTCTTTTTTTTTTTTTTCAAATCAACTGCCTGGCGTCGTACCCAGGTTCTTGGATGCTGGTTATATATGAATAGCGCTATAAGCTAAACATAAGATATAATTATTAACGGGGTAGATGGACAAACTTAGAATATGTTCCTTGAACTGTAGGGGATTAAAAAATAAATGGAAGCGTAAAACTTTGTTCAGGTACTTTAAATTACAAAACTTTGATATTATATGTATGCAAGAAACTCATATTTCAAACAAAGATAAACCAGCTTGGGAGAAAGAATGGGGAGATGGAGTCTTTAGTCAAGAGGGAACATCACACAGTAAAGGCCAAGTTATTTTGATTTCTAGACACTTTAGGGAAGAAGTTGAACAAGTAAAAGCGGAGGAACGTATACTGGTAGTCAAGATAAACTACAAAGGATATCCTTTACATATAGTGAACATTTATGGCCCTAATGACACGGTAGAAAAAAAACTTTTTTCCACTCTCTGCATTGGAAACTCGAGGACCTAAACGAAGAAAGTCTGATTTTGTGTGGTGATTTTAATTGTGGGTTGAATAATAACCTTGACGTTATATCTGGAAATCCTCATAATAGGACTGAAGTAAGAGCTTTTCAATCTGCATTGCAGGAGCTCTCATGCACAGATGTGTGGAGGTTTTTCCACCCAGAGGAAAGGGACTTTACCTGGAATAGGTACTGTCCATTTATTGCCCGTCGTCTTGATTATTGCCTTATGTCTGACGATCTTCTGCACCTGTGTTCATCCGATGAACACTTCCCTGTTCCTAACTCTGATCACAAAGCTGTGATCATAGAACTAGAAGAAAGTCAGTTTGAGCGAGGCCCAGGATACTGGAAATTTAATAACAGCTTGCTTAGAAATGAACACTTTGTTAAAGCAATGAATGATTTTTTACAGGAAGAATTGCAAAACGATGAATGTCAATCAGGCTCTCTAAAAGCAAAAATAAGAAACTTCTGTAGAAATTTTGTCATAAAAGAAATGAAAAAGCGGATTTACAAAACCAATTAAAACACATAGAGACCAACATTATAAAAGAACCTCAGAGTATTAATTACAACGAGAATTACAAAAAGTAAAACACAAGCTAGAAATCTTAGAAATGCAAGAAGCCAAAGGTGCCCAGATTAGAGCCAGGATTAAGTGGATAGAAGATGGAGAGAAAAACTCTAGATATTTTTGTCATCTGGAGAAAGTAAGAAAACAAATGTAATGACTGGTCTAGTCACAGAATCAGGGCAAGTATTGACTACTCCCACAGATATAATGTCTGCACAAGTGTCTTTTTACAAAAACTTGTATGATCAGAAAACTGATGATGAAAACGTTAAAGAGGCCACAGATAAATTTATAACTGGTATCAACGTTCCCCGTCTTAATGACACAGATGCAAAACTATATGAAGGACTTGTGTCAGTTGGTGAAGCATCACAGGCTCTAGCAAGAATGAAAAATGGTTCAGCTCCAGGGATGGATGGAATTACTATAGAATTCTTAAAGTTTTTCTGGTCAAAATGAAACAAAATACTAACTGCATCTTTTAACGAATCATATGAGAAAGGCGAGCTGTCATACACGCAATACCAAGGGATAATATCTTTGATCCACTTAGACAGAGAACATCTAACAAACTGGAGACCTATAACTCTAACTAATACTGACTATAAAATTTTAGCTAAAATAATTGGGATCCGATTAAGTCAAGTCATACCAAAATTAATAAGTGAAGATCAAGTTGGTTACATCAAAGGAAGAAACATAGCGACAATAATTCGTAATATTGATGACACTATTAACTATCTCAATGAATATCTATCTCAAAGCAGGTTATTTAATGGCTCTAGACTACTCTAAAGCATTTGACTCTATATCAAAATCGTATTTACTCCAGGCGTTTGACGTATTTGGCTTTGGACAAGATTTTAAGAGGTGGGTAATGGTTTTGATGAAAAACCCTGCAAGTCACATAAGCTATGGAGGATGGTATCAGAGAGCTTCAAAATTAATTGTGGAATTAGGCAAGGATGTCCTTTTTCCCCTCTTGCATTTGTTTTAAGCAGTAGAATTGCTAGCTATCAAAATAAGAAACTCTCGGATAGAAGGAATACAATTACCAGATGTAGGTAGAAGAAGCATTAATCATCTTAAGATATTGCAATTAGCTGATGACACGACTTTATTCTTGAAGAATAAAAATGAGATAACCTTTGCAACTGAAATAATAAAACAATTTGCCTGCTTCTCTGGATTACAGTTAAATAGGAATAAAACGAAGTTATTAGTAATGGGAAAAGGCTGTGTAGTTGACAATGATCTGCCGTTTGATATTGTTAATAAAATTAAAATATTGGGAATAATTTTTACACATGGAAAAATGGCTAAAGAGATAGAAGACAACTGGGAAAAAAGATTAACGAGCTTACTTACCGTGATTAAAGAATGGTGTAAAAGGGATCTAAGTATACAAGGCAAAATTGTAGTAATAAAAACTTTTCTGATCAGTCAGTTCACATATGTTATGCAGTCAGTAGGTCTTCCAAAACCCATTCTTATAAAAATCAATACAATCTTGTACAAATTTCTTTGGCAAAGGAAGTATAGCAATAGACGGGCGTTCGAAAAAGTCAAACGGAAAGTAATGAAAACGGATTATAAAGACGGGGGTTTGAATATGGTTGATATGGTCGAAATGCAGGAGATATATAATTTGCAGTGGATAGGTAGACTGCATGATAGAAACACAGGCACCTGGTGTGCCATCCCTCTTTGGTATTTAGATAAAATTGCCCCAGGTCAACATGTGTTTGAAGTTAATTGTTATAGCAATGAAATGCAAGGACTTTCAGTTGTGAAGAACGGATTCTGGGAAGAAGTATATGCAACATTTTTAGACAAAACGTCAAAAACTAGTTTGGAAAACGTATCAGGAGAACATATCGACAGCAGCATCTCTTTAATAACAGACTTGTCAAGTATAAACATAGAATAATCAACTTTCAAAAATGGAAAGAAAAAGGGTTTTTACGAGTTAAAGATATTTGCAAACCACAGGAAAAACGTGTCCTGTCATTGTATGAAGTGACTGAGGTGCTGAACCAAAATAACGCAATAACTCTATTTCAGTATTATGCAATAATAAACGCAATCCCTAGACCATGGATTGAAACAATTACCGAGGAACGGTTGATATGTCAGTGGAAGAGCCTGGAACTTTAGAAGCAAGCAAATTTGACGCCAAACCAAAGCAAATTAAGCATTATCTGATGGCAAAAAATGTAAATGAATCATTAACACCTCATGCAGTTGACTTCTGGCAAAGAAAACTGGACTACACCGTTGACAAACATGTATGGCTGATGCCAAGATTGGCTACAAATGAAGTAAGACTGGGAGAGCTGCAATGGAAAATATTGCACTATCTGTATCCAACTAATGTTTTGCTACATAAAATGGGTGTAACTGATTCCAACTGCTTAAACACAGTCGATTTCATGGACCCTTTCTTTTATGAATGTCCGTCTGTAAAACGGTTTTGGACATATATATGACTCAACTGTCTTGTCTGTAACTGGGAAACACCTTCATCTTTCAGTAACTGACATTTTGTTTGGCTATAATCCAAAGAACCTAACTGCAACAAATTGCTGGATCAACAAAATGATTTTGCTTGGAAAAATGTGTATTAGTAAGATTAAAAAGACCAAATCTACGTTACAATACCAGGTGGTTTTTGAACAAGAAGCACACCTGAGAAAAGTACTGTCAACCTGATTATCTGTAACTATGAAAATATGTCAATAGTGTAAAATCGAACAGAAAAGTTCTTAACTTCTTATTTTTTTCAGACATGTTATAAACATTCTTTGTAAAAAAAAAAAAAATTAAGTGTACCCAGTTTCTATGAAAGATAGAGATTGTGAAAGAAAGAATTTACCTGGTTTTTGTGGAAGAAAGAATTTTTATGGTTTATATGGAAAAAAAAGTTTACCTGCTTTATGTGGAAGAAAGAGACTACCTGCTTTTTGCGGAAGAAAGAGTTCGCCTGTTTTGTGGAAGAAAGAGTTTACCTGGTTTTGCTAAAGAAAGGCATTATCTAGTTTCTGTGGGAGAAAGAGGTTGCCTGTATTTAGTGGAAGAAAGAGTTTACTTGTTTTGTGGGGAAGAAAGAGTTTACCTGTTTCTGTGGGAGAAAGAGTTTGACTGGTTTTTTTGTGAAAGAAAGAGTTTACCTGCTTTTGTAAAAGAAAATTTTTTTCCTGGTTTTTGTGGAAGAAAAAGTTTACCTGTTTTTATAAAAGAAAGACATTATCTGTTTTTTGTGGAAGAAAGAGTTTACCTCTTTTTATGGAAGAAAGAGAATACCTGTTTTTGTGAAAGAAAGAGTTTGACTGGGGTTTTTTTGTGG
>CM060328.1:14685504-14698004 GCA_030674155.1 Stramonita haemastoma
GGAGAGGGAGAGAGGGAGAGAGAGAGAGAACTTTCTGCACGTATACCTGTGACGGAATATCACGAGCCAGTGGGCATAAAGGACAGATGGCAGAGTGACATGGACACCTTGCCACGGACTTCATCGTTTGTGCTGTGTTGTCAATGTGTTGTCAATGCTGTATGTTTAGTGCATCTCTACCGTCCCCATTGCTGTCCCTTTGCAACGGGCGAAAGCTTTACGCAATTAATGTTGTGAATCGGGAATAATGAACTAAACAAAGATAACACGAGCCAGTATGTTTGTACCATGACGTGGAAACCATGCCATGAAGATCATTTGGGCTGCAACCATATTTTGTTTCTTGTTTTTGTTCAATATGGTTATTTGTATTGTGCCCAATCCCCTTCCCACTGTCCCCTTGTGAATGGGCTGAAAAGCTTAATCGCAATAAACTATTGTCATTGTCTCTCTCTCTCTGTGTCTCTCTCTCTCTCTCTGTCTCTCTCTTTCTGTCTCTTCTCTCTGTCTCTCTCTCTCTGTCTCTGTCTCTCTGTCTCTCTGTCTCTGTCTCTCTGTCTCTGTCTCTGTCTCTGTCTCTGTCTCTCTCTCTCTCTCTCTCTCTCCTCTCTCTCTCTCTCCTCTCCTCTCTCTCTCTCTCTCCTCTCTCTCTCTCTCTCTCTCTCTCTCTCTCTCTCTCTCTCCCTTTTTCTTAGGAAAAATGTATAAGGCTGTACGAAGTGTTCATAACTCTGTTTTGGCATGTGTGCGTGATAAGAGGTATTATTCAGATTATGTTGTTTGTCCAAAAGGAGTAAAACAAGGTTGTTTACTCAGTCCCCTATTGTTCTCTTTATTCATAAATGAATTGGCTCTTGAATTATCCAGAGCAGGAAAGCATGGCATTCAACTAATGACTGATACTGTTGAAATATTTTTATTATTGGTTGCTGATGACGTTATCTTATTATCTGATTCTGCTATTGGTCTCCAAAATCAGTTGAACAGTCTTAAGAGAGAAGCAGATAGATTATGCTTGGTTGTCAACCTTGAAAAGACTAATGTAATGGTGTTAAGAAAAGGAGGGTACTTAGGTTCTAGAGAAAGGTGGATGTATGGGAATGAAGAAATTAAGGTTACCAATTCATATAAATATTTGGGGATGGGTATCACAACTAAGCTGAGCATTAATAGTGCCTTGGTAGATGTTTGTAACAGAGGAAAAAGAGGAGTTATGGAAATACAGAAATCTATGAAAAAAACTGAATACCTCAGATCTAAAACTGTTTTGGAAGATGTTTGATACTCAAATAGAACCAATATTAACGTATGCATCTGAGGTTTGGGGATTGTATGAAGAAGGCAAGCGAATTGAAAAAGTTCACACATTTGCTATAAAAAGATTTCTATCTGTTCCTTTACATGCATCAAACCATTTAGTTTACGGGGAAAGTGGTAGATATCCGTTATACATAAGGGCATATATAAAAAGCATTGAATACTGGTTAAAACTTCTTAAACAACCAGCTAATAGAATATGTAGACAGGCTTATGAAATGCTAATCTTACAACATGAAACTGGTCGACTCAATTGGGTGTCAAATGTACAGAAAACTTTATGTGTGAATGGATTTGGTATTGTGTGGCTGAGTCGAGATGTAGGACGTGAATATAGTTTCATTGATGAATTTAAAGATAGACTTATTTCATGCTACAAACAGAACTGGCATTTGGATTTAGTGAATAATGACAAATATATGTGGTACAGTTCCTTCAAAAGTGTCTTTCAAACAGAAAGATATCTGTCTTTTATAACCAACAAATGGTACAAGATCAGTCTCAGCAGATTTCGACTAAGAGTCAGTGGCCTTAAAAATTGTAAGTATTGGTTTTCAGGTGAAGATAACTCTAACGATAATATATGCCCTTCATGTCGAAATGCCACAGAAGACGAAGTTCACTTTCTTTTCGATTGTATGGCATATTCTGATAAACGCAGAAACTGTGAGGCGCTAAGTGTGTTTAAAGACATTGCTGATATGAATTCTGTTGCAAATATTCTATCTGTCAGCAGTGAAGAGAAAATAGAAAGTCTAGCAAAATTTATTGGAGAAGCAATGAATATTAGGAAAAAGATAACGGAACAGAGTAACTAGTCCTTAGATGGTCCATTATTGATTCTGTTGGTGTGTGTGTGTGTGTGTGTGTGTGTGTGTGTGTGTGTGTGTGTGTGTGTGTGTGTGTGTGTGTGTGTGTGTGTGTGTGTGTGTGAGAGAGAGAAAGAGAGAGAGAGAGAGAGAGAGAGAGAGTGGCTGTGTGGCTCTGTGTGTGTGTGTGTGTGTGTGTGTGTGTGTGTGTGTGTGTTGTGTGTGTGTGTGTGTGTGTGTGTGTGTGTGTCACCTGCGTGGCAATTAGATTGTGCAGTAGTATATGTAAGTGCGAAGTGAGAGGAAAATTTGAGAAATGTTATTATGTTGCAAAAATTTATCTGAACTGTTTTCCCCCTTGTCTACAGGGCTGTAATGCTGTATGGACAATAAAACTGTGTCAGTGTCAGTGTCAGTGTCAGTGTCAGTGTCAGTGTCATTCTCTCTCTCTCTCCTCTCTCTCTCTCTCTCTCTCTCCTCCTCTCTCCTCTCTCTCTCTCTCCTCTCTCTCTCCTCTCTCTCTCTCTCTCTCTCTCTCTCTCTCATAGGATAAAAGATGCCATTCTCTAGATAAAAATGACCATACGAATAATCTACATAAGAATCCATCTCAAAAGATGTATCTGTTATGTCGTGTGTTGAACACACATTGAACTGACATGCCAGAAAACTACTCCTGCACAAACATATTCTTTTTACGCATCAGTTATATATACATCAACACTACATTGTTTATTTCTAGGAAGCGTACCTCATTGCTTAGTAAATATGCATGGTGAATGAGGAAGGCTTTGCACAATGGTTTTGTCTGATTTCTTGATTGATGACTCTATCATCTGTAAGTCCGGCACCTTGTCTGCCAGAGGCTTGTCCTAGAATCAGACATACTCTTGCCATGTCTGCTTCACACTGCAGTTGGGGGGGGGGGGGGGAGGCGGATAGCCGAGTGCTAGATCTTTGCGCCCGTGATATGACGGGCCGGAATCGAATAACCAAGGAGACGCCCGTTTCAGGGATTTTTACCTTGGAGTTAACCTCAGTTCAGACTCCACTCCCCCAAAAGTCCTTGAAACGAGACTGGAAACAGAGGCCCCGTGTGCCTAAAAATGCAGAACATCTTGCGTTAAACCCCGTCCCACCTTTCAGAAAAAGGTCGGAACGGAAAACAACGTGTATAAAACGTAGGCACACAGATGCAGTGTTAAGACGCTATTCCCAAAGCCAGAATGCGGCTACCTCAATAGTGATTAAAACGGTTACACAGGAAAAATGTCCTCATTGGTATGCCACGGAGTTCTAGCCGAGAAACGAAACAATGCTGTAATTTTCTTCGTCCGTTCACATTATTAGCATTTATTTATTTATTTACTCTTTTATATCGAGGATAATGGAATAAACAATCGTGTGCTTTTTCACATCCAGTCCCCGTGTGCATGCATTTTTGTCAATCTTGTCATCTGTTCCCACTTTGGGACCTGCCTGACTTTGGGAAGTGGTGTCATTACACAGACTTATCTTTACAAGCTTGTCCTACTGCCGTCTAACAAACAGGACAGTCCTGTGCTTGAGAGCTTCAGTGCAACATTGGCAGCAAACATGTCACACATGAGGGCAGGAACACATCCACTTTTCACTTCGTCTTTCTACTTTTCCCACCTCCCTCTTGTCTTTCTTCTCTCTCTCTCTTCTCTCCTCTCTCTCTCTCTCTCCTCTCTCTCCTCTCTCTCTCTCTCTCTCTCTCTCTCTCTCTCTCTCTCTCTCTCTCCTCCTCTCTCTCTCTCTCTCTCTCTCTCCTCTCTCTCTCTCTCTCTCTCTCTCTCTCTCTCTCTCTCTCTCTCTCTCTCTCTCTCTCTCTCCTCTCTCTCTCTCTCTCTTCTCTTTTCATCTCCTGCCGTCTTCGTTTACTTCCTCCTTCCATCGGTTTGTCCCCTCCACATTTTTTTCTTTTCACTCTCTCTTCTCCTCTTCCTTCTTTCATCTCTCTCTCCACACCCATCTTTCTTTCTCTCAAATTCCCTCTCCTCTCTTTTTTCGGCAGCAAAACAGACAGACAGACAGACAGACAGACAGACAAATTGTTTTGATCTGGCGTGTCTCCCCACCGCTCAAGCCACACTCGGCAAGTTGTAGAGAATGCCAGCTCACCACTTGCTTTCAGCTGACATTTCAGCCGCTGTTTGTCAATGCAGGTTTGCTGCAAGTTCTCGGCTCTAGGGAATCAATTACACAGCGATTTTCCCCCACGTGAGTTGCCGAATATCCCGCGCGAAGGATGTCACACAAACAATTTGTCTAAAACTGTCGTCTGGTTTTGTTGTTATTGTTGTTGTCATTTTCAGCATTTAGGTTGATATCGGAATGAGTGTTTATGTTTTGAATTGTCTGTTTTGTCTCGGGTTGAGGGTTCTTTTGGTAGTTGTCGTGTTCTGGTACACAATCTATAAGCCTACCTATGCTTGACGTCTTCTTTTTAGTGAGGTTTTTTGTCCCCTCCAAAATCTGATATGTACGTGGTGTCCATTTAGTTTTAGCATCTGTTCCTCTATCTCTGTCCATGTCTGTTTCTGTCTGTCTGTCTGTCTGTCTGTCTGTCCTCTCTCTCTCTCTCTCTCTCTCTCTCTCTCTCTCTCTCTCTCCTCTCTCTCTCTCTCTCTCTCTCTCTCTCTCTCTCTCTCTCTCTCTCTCTCTCTCTCCTCGCTCTCTCGTCTCTCGCTCTCTCGGCTCTCGCCTCGCTCGCTCGCTCGCTCGCTCGTTGGCTCGCGCCTTGCTCGTCAGTGTGTCTGTATACAACGTGCATTTGTACCTGCATCCGAATGTCGACATTCATAAAAAAAACAAACCAAACACTTATAGGCCTATCTAGTAACACACTTTTTTTTTTTTTTTTTTTTTTTTTTTTTACTTTATATCTTTGTGCATGAGTACGGCGGTAAAAATATACTGTTTTACTGACCGTAAAATGTATTTTAAAAAGAACCTAGCAGTTACAAATTAAAACAGCTGAAACCAGAGGAAAGTTCAGACTGATTCAATGCAATCGCATAGCTATTCTGGAAGATTCTATCTGTATTTCTATTTTTTGGGTATTTATTTATTTCTATGAATATATATATGCATATGTATTTATTTCTATGAATTGCAAAAAAATGGTTTGTCAATGCTTAACGACAATTTGATTTTCTCCTGTCTAGAACTCTTTTATTCATCTTCTGATTCTAGTAGTAAACATGTTGCAAAACTGTCTGGGACATAATTATTACACTGAACTTCTGTGGTTATATGAAACTCACAGTTTGTTTTGTTTTATTCTCGTATGTAACGAACGTCTGCCAACTGTAAGTGATACTTGAGAAAAAAAGCAACCAAAACTAAATAACGCACAACATCTCTTTCATGTGCTTTGCAAGGTCATGGCACATTTTTCGTTGGGAGTTTGACAGACTTTTCTATAGTGTTCTGACAAGTTTCATGTGGATTTTTATTATAGAGAATGGAGATCTGTGGAAAAGGAAGGTGGCCGGATGGTTAAGACGTTCGCCTGCCAACAAGTAAACCGTTAGGTTCTGGGTTCGTACCCAGCCTCGCCCTTTCTTCCCAGTTTGACGAAAAATTCGAACTGAATGTCAAAGTCATTCGGATGAGACTATAAACCGAGGCCCCGTGTGCGAAAGCACGCAGAACATCGTGTGCACACGTTAAAACCCCGTTCCGCCTTTCGGAAGAGCAGGCCATCGTGTGCCGGTAGGAGCGGATGACAAAATTATTAAAAAAACAAACAAACAAACAACCAGCATGCACGCAGGTGTCGTGTTTAGACACCATCCATGAGGAAAAATCGGGGAGTTTGGAGTAAGGCAACGTTCTGGTGGCTCCTGCGACAGTACTGAACCAGTCGTATCGGTCATTGCCTTTCCAATGGATCATTCCAGTGGCATGGAGAGGGGGGTCTGCTGCATGGGTAACAGCTTGCCCTCCATACTTACTTACCCAGGCTTCTCGCTCTAAAGACTAGAGCGCAACTCCATAGTCTTCCGCGACTGATGGGTGCCTACTACTACTAGAGTTAAGCAGCCGAGCTCTGAGAACGGATATTGCCTACAGGGATGATTCAGCTAACGACCAGACATGACACTACTACTGCTCCTCTTTGTTCTACTTCTTTTCTGTTTGTGAATGATCGCATGCGTGTGACTGATTTGTATACAAGCGCTTTGATTTGTTTGGTTTACAAGATATAAATTCCATATATTATTATTTCTATTATTTTTCTTCTACTTCTCTTCATTTTCATGTTTCACTACTCCAGCTGTTTCTGCTTCTTCCTTCAACTTATTTTTTTCCTACTACTTCTTCTTCTTTCCACTTTCAGCTCTCTTGTCATCTCCAAATTTGGGCTTTTAGTGTGGTTGTTTGTATGTATGATTGTTTGTTCTTTAGTTCGTTTCTTCGCTTGGGACTTTTTAGTTCTGCGCTTCTAGCATGGTTTTCTTTGTTTGTTTGATTGTTTGTTCTTTTGTTCGTTTGTTTGCTTGGGGCTTTTTGTCCATTTGTTTGTTTGCTTTCTCTTATCTCATACTCGCCTCGTGGGCGAGCGCACGCAGAACATCTTGCGCACACGTTAATTCCTGTTCCGCTTTTCCTATCAGTAGGCCATTGTGTGCCGATGGGAACAGATGACAAGATTTACAAAAACTGCATACACACGGGGACTGGATGTAAAAAAAGCACATGAGTGCTTATTCCATTATCCTCAATATAAAAGAATAAAAAGAAATAAATAAAATAAAAATATTCCCCGTTTCTTCATTTTCTTCGTATTTTATTACTCATCCCCTTTCCCCATTTTTCCTCTTTCCGACACCGTTTTTCCTCTCTTTTTGATATTCCCCTCCACTTTTTTTTGTTAATCCTCTTTTCTGTCTGAACTCATGGAATGGGGGGGGGGGGGGGGGGGGGGGGGGGGGGGGGGGGGGGGGAGGAAGGGGAGGGGGGGGGGTTGGAGGGGGTGTCCCGCTTTTTCTTCCCCTTTCAAAACACAGCTTCCATCTGGCCTGTCTTCCCTCAGTGTTCTCTCAGCTTGATAAGCACCAGCAGTTGGGGGTGAAGATCAACACTCGCTTTCAGCCAGCATTTCAACGGCTGTTTGTCAGCGCCCGTCTTCACCCATGTTTGCTCAAAATCTTCAGCTCTAGCAAATCGCTCAAAAACATGGTGTTCCAAGACCAGCTGACAAATATCCACGAAGGATACTTTACAAACAAGTCCTCTCTCTGTCTCTCTGTCTTTCTGTCACTGTGTCTGTCTCTGTGTCTGTCTCTCTGTCTGTTTCCCTGTCCCTGTCTCTCTGTCTCTCTCTGTCTCTCTGTCTGTCTCTGTCTCTCTTTCTGTCTCTCTGTCTCTGTCTCTCTGTCTCTGTCTCTCTATCTCTCTCTCTATTTTTTTATTTGGGGGGGGGGGAGTTTATTTCTTGTTTTGTGTGTGTTGTTGTTTTTGTTATCGTTGTTGTTTGGGGTTGTTTACGTTCCTTTGTTTCTTCCACGTTCATCAATGGTGAGATCTTTGCGTATGCGACCATTTTTTGTTGTTGTTTTTTTATTTCAGAGTATCATATCTTTTACAAATATTATTCATGTCCCTTCTGTTTTGTTGCCCTGATCGAACCTGTATTTTTCGCTTTCTAGGCAGGTGTGCTACCGCTAGACCACCGATCCCTGTGTTTGGTAATTCAGTGCATCATTTAGACTGATCTTCTCTGTTTTGAAATCGTTCTGGGTCATGTCTTCACAAAGTTGTATGGTCAGTAGACATTTTTACAGCGATTTTGACAGACGTGTTTGTTGTGTTGTGACAAAATCAAAGTGGATTAGGTAAAGAAGAAGATAGGTGGGGAACAGAGATAGAGACTTGAACCTGAGAATGACTGTTTCAGACAGTGGAAATTCAAGTAGTTGAATTGTAATTAGTCTCTCTGCTCCTCCGTTTTTGTTGTTGTTGGTGGTTTGTTTTCGTCTTTCTTCTTGTGCTTCATTCTTGCCTTTCGTCTTGTCCATTCTGTTTATCCTTCCCCTTCGATTCCCCTGTTTAAAAAAAATATTTTTCAACTATTTCTTCTCCTCCTCTTTTCTTTGACTATCTGCTGTCTTTTCTCTTGGTCTTCTTCCTTGTTCATTCTGGTCGTTCTCCTTATTCTTCCTTCTTGTCCTCATTTCTTTTCCCTTTTTCTTCTTCATCATTTTTTAGCTACTTTTTCTATATATCTTGTTATCTTTCATTTCATCCTTGAAGTTAGAATACGGCTACTTTCATGGTGGGCCAAAACGATCGCTAACGCAAAATTTCATCATTGATGAACTTCTAAACTCTGGCTAAGAACGAAATCAAAAAGTCTTCCATCTCTTTCTTTTTCTTTTTTCTTAGGAGAGGGGGTAATCCAATTTGTTTTTTCTCTTCTCTTTCCTCATCGTTCTATTGGCATGATGATAACTCATGCCAAAACATGGCATTGATCTCGCCAATCTTCACAGACTGTAGCGCTAAGCACATGGACTGCTTTGCAAGCTGTGGAGTTAGGAAGATCAACACTTCGCCTTCAGCCAGCATTTAAAAAGCGGTTTGTCCACACCTGTCTGCAATCTATGTTTGCTCACATTCTTTAGTGGAAACATTTTTTCCGGCGCGAAAATAATATTTTTTTCAAGGATGAGTTGATAAAATATCCGCGAGAGATGTCAAACAAATAAGTTTTCCAAACATATCTAGTCTGGCAATTTTCTTGCTTTTGATTTTTTAAACTTTTTTTTAATAAGAACTAGACGCGGTGAGCAGAAAATGTGTCCGTGTAGTTCTTTTGTGTTTGTTTTGTGTGGGTGTTTTTTTATGCGCAGACTTCAGAAGAATTGTCTGCACTAACACAAACAGTTATCTATTTCCTTTTTGTTCTTCCCATTCCTCCTCTCTATACATCTGTCCTTGTCTCTGTCTCTCTCTGTCTGTCCCTCTCTGTGTCTGTCTCAATATCTTCATATGTCTGTCTCTCTCCCTCTTCTCTCTCTGTCTTTCTCCCTCTCCTCACTATTCTCTCTCTGTTCAGTCTCTCTCTCTGTCTCTCTCTGTCTATGTCTCCTCTCTCTCTCTCTCTCTTCTTCTCTCTCTCTCTTCTCTCCTCTCTTCTCTCTCTCTCTCTCTCTCTCTCTCTCTCTCTCTCTCTCTCTCCTCTCTCTCTCCTCTCTCTCTCTCTCTCTCTGTATCTTTGTCTCTGTCTGTCTCACTCTCTCTCACACAATATCTGTCTCTGTCTTTCTGTCTCTGTCCTGTCTCGTCTCTCTCTCTCTCTCGTTCTCTCTCTCTGTCTCTGTCTCTCTCTGTCTTGTCTCTCTTTCTCTCGTCTCTGTCTCTCTGTCTGTTCTCTCTGTCTCTCTTGTCTCTCTTTCTCTCTTTTCCCTCTGTCTCTGTCTGTCTGTATCTCTCTCTGTCTCTCTCTGTCTCTCTCTGTCTCTCTCTGTGTCTCTCTCTGTCTCTGTCTCTGTCTGTCTGTCTGTCTCTCTCTGTCTCTCTGTCTCTCTGTCTCTGTCTCTGTCTCTGTCTCTGTCTCTGTCTCTGTCTCTCTCTCTCTCTCTCTCTCTTCTCTCTCTCTCTCTCTCTCTCTCTCTCTCTCTCTCTCTCTCTCTCTCTCTCTCTCTCCTCTCTCTCTCTCTCTCTCTCTCTCTCTCTCTCTCTCTCCCCCCCGTCTTTTTAATATTTTTTTTCATAATTCAGTAACAGTTATTCCTTGGGTCATGTCTTTTAATCATTCATATCTTGGTTCAAAGATGACATTGTAATTCTGTCTGCTTCCTACACTTTATTTGTGTTTTGTACAGGAACAGTTTCGTGTAGTTTTCTCAACGACTGTAGTGTGCAGTTTGTATTCAGAACGTGCTTCCTGGCTCAGTATGCTCTATCAATTTTGTTTACTTCCTTCACTGGGGTCAACACTTTGCCTTTTTTTTGCCACGGTGTTTTGTACGTATTTTGTTATTTACAATTTTTCCGATAACGGACAAATAAAACTGACAATCATTTGTACAAAGACATACAAAGAGAGCTGGAATAACAAAAGACGTGTATGTGTGTAGTGTGTGTGTGTGTTTGTGTGTGTGTGTGTGCTTGTGTGCGTGCGTGCGCGCGAGCGCACACCTGTGTGTGTGTGGATGTGTGTGTGTGTGTGTGTGTGTGTGTGTGTGTGTGTGTGTGTGTGTGTGTGTGTGTGTGTGTGTGTTTATGTATCTGAGTCTATGTGTCTCTATGTATCTCTCTCTGAATCTCTGTATGTATGTGTCTGTTTGTTCGTGTGTGCCTGTGTTTGTCTTTGTGTGTATAATTACGTATGTCTGTGTCTCTTTCTTGTGTGTCTGTGTGCTGATATGGTAGCTCTTCTACCACTACACTACCACGGTGTTTACCTACAACAGAATATGAGCAAAGCAAGTGCATGAACAGTAAAAACTCAATCATTTTAAAAGCGATTACTCGCAATGATAATCCATACTCTGTTAAAAAACAAAACAACACCTATTAAGGCTGAGACAGAAGATCTTGCGCACACGTTAAAAACTCGTTTCGCCTTTCCAAACAGCAGGCCTTTGTGTGCCGGTAGGAGCGGATGACAACAAAATGTAAAAAAAAAAAAACCAGCATGTACACAGGTGTCGTGTTTAGACACCATCCCTGAAGAAAATTCGGAGAGTTGGAGTCCCCAGGGCGGTTCGGGGTAGTAGGCTTATATGATGACATTCTGGTGGCTCCTATGACGGGATTGGAACCATTCGTATCGACGATTGCCTTTCCAATGGATCATTCCAGCGACGTGGAGAGGGGGGGTCTGCTGCATGGGTAGCAGCTTGCCTTCCATACTTACTTACCCAGGCTTTGCGCCCTAGAGCCTAGAGCGCAACTTCCTTGTCTTCCAAGACTGACAGAATGATGCCTACCAAGGCTGAGACTTCGGTCACTGATTTTGATCTTTAACATCCACACTCATCATTATGCGCAAGAAGATTCGAATGCACGCGCTTCTTTGCACGTTCGTTTCGACCAACGCACTAACAGAGATGAAGCGAAAAGAACGCGGAGGGGTGGAATGTTATGCTCAGTCACATTTGCTAAAATGCCAACAGACGCTTTTTATAGCAAAAATGCAGAATTGAGCATAAAAATGCAAGCAAATAATTATGGTACCTACAAATCTTAACAAAGAGTCAATGCAAAAAGAAACGAAAGGAAAATGTTAAGGATGTCGAAAAAAAGGACAGATTAGAGAGGAGAGAGAGAGAGAGAGAGAGAGAGAGAGAGAGAGAGAGAGAGAGAGAGAGGAGAGAGAGAGAGAGGAGAGAGCGAGAGAGAGAGAGAGAGAGAGAGGAGAGAGAGAGAGAGAGAGAGGAGAGAGAGAGAGAGAGAGGAGAGAGAGAGGCAAGGCAAGGCAAGGCAAGGCAAGGCAAGGCAAGGCAAGGCAAGGCAAGGCAAGGCAAAATTCTTTTATTCGAGGATAATAGATAAGCACTCATGTGCTTTTTTACATCCAGTCCCCGCCCCTTTCAGGGATAACATCAAGATAAAAAGACAGACAGAGAGAGAAGAGAGAGACAGAGACAGAGACAGAGAGACAGAGAGAGACAGAGACAGAGACAGAGAGAGAGAGTATCCAAAACATAGAAAACTGACTGACTGACTGACTGACTGGCTGACTGGCTGACTGACTGACTGACTGAGGGAACGCTAACCACTGCGCCAAGGCGGATGGTTTTCCTATACTATTTATGACACACCAGTTCTACTATACTGATCCCGTACTTCTCACTCTGATTTTTTCTACCAGTCGCAACCACACCCAGGTATTAGCTCTTGTCGTTTTATCGGAGTTTAAAAACTAAACAAAAAACCCACGTCAGTTATCTATTGGTATTAGACTGCCTGTAGGTTCCTAGTCAGAGCAGCACTGCTGCCAGGTTACTGTATTGATGTTCAATAGTGCCTGTTGCGGTGTAGCAGCAAAACACGAGGACATCACCAATTAAGCCTAACCCCCATCGCGAATTGACGACAATCCGTTGTGGAAAAACCTGCTCCCATGATCATCTAAACTTTTTCTTCTCAGTCAATGTTGGGCTGCCGTGACATGTTGTGGTTGTGATGTTGTTGTTGTTGTTGTTGTTGTGCGTTCCCCCATCTTAGCGCAACTCAATAGAACAAAACACAAACCTACTGCAAACCCTGGCGTTTAAGAAGCATAATTAATGGCATTTTTATTATTATGTTATTGTTGTTGTGCATGCCCCAGTTTAACACTATGGGTTTCACCCAGAATGTGCACTCCAAAACTCGCTCACTATCCCACCT
>CM060328.1:14703004-14705504 GCA_030674155.1 Stramonita haemastoma
AAGAAATCAGAATATTCATTCCTTGCACGCACGCACGCTAAAACTGATCTATAAATAGCTCTAAGGGACGTATATAGTTTACCATTCACACCATTTTTTCTTAGTACTTGCCACAATATATTTCTATTTACCGAATCAAAGGCCTTTCTAAAGTCCACAAAAGCTACGTATATTTTTTTTATTGGAAAGCAAATGTTTTTGAACAAGAGAATAAAAAGTAAATATATGATCTACAGTGCTGTACTTTGCTCTAAAGCCTGCTTGCTCTTCAATTAATTTTTCTTCATTATCTGCCCATTGAGTTAATCTCTTATTCAAAACGTAAGTATAAAGTTTGCTTAAGACACTAGTGAGGGCTACTCCACGATAGTTATCGGCATTATTAATATCTCCTTTTTTAAAAATCGGAATTATTACTGACTTGGCCCATTCTAAAGGGAAAGCACCACTTTCAAACAGATGGTTAAATAACTGAACAAGAAAAGTAATTACAGTGGAATTAGCGTATTTGAGCATTTCTCCAATTATTTTATCAGGACCGGCACTTTTTCCTGTTTTTAAATGTTTAATGGCATCAATAATTTCATTTTGAGTTATAGGATTGCTAAACAATGGTTCAAACATTTCATCTTCTTCTGGTACATCTACATTCTCTTGTGTTTCTGCACAATTAAAGTCATTAAAAACCTTCAAAAAATGATCATACCATTGTTGGATAGTTATATCGTTATAAACTAATGACTTGCGGTTAACAGATCTGATGACAGACCAGAATGTTTTGGAGTCCTTAGAAGAATCTTTAAGTTTCTCTAATCTTTTTTCGTCAAAGTCTCTTTCTTTTGTTTTTTTAAATTAATGTATTCTTTTCGCGCAGTCGTATACATTTGTCTTTTTTCAGCTTTATCCTCATTAGTTTTACAACGTTGGAATCTTTTTAATAATCTCTTAACTTCTTGTTTCTTTTGTTCACATTCAGCATCAAACCAGTCGTTATATTTTTTTCTACCTTTTCTAACTGTTCTAACCATGCATGCAGCAGCCCCACATAACGCTTTAACAAACTGATCTAAGCTGTCATTTATGTTTGTGTTTAATAGTTGGGAAGCTGCTTCAATGCTTTCTTGAAATTCTGAACTATCAAGCTCATGTTTATATACATCAACAAAATCTTCTGACCACATGATTTTTTCCACACTCTCTTGTTCTCTACTTTCACTATCAGTACATTCATTATCTACTTTCCATGTTATTTCAACAGGGAGGTGCCATGAATAAACACACTCCCCAATACACAAATCAAAACATGTTAATATTTGACTAGGAACAAGAAAATAATCAATAACACTGCATCCATTAGGAGACACAAAGGTATACTCCCCCTCCCTTTCCCCATCACAACAACCATTCAGAATCCCCATGTCAAACATAAAACATAAATCTAGCAAGGATCTACCAAAATTGTTAATTGTGTCATCCTTAGAGGCACGCACACAAGGTTCATCATTCATACCATCATACTCAACATCAATCAAATAATTTGACATCACCTCAAGGTCAGCTTGTTCTTGACCTGTCCTGGCATTTAAGTCTCCAAAAATCATGAAATGAAAATCATCTTTTTGAAAATACTGTAATAATGTTTCCTCTAATAATATAACACCATCTTTAATTAGTTTTTCATTGTAAATCGGGCCACCTTCTGGCACAATATAGCATGATATCAAAATAACATCTTTATCTAAATTGAAAATACATTTGTTCACTCTAATAGCAATAGTGTTGTCACACTCTATTTTAATTTCTGTTACATAATTTTCTAAAGACTTTCTTACTAATAAAAGCACTCCGCCAGAATTCCTTCCATGATGTGAAAGTTTTTGTGCAGGCACATGAAACTTAATATAATCAAGAAAAACACCACTGTAGTCTAGAATCAAGAAAAGTTTCTGTGAGACAAACAAAATCAAACTTATTGACATAGTTTATAAAGGATGCATCTTTTAATTTACTGTACAGATTTTCCACGTTATAGTTTAACAATGACAGTTGACTTGGATGGCCGGGCCTGTCCTAGCTCTTTCTTAAGGTGCTCGGGCGCTGACTTCTGCGACTGTTCTTACTGTCACTGGCTGCTTTGCCACGAGCAGACGACTTGCACGGCGGGTTACGCAGGAAATCCCGCATACCCGTCTGCTGGTAGGACAGCGGCCCGTCACGTGCAGCACGCCCGTCATTAGCTGTAAGATGCGCCACGTCACAGCGAGGGGAACCCCCGCCAACCGCCGAGCTGTGACGTTCACCCCGCGGAGTAGCCCCGTGGTTGCCATGGTAGCGCCCGCCTGCACTGCCTCCGGTGACGTCACTCCTGCGCTGTTCCCGTGTTGCACGTGCCGCAGAGGGAGAGGAGGAAGGAGAAGGGGGCCTGCCACTCGTGGTCGTCTGTCGGCTGCCAGGCGGGATGCGCTCCTCTGACGTCACGCCCCCTCTGCCGGTGAGGAAA
>CM060328.1:14715504-14720504 GCA_030674155.1 Stramonita haemastoma
TTTTTATTTTATTCTTGTATATTTTATTTTATTCTTTTATGTCGAGGATAATGGAATAAGGACTCTTGTGCTTTTTCACATCCAGTCCCGTGTGTATGCAGTTTTGTAAATATTGTCATCTGTTCCCACTGGCACACGTTGGCCTACTCTTACGAGAAGCAGAACAGGATTTAACGTGTGCGCAAGATGTTCTGCGTGCGTTCACACACGGGGCTTCGGTTTATAATCTCATCCGAAGGACTTTTGGGGAGAGTGGAGTCTGCACTGATGTTAACTCCAGGAGAAAAATCACCCCAAGGGGAATCCAACCTGGATCGTCAAATTGAATGTTCTGACTACTAGGCTATCCCATATGTGTGCGTCCCATCAGTTTAATGTCTGTTCACATAAGTGATATTAGACACACAAAAAAGCAAACGAATAATGTTACTTGTAGAACTTATAACCAATGGTAGAAACAAAAAGTAAATAAAACACCAAAAGTGAACATTAAAACCCTAAACAATCAATCAGAACTTTTTAGAAAATTAACAAAAGAGCACGAGATCAATGTCTCTGTCTCGTAAACAAGCTACTGATATGTTCATAAACACTATAGTAAACTGTCAATAGGACTCTTCTTCAGCAATAAGGCGAGTTCACACAGTTGCTTAATATGTTGTCCAGAGTGTTCTCACGTGTGATGGGAAGGCACTGTTTTAAAACGGGACAGTCAAAAAGAATATGACTAACTGAAATCGTCCCATCACATATGCAACGCACATTTTTAGCATACTTCGTTTGGAAGGCATTTAATTTAAGTCTATTTATGAGACAAATGACCAATCTAAGACGCAATTTATCCAGCCCAAAACGTACACAGAGAATATGATTAAGGTCAGAAAAGGAAACATGATGATGAGAAAATCCAGCGTCTTCTTGTGTTTTCCTAACATGTTTCCAGCATGCATAATCAAAGTATAATTCTCATCGACAGACATTGGTATGTTCAAAGTAACAGCACAATCAAAACGCATTGCCGCATTTTTAGCAGCTCTATCAACCTTTTCATTGAATACTATATTGCAATGAGAAGGTACCCAGCAAAAGGTGACATCAGTGCCTCTTAGGATTAGAAAATGTATAAGATGTAATATTTCAGTGGTAAGTTCTTGTCTTACTTTTGACCCGGAATTTTTAAGTCCCATGTGTGTGTGTGTGTGTGTGTGTGTGTGTGTGTGTGTGTGTGTGTGTGTGTGTGTGTGTGTGTGTGTGTGTGTGTGTGTGTGCGTGCGTGCGTCCGTGTGTGTGTATGTGTGTGTATGTGTGTGTGTTGTGTGTGTGTGTGTGTGTGTGTGTGCGCGCGCGTGTGTGTTCGAGCACGCTCGCATGGTGTTTGTGTCAGTATAAATAGTTGGGTGGGTGTCAGTGTTTGTATTTCAGTGGATGTAGGTGTATACACGCGTTTGTATACATTTGCAGATGTGCTCCTACATACACACAAGTCCAAGCTCACTACAAGCTTGCAAAGAAAATTAAGCTAGACCGTTCAGAGAAAATGCCCTGTGGTCTTTATCGATCGTATTTGCTATGGTTTGAGCCAAGTGAGAACAAGTGCAGTGCTGATGTACAGTGTGCCTTCATGTCAGGGGAGGGGATTTTTGTTCTCCAATTCCCACAGACAGATTTTGTTCAAAGGGCACTGCGTCTAAAGGCTCTGGTTTTTCGTTAGTGCAATACTCAGTTTTTAAATGTGTTTGTCTTCGTGCGAGTATGTGTTTTGTTTTTTTTGGGGGTGAGGTGGGGTGGAGATGTGTGAGTATGTATGTATGTGTGTGTAAGTGCGTGTTGTGTGTGTGTGTGTGTGTGTGTGTGTGTGTGTGTGTGTGTGTGTGTGTGTGTGTGTGTGTGTGTGTGTGTGTGTGTGTGTGTGTGTGTGAGTTTGTGTGTTTGTGTGTATATGTTTGGAAAGTTTTGATTTGTGTATATGTGTGTGTCTGTCTGTTTGTCTGTGTGTCCTTGTGTATTTTTTTGTGTTGGGAAGTCTTTAATGTGTATGTGTGTGCATATGTATGTACGTGTGTGTGTATGTGTGCACATGTGTGTATGCGTGCATGCGTGCGTGCTTGAATGTGTGTGTTTGTCAGTGTGTCTATGTGTCTGTTTACATGGGGGTGGGGATGTGTATGTGCTGCTTTGTGTGTGGAAATTTGTGCATTTGCCTCTGAAAACAATCAAGTGGGTGCAGAGGATTTTTGATTATGTGTAATAAAACAATCAAGCAAAGCACTTAGGGAAAAAAGGATTCTGATTTCTACAAAAACTAATTTGTTACTTATTGAGTCACAGGAGAAGACAAGAGTAATATTGATGTAATGTCTGATTTAATCCAATCCAATCATGTTGTTTATAGCCCCGCCGACCACACAGGCCATATCGGGGCTGTAACCTCGTAATGTCTGGTTAACTGACGTTATGAACTACAGGAGAGGAAAAGAGTAATACTGATGTAATGTCTGATTAACTGACGTCAAGCACTAGAGGATAGGAAAAGAGTAATACTGATGTAATGTCTGATTAACTGACGTTATGCACTAGAGGAGAGGAAAAGAGTGATACTGATGTCATGTCTGATTAACTGACGTTATGCACTAGAGGAGAGGAAAAGAGTGATACTGATGTCATGTCTGATTAACTGCTATACCATGGCGTTCAACTGTCAGGGGTTTTCTCCATGTCCTACAGACAGATTCCTGTGGCTGGTTTGTGTAAAGGGGACTGCCTTCCTGGGTTGTAGTGTTTCTGTTGTGTTGACCTGTTCAGTACATCGGGGTTTGTGGTCAGGTGCCTTGGGCTCGGGGTGGGGGTGGAATGTGTGTGGGTGGGGTGTGTGTGTCTGTGTCTGTGTCTGTGTCTGTGTCTGTGAGCGTGTGTGTGTGCTTGCGTGTGTGTGTGTGTGTGTGTGTGCATGTGCATGTGCATGTTGGAAGGGGTTGTAGCGTCTCTGTGTGCGCGTTCGCGCGCGCGCGCGCGTGCGTGCGTGGCTGTGTGTGTGTGTGTGTGTGTGTGTGTGTGTGTGTGTGTGTGTGTGTGTGTGTATGTGTGTGTGTGTGTGTGTGTGTGTGTGTGTGTGTGTGTTGTGTGTGTGTGTTTAATTGATTTGATTGATTTATTCTTTTATATTGAGGATTATGGAATAAGCACTCTTGTGCTTTTTTGCATTCAGTCCCCGTGTGTATGCAGTTTTGTAAATGTCATCTGTTCCCACCGGCACACTGTGGCCTACTCTTACGAAAAGCGGAACAGGATTTAACGTGTGCACAAGATGTTCTGCGTGCGTTCGCACACGGGGCCTCGGTTTATAGTCTCATCCGAAGGACTTTTGGGGAGAGTGGAGTCAGCACTGATGTTAACTCCAGGAGAAAAAATCTCCTTGACCGGACTCGAACTTGGGTCGTCAAATTGCCAGCGCAATGTTCTGACCACTAAGCTATCCGTCCGTGTGTGTGTGTGCGTGTTGTGTGTGTGTGTGTGTGGTGTGTGTGTGTGTGTGTGTGTGTGTGTGTGTGTGTGTGTGTGTGTGTGTGTACATGTGTATGTACGTGTGTGTGTATGTGTGTGCCTATGTGTCAGCTTGTGTTGTGTGTTTGTGTGTGTGACTCTGTGTGTGTGTGTGTGTGTTGTGTGTGTGTGTGTGTGTGTGTGTGTGTGTGTGTGTGTGTGTGTGTGTGTAAGTGTGTGTATGTTCATCCATATGAATCGTTAGACTCATTCTTTCTTTAAAGCACCCACGTCTTAAACCGTACTAACATGCTACCCCCATAGGCCACGGGAGAGCTATAGCAATATAACAAGAAATCAGGGACAAAGCTCACGGGGAATATTGGCTAAGGAGTCAGGGGACTTCTCAAATAGCAGCAAAACAAGAGTCGTTAAACGGCTAAGACGCTCATCGACTTCAATCTTTCTCTTCAGACCAAAAACAACACACACAAAAACCGGTCGCGAAACTGTTGAAAATACTCAGACGTTGGAATGAAGTTTTGTGGTGCAACAATAGAGTAGTCGGCTTTAGTCCCCAGATAATTACTAGACTGTCCGATACATTTATTTTCTACTAGAAGACAATTCTAGGGTGAGGCTTGGCGAATTTGAGCTGTCTGTGTTTATTTACTTACTTAAGACCTTTGGCTTTTTCTCTAAGGAGTAGAGTCCGTTGAGGGACAGTTTTCTGTCCAAGAATGTTTGCTTTTTTTTTTGGGGGGGGCTTTTTTTTTTTTTTGCTTTCGTCAGATGGACAGCTCAGTCTCTACAATGTAGGCAGGAGTACACTACAGGTCTGGTACTTTCTTGTGGACTTTCTTGGCCACTGGGGTAGGGTCAAGCCAGATCTCTTTTCGCGTGCCTTATTTATTTTATTTATTTATTTATTATTTTATACCAAGGATAATGGGATAAGCATTGATGTGCTTTTTACATCCAGTCCCCGTGTGTATGCAGTTATGTGAATATTGTCATCTGTTCCCACCAGCACACAATGGCCTACTCTTACGAAAAGTGGAACAGGATTTAACTGTGCACAAGATGTTCTGCATGCATTCACACACGGGGCCTCGGTTTACAGTCTTATCCGAAAGGCTTTTGGGGAGAGTGGAGTCAGCACTGATGTTAACTCCAGGGAAAAATCCCCTCGAACAGGGAGTGTTCGGGAACGGCAGCAGTAGCCGAGTGGGAAATCCTACTTTTCTTAAAGTCAAGGGTCGCGAGCTGGAATCTCAGCTGCGCCTTCAAATATTTTTGTGGTCACACACTGGGTGCAGAAGCGTGTGCTCTGGACTGTTTGTTTTTGTGCACATACCAGTGTGGGACATAGGGGTCAGAGCTAATGACATTTTGGTTATAAGCTCAAGTTAGAAAAGATTTTTTATTCACCAAAATGGGTGCAGAAGTATGTACTCTTGACTCTTTGTTTTCGTGCACATACTAAGGCGGGACATGGGGGGAGGGGTCGAAACTGATGA
>CM060328.1:14723004-14746823 GCA_030674155.1 Stramonita haemastoma
TCATCAATCTAGCACTAATTTCATACGAGGACAATACAAGATTGGAATCAAACGTTTCAATACTACGACCAGAGGCACCTTGTTTTGCTAATGAATCAACCAACTCATTCCAATAAATTCCACAGTGAGAAGGGACCCAACATAAAGTTATTTGAATCCCTCTACTAGCAATACAGTGTATCAAAAATTTAATCTCAAATATAATATCTGTCCTTATTTTCCCTTGCCAGTTATTTAGTGCCTTCAATACTGCTTTTGAATCAATACAAAAAAGTATGTGGGAAATATCAAGAGCCATATCAGACAAAAACTTCAAGGCCATACAAATTGCAAATAATTCAGACGTAAAAATGGAAAAATGTTCTCCTAAATGAAACGACTTTTGCACTTTTAAAGCAGGAATCACAAATGCTGCCCCACTTCTGCCTGATTCCAATACAGATCCATCAGTATACACTTTTAAATAATTGGAATAATTACATTCAATGTGGCTTTTTACATCGACAGTGAGAAGATTTTGATCTTCATTCTTTTTTACATCCGTGTAATCAATGTCAAAGCTAGCTGAAATATGTTCCCATGGAGGCATTCGGGGAACCATCGGTAAATTTGGAATCGTTGCTATGTCAATGCCAATTTCTTTCATTAATGAATCAGTATAATTTTTAATTGGCAGCAGAAATGAAATATCGCATGCTCGTTTTGGATAATCAGTGTCTTGATCCATCAGTATTTCATCTTTTACTGAATTTGGAATAGAGAGACTCCGAATCACGTACTTTGATACCGCCAATCTTCGTTGATCAGAGAGAGATAATAAATGTGCTTCTTTATAAGTATTAGCTGTGTTAGCATGTGTTGGAACACCAAGTGCTATCTTTATGGCTTTACTGTCTAAACTTTGTAATTTTTTTTAGCAGATAATCTGCAGCAGAAAAATAAACTTCTTGTCCATAGATTAATTTTGAGCGTACTAAAGATTGAGCCAAATGTATCAGTGTTTTAGTATCTTGACTCCATGCCTGAAAACTTATTACTTTTAAAAAGTTCAGTCTTTTTCTAGCCTCGGTTATTAAGTGGTCGATGTGCATGTTCCAGCTCAACTTTCTAGTTAAAATTACACCTAAGAATTTTACATATGGTTTATACTTAAGCACTGTTCCTTCTAATTTTAGGGTTGGTAATTTTGATGGATTTTCACCATTATTAAAGAGCACAAGACATGTTTTTTCTGCAGATAGTTCTAACTTATTCTCCTTCATAAAGCTACAGAATTTATTTAATTCATCTTGATATAAATGTTCAACATAATTGGTAACTCTTTTTTTGGTGTTTTTCCTAACTGAAGTATTTATCCATATTGCGATATCATCAGCATACTGAACGACTTGAGTATTAGTTGACAAACAACTAGGGAGATCATGTACAAGAATAGAAAACAACATGGGAGCAAGCACTGATCCCTGCGGTATACCTAAATTGATAGGTTTGTAGGATGAGTAAGCTGAGCCCAATTTAGTGCAGATTGATCTATTAGATAAAAAATTGTGAAGATATTTATATAACATTCCATTGATACCAATATTCTTCAATTTATGCAACAATTTTTCATGACAGACTCTATCGTATGCTTTCTTCACATCAAAGAATGTGGCTAACACACTTTTCCTTCTGGCAAATTGTTTTTTAATCTGGTGAGTTAACTTAACTAAGTGATCAGAAGTACATCTTCCCTTTCGAAAGCCAGCCTGATTAGTTGGGATAACATTATTCTTTTCACAATAATGAAACAGACGTTTATGTATAATTTTTTCCATTACTTTACCCACATGTGAAGTGAGAGCAATTGGTCTATAACTATCTATTGAAGACCTCAACTTACCTTTCTTAAGGATTGGAACTACTATAGACTGCCTCCAGATATTAGGAAGAGTGCCATTTATCCAACACTTTTGGAAAAATGAATAAAGTAGTCTTTTCCATTTTAAAGGCATATGGGCCAGCATTTGATAAGATACACCATCAGGACCAACTGCTGTCTTGTTAAAAGTAAATGAATCTAGGGTTTCAATAAATTCATCATATTGGAGAGGAGCATTCAAATAATCCGCATTACATGATGATACATTTTCTAATTTGTCTAGCTTTTCTGAAGAGTCATTACTTTTGATGTCTGATTGAGGCTTTGAGGATGAACTATTATCTGCAAACATTGTAGCAAAGGCTTCTGCTTTTTCAAATATGCTTGGAAATCTGTTTTCTTCAAATTTGATTGGAAACGATGGGAGTTGAAAGCCGTTTTTCATTTCAGTAACTTTCTTCCAAACTTTATGCATGTCCTTGGATTCTGAAACTTCATTTATACAGAATTCTGTCCAATAATTGTTTTTCGCCTGAGCAATTGTTTTCTTACTATGACATTTAGCATATTTCATACGAATAAAGTTTTCCTCTGATTGGTTTTTTAACCATATTTTATACTGTTCCTTTTTATAGTTTACGGCATCCTCACATTCTTTAGTCCACCATTTATTGCCTGATCGTTTTCCATTCTTCCTGATTTTGCGTTTGGGAATAGAAAACTCAGCTGCTAGAATGAGCATTGCCACAAAATTTGAATAAAATTTATCAACATCATCCTCAGCAATCGTTTCAATAGCCATACCTTGGAGAAACGAATGAAAAGAACTCCAGTTAGCTAATTTATATATAAATTGAGGGATTTTATCCTCAGTATGTGGTAGATCTGATGCTGAAAGATCCTCAAATGACAATGTGATTGGAAAATGATCACTTCCGAGGCAATCCTCTTCAACATTCCATGAGCAGTTCATAGCTAATCCTGGAGATACTAAGGCTAAGTCAATGGCACTGGGTTTATGGGTAGAAACATCAGGAATTCTGGTTACTCTACCATCATTCAATAAGTAAAGATTTGAATCTACAATATTTTCTATTAAACGATTGCTAGTGATGGTAGAGCATGCAGAGTCCCAAAAAGGAGCATGAGCATTGAAATCTCCAAGAATAATCCATTTATGTTTAGTGAAGTCTGTGTTTTTTAACCAGTCAGTATTGTCATTTTTCGGACCTTGGGGTAAATAAACAGACACTACATTTAGTATTTCATCCTTGTTAAGTTTGACTGACACCCCAGTGTGATACATATCTACTATACTTTGCACGATAGGAGATATAACTAGCTTTTCATAGTCTAGACCCTGCCTAACATATATGGCAGATTTTACTCTAAAGTTATTATCACAATCACATAATGGTGGGTAATAATAATTTGTCAATTTAGGCATTTTCATTTTGTCCACATTCAAAGACTGGAGTGCTAATATAGCATAGTTATCAGTTGTTAACAATTGTGTCAAGTCCAACAGATTGGTGGCTATACTCCGAGCATTCCACTGCAAAATTTTAACTCCTCTAGAGAGATGTAATGTCATGTCCAATCTTGTCTTCATGTTATAAATTTGTTTGTTATTTGTTTGCGTGCGTGTGTGCGTGCGTGCGTGTGTGCGTGCGTGCGTGTGTGTGTGTATGTGTGTGTTGTGTTGTGTTGTGTTGGGTTGGGTTGGGTTGGGTTGGGTTGGGTTGGGTGTGTGTGTGTTTGTGTGTGGAGAGAGAGAGAGAGAGGGGGGGGGGGGGGGGGGTGCTGTTGGGTAAGAGAGTAAATTGTGACACAGAGAGCATCTTGATGCTGTTGGGAGTTTCCGAACCTAACAACCTAAGGGTCGCCCTGAATATGCGCTCTGCCTCACTCATTAGTACTATTAGTATTAGTTGTTGTTGTTGTTGCCGTTATTATTATTATCATTATTATTATTATTATTATTATTATTATTATTATTATTATTATTATTATTATTATTATTATTATTATTATTGTTATTGTTATCATTATTATTATTATTATTATTATTATTATTATTATTATTATTATTATTATTATTATTATTATTATTATTATTGTTGTTGTTGTGTTGTTGTTGTTGTTGTTGTGTTGTTGTTGTTGTTGTTATTGTTATCATTATTATTATCATTATTATTATTATTATTATTATATTATTATTATTATTATTATCATCATCATCATCATCATCATCATCATCATCATCATCATCATTATTATTATTATTATTATTATTATTATTATTATTGTTATTGTTATTGTTATTGTTATTATTATTATTATTATTATTATTATTATTATTATTATTATTATTATTATTATTATTATTATTATTATTATTGTGTTTAGGTCCAAACCTACAGATCATTCGATTCCCGTTCGAGATTTTTCTCCTGGAGTTAGCATTAGTGCTGACTCCACTCTTCCCGAAAGTCCGGATGAGACTATAAACCGAGGCCCGGGTATGAAGGCACGCAGAACATTTTGTGTACACGTTAGATCCTGTTTCGCTTTTCATAAGAGTAGGCCATCGTGTGCCGGTGGGAACAGATGACATTTACAAAACTGCACACACACGGGGACTGGATGTTAAAAAGCACAAGAGTGCTTGTTCCATTATCCTCGATATAAAAGAATTTTTTTAATGAATAAATAAAAAATCATTAATTGTTCAAAACCATAGATCATTCGTTGTTCAAAACCATAGATCATTCTATAATAATATCAATCATTGTCCAAATCACAGATCATTCATTGTCCAAACCACAGATCATTCATTGTCCAAACCGCAGACCATTCATTTTCCAAACGGCAGACCATTCATTGTCCAAACTGTAGACCATTCATTGTCCAAACCACAGATCATTCATTGTTCAAACCACAGATCATCATGTTCAAACCAAGATATATTGTTCAAAACCACAGATCATTCATTGTTCATTGTCAAACCACAGATCATTCATTGTTCATTGTCCAAACCACAGACCATTCACCATTCATTGTCCAAACCACAGACCATTCATTTGTCCAAACCACAGTAGAACCACCCATTTGGCAGTGTGGGCTAAATTGCTAGCAGACTGAAGGACCTGAACTGACCAGTTCTCTAGATTCGCCACGCAGAGGAGAGGCACTCCATCACCTGTGCAGGAAAGTCAGGAAAGTTCCAGAGTGTGACCCACCAACCATAGATCAGGTATGTTGACCAAACCATAGATCAAGTATGTGGTGACCCCACCAAAACCATAGATCATAGTATGTGGTGACCCCACCAAAACCATAGATCATGGTTATGTGGTGACCCCACCAAAACCATAGATCAAGTATGTGGTGACCCCACCAAAACCATAGATCATGGTATGTGGTGACCCCACCACTCCTCACAGGGATCAGGAAAAACAGCACAGAGAAGAAAGAAGATAATGTAAGGTAAAGGTAAAAGTCTTCAGTTTCCTATGTGGTCGTTGGAGAGCGAGGCATCAGAGACCTCAGCTTCTCAAGGGCCAGCATACTTATTGAAGGCGGCGCCCATCAACTCTCCCTCGCTGCTTTACCTTCCCTGACCCTAATGAGGGCAGGTAGCAATTTACAGCTGGGTGAACTGGGGGATTGTGCTTGAAGCCAGGGCGTGCAAACGGTCACCTGTCCACTTGGTAACACACGCTCCATGCTGCTTCATCTTAGCTTGGGGATAGGGAGTGCTCTGACCACTGAGCTATCCCGTTCCCAGATGATAATGTGAATCCCAATAATTCAGTTTGAACAATTTGTCACCAGTAATTCATGCGGAACGGCTCGTCTCCTGTACTTTTTGGAAACAGCTTCTCCACAGTACTTCACTGGAACTGCTCGTCCTTGGTGACCTGGACCCAGTGTCTAAGAACTACTTCGCTTTAAACGATCAGTTCACAGAAAACCTCATTTCTAAATAGTATGTCATGGATGCTTAAAGCTTTAGTTTGAGTCAGTGATACCTAGGAACTTTTTTCAGTAGATCGTCTCTAATAACTTCTTGTGAACAATTTGCTAGGATGTCATTTAGAACACTTCATCTTTAAAATTTCCTTTGAAGCATTTTATCCATAGCTGTTCCTTTTTAACAGTCTATGCGTGTCTATGCGTGCATGCATGCATGCACGCATGCATGCATGCATAGACAAAGACAGATATGCAGACAGATTAATTGTTTAAAATGACGTATTGGAGACACACTGTTAAAAAGGAACAGCTACACATACATACATACATACATACATACATACATACATACATACATACATACATACATACATACATACATACATACATACATACATACATACATACATACATACATACATACTAGTGTGTGTGTGTGTGTGTGTGTGTGTGTGTGCGTGCGTGCGTGCGTGCGTGCGTGCGTGCGTGCGTGCGTGCGTGCGTGCATGTGTGCATACTTGTGTATTTGTGTGTGCATGTGTATGTACAAAAACATACACAAAAAGCAGTTAGAGTATTAGATTTTTGTATGGAGTACCAGAAAGGACAAGCTGCAGGATGATTGTATAGAATGAGAAAACAGCAGCGGAGGAAAGTAGCACGTGCCGGTAAAAGAGTTCTATACAAAAACAGGATTACTACTCACAAAATGATGCACGACAGTTTACTGAACCTGAACAGTCGTTACGTTGTAAAATTGAAAGTAACGGCACTTTCTCCCCCTACCCCTCCCCACCCCACCCTCCCCAAACCCAGCGATTCCATTTTTAAAACCCAAGTACCATCCTTTCGACCGTTACTTTCAGACAGAGGTTTGCATCGAAGCGCTTCCTCTGTGTCTACCGCTCTTTTGCAGTCAGTACCAGTAAAGAATTAAAAAAAATAATAAAAAAAAAAAAAGGGGGGGGGGGTGTAATTCAACATCATTGCATTAGAAAGTTAAGTAGTCTTTTTTTAAAAAAGTAAAGTCTGACTCTACAAAGCTAATTTTTTGCTTAATGGTTTAAGTTGGTGGTTTGTTTCGACAAACTTTTATTAATTTTTTGTTGTAGGTACAGGGAAGTATTTCGAGACTAATATTGTTAGGTTAAGGTTAATTTGGAAGATGCTTGTTAAAAATGAGGGGTTTAGGTACAATTGTTCTTCGGGATCAAGAGGTAGTTTAAGGATAAACTAGTACTGGCTCTGTGTGTGTGTGTGTGTGTGTGTGTGTGTGTGTGTGTGTGTGTGTGTGTGTGTGTGTGTGTGTGTGTGTATTCTTTTATATCGAGGATAATTGAATAAGCACTAATGTGCTTTTTTCATCAGTCCTGGTGTGTATGCAGTTTTGTAAATCTTGTCATCTGTTCCCACCGGCACACAATGGCCGACTCTTACGAAAAGTGGAACAGGATTTCACGTGTGCCAAGATGTTTTTTTTTGTGTGTGTGTGTGTGTGTGTGTGTGTGTGTGTGTGTGTGTGTGTGTGTGTGTGTGTGTGTGTGGCGTGTGTGGTGGTGGTGTCGCGCTGTGTGTGTGTGTATACACGTGCACATGAACATGTAAATTTGTTACTCCGCTTACGGCTAGATCTACCATAACAAACTAAAAAACATTCAACGTACCATACAGATATTTTACACACACACACACACACACACACACACACACACACACACACACACATACACACCACACACACACACTACACACGCACACACACACACACACACACACACACACACACACACACACACACACACACACACACACACACACACACACACACACACACACACACTTTCCCTTCTGATATTTCTGATACCACTATTAAATGGAAGGACTTTAAACGGAAGAGCTAACTAACTAACAAACTAAGTAACACTCGTTATGCAAGCTGTTTTTCGTACATTTATTTGCGCTCAAAAAATTTCTTGCAGATGTTTTCATTGCTTCCTTTCCTTTTTTTCTTGTTAATATTTGACTTCTTCATATTTCTATTTCAGAATACCCAAAAGCAACAACTACAACCACCACAGAGCTACCACCACCACCACCGAAGACAACAAAAAAAACCTATCACGGTTATGTGTCGGCGCGGCCACAGAAAAGGCCAGGTATTGACAGAAAAGTATATGGAGATAAAGCAACCTTCCTCTTTGTCTTATTTTTATTTATTTTATTTAATTTTGTACTACTTTATGTCAACAGCAGGATTTCTCTGTGTGAAATTCGGGCTGCTCTCCCCAGGGAGAGCCCGTCACCACAAGTGCAGTGCCACCCTTTTTTTTTCCTTTTCCTGTCTGCATCTGTATTTGTTTCTCTATCAGATTGGCTTTTTTCTACATAATTTTGCCAGGGACAACCCTCTTGCTGCCGTGAGTTCTTTTACGTGCACTAAATAATGATGTGTAACACACGGGACCTCGGTTTATCGTCTCATCCGAAAGACTAGCACCCAGACCACCACTCATGATCTAATGGATGGGGGGAAAAGTTTTGGGCTCAAACAGGATTCAAACCACCGCACACTCCGACCCGGAGTTTTCGCTTTCTAGACAGGCGCTTTACCTCTAAACCACCGATCCCTCGAATTTATTTATTCTATTATTTCCAGGATAATGGAATAAGTACTTGTGTGCTTTTTTAAATCCAATCCCCGTGTGTTTGCAGTTTTGGAAATTTTGTCATCAGTTCCCACCGGCGCACAATGGCCTACTCTTCCAAAAAGCGGAACAGGTTTTAACGTGCGCGTAAGATATTCTTCGTGCCAACGCACACGGAACCTCGGGCTATAGTCTCACCCGAAAAACTTCTTTTCCCTTGCTAGCATTTTACATTCAGAGTTTTGAATACGCTTGAAGAGGAAGGTTTTTTTTGAAAGTGGGTGCAGTATCTGACGTGGTCGTATTTCACATCATTATTTTTACGGAAGCCTGCTCGGAATGTGCGTGCGGTATCTTCTTTCTTAGTTGTTGTTGTTGTTGTTATTGTTGTTGTTAAGTTGTTGTCTTCTTCTTCTTCTTCTTCTTCTTCTTCTTCTTCTTCGAACGCTCAGGCAGTAACTATAGTTGTTTGTTGTATAAGCGAAAATGTGTTGCGCTGCCGTCAAGCGCCTGGCAAGTCAGGCCCATCCCATCCGACTTTGGGGCGTGGGGGAGTATCGTTATGTTCTAAGGCTTTCTGCAATAAAAAAAAAAAAAAATAGCGAAGTAATCGACCAAGAAGGCAACAAATTACACAAAAAGGAAGTGACGGGAAGAAAAGGAACAAGGCAGAAACAAAAGAAAGGTAAAGGTGTCCCATAACCTATGTGGTCGTAGGGGAGCGAGGCATCAGAGACCTCGGTTCTCTAGGGGCCAGCATATTGAGGGGGGTATCAATCTCCTCTCCCTCGCTGCTTTACCTTCCCTGACCCTAAAGAGAGCAGGTACCAGTGTACAGCTGGGTGAACTGGGGGACTGTCCTAAAACAAAGAGAAGGATAAAAAGAGGGAATTTCTGGCACAGAATGTACAGAAGTTTGGGGTGCTATTAGTTCCGACAGGCTCCCAGCGCCCAGACGGGACAAACAGTGCAGAATCTATGATGACAATATGTCACATAATCGTTTCTCTGAAATTTTTTCCTTCCCCAGCTAGAGCTACGAAGTTCACAAATAAAGAGATTTCGCGTATATCACTCCCCCCCCCCCCCCCCCATGAAGGTAGCAGTATTCCGACTACGGGGAAGGATGCTGAGTATGTTTGTGTTTCCGTAACCCACCGACATAAATTCTAGGATCTTTAACGTACATGCGTGATATATTGATATCGCAAAAAATCGCCAAGTTTTTATTTAGTTCATCTTTTGTCAACTTTTCGTAACTCACAGTCCCCCAACAAAGATATTGAAAAACAATTCAAAGACTAGTGTCTGAGGTATCTTCTTGTTTAATATCATGGAGATTAGATTGTTAGAAGTGAAAGACTGAACATCGCAATCTTTGTACCTACATCTGGGTTGGTCTGCCCTCTTAAATTTTTTTTCAATTTTTCACTGAAAAATTCTCTCTCTCTCTCTCTCTCTCTCTGGCGACCGTGGGGGCACACCCGAAGACTTCATAACCAGTTCCCTCCATTCCTCTCTCTCTGTTCTGCTTGTTTTGTTGAGTTCTAGGCCTGTCCATTCGCTGGTGTTATCCTCCCATCTCTTCCTTGGCCTGGCTTTTTTTCTTCCTCATTGGACAGTGCCTAGCAGTAATGTTTTTGCAAGTCCTTTCGATCTTACAACATGCCCGTATCATTTAAGTTTACGCTTCTTTACGATTGTTAGATAATTTTCGTAGGGCCCAATGGTTTGTTGAATTCTGATATGCACGTCTTCGTTGCTTATGTGGTCTTTGTAGGAAATGCCAAGGAGTCAAAAGGGAAGCATCTCATCTCTACCGCCTGTAGATTTGGAGAGAAGACTTGCCTCTCTCTCATACCTCAGTCAAACTCTCTAACCCTCTAACCCAACATATCCCATAATTCTTGTCCTTTTCTAGGCGAGATAACAACGCATAGAGCCGATAATATTTCATCGTATTGTGGCGTGGTCAGATAACGGCAGGGGAAACAACTGGCGGGGTAACTCCCAATCTCAGCCGGACGGGCACGTGGCGAAATCCGGGGAGTACGGCAAGGGGCAGTTTGACCGCGAACACAACCCACACCCTGACCCCGACTACCTGGGAAAAAGTCAGTTTGTTTATCTTTTTATTCATTGTATTTATCTATTTGCTTATTTATTTATCTGTTTGTTTGTTTATTCTTTTATTTCGAGGATAATGGAATAAGTACTCGTGTGCTTCTTTTTACATCCAGTCTCTGTGTGTGTATGCAGTTTTTGTAAACCTTGTCATCCGTTCCCACCAGCACACAGTGGCCTACTCTTCCGAAAAGCCGAACAGGTTTCAACTTGTGCACAAAATGTTCTGTGCGTTCTGTGTGTGTGTGTGTGTGTGTGTGTGTGTGTGTGTGTGTGTGTGTGTGTGTGTGTGTGTGTGTGTGTGTGTGTGTGTGTGTGTTTCTTTCTTTTTCTTTTTTTCTTTTATTCTTTTATATTCTTTTATTCTTTTATATCGAGGATAACAGAATAAGCAATCATGTGCTTTTTTTCATCCGGTCCCCGTGTGTATGCAGTTTTGTAAATATTGTCATCTGTTCCCACAGGCACACGATGGCCTACTCTTACGAAAAGCGGAACAGGATTTAACGTGTGAGCAAGATGTTCTGCGTGCGTTCGCACACGGGGCCTCGGTTTAAAGTCTCATCCCATAATTTGGGGCACTTTGGGGAGAGTGGAGTCAGCACTGATGTTAACTCCAGGAAGAAAATTTCCTCGACCGGACTCGAACCCGGGTCTTCAAATTGCCAGCGCAATGTTCTGACCACTAGGCTATCCGCCTACTTCATAGTTATTGTAGCCTTTGTAGAAAAGAGTATTCTCCCTTGTTGGGTTGTTCTTTCGTGCTAAAAAAACAAAAAAGTTCACGGGGAATAAACCATGGTGTCAGGATTGCGAAAACCAAAAAATCCAAAATGTGTGTGTGTGTGTGTGTGTGTGTGTGTGTGTGTGTGTGTGTGTGTGTGTGTGTGTGTGTGCGTGCGTGCGTGCGAGCACGCGGCACGCGCGCGTGTGTGTGTGTTAGGTTTGGGTTTGCTTTGTTGTTGTTGTTTTTTTAACGAATCTTGTGTCATTTTGATAGTTTTCTAGGGTTGATTTTATAGCTTTTAAATTTTACTCATGTTTTAGAATCGGCTGTGACTCTGCACTGATTTTCACTCCAACAGAAAACACTCCTTCAACAGGATTCGAACCTTGGTCAGCAGATTGCGAGCGCAATGTTCTAATCACTAGGCTATCCTGCCCTCCGTGTGTTTTGTTTTTAGCATTCTTTTATATCGAGGATAATGGAATAAGCACTCATGTGCTTTTTTCAGCCAGTCCCCATGTGTATGCAGTTTTGTACATCTTGTCATCTGTTCCCACCGGCACACAATGGCCTACTCTTATGAAAAGAGGAACAGGATTTAACGTGTGCGCAAAATGTTCTGCATATGTTTGCACACGGGGTCTAGGTTTCCAGTCTCATCTGAAAGACTTTTGGGGAGAGTGGAGTCAGCATTGATATTAACCCCAAGGGTAAAATCTCCTTGAACGGGAATCGAACTCTGGTTGTCAAATTGCGAGCGCAATGTTCTGACCACCGTTGTGTGTGTGTGTGTGTGGTGTGTGTGTGTGTGTGTGTGTGTGTGTGTGTGTGTGTGTGTGTGTGTGTGTGTGTGTGTATGTGTGTGTGTGTGTGTGTGTGTGTGTGTGTGGTTTATTTTTTATTATTCTTTTATATCGAGGAGTGCTTACTCATGTGATTTTTTACATCCAGTCCCCTCGGAGTGTGTGTGTGTGTGTGTGTGTGTGTGTGTGTGTGTGTGTGTGTGTGTGTGTGTGTGTGTGTGTGTGTGTTGGGGGTCTGTCTGTCTGTCTGTCTGTCTGTCTGTGGGTCTGTCTGTATATATTTAACTCGCTCTCTGTATTTCTTTTCAGAAGACCCGTGGAAAGGGCCGGCCATCGCGGAACCCCGATCCAAGGGAGCCAACCACTCATTGTCTACTGTCCTGGTGCCTGTAGTTTTATCTTGGATTCTGTCTCTTGTATTGCATAGTTGATTGGCTTCGCTGAATCGATCAAATCAACACGACAGACAAGAATCGTAAAAAATCGCATCGAATCTGAAAGAACAGAACCAAATTTGATATATGAAAAAAAAGTCAGGTATAGGTTTTTGCACTGTTTTATGGGAAGAGTACAAGATTTTTTTTTAACATTGAAAAACAAAATTTGGGGAGGGGAGGGAGTTACTCTAGGTCTAACAAATAAGGGGGGGGGGGGGGCAGTGATGCTTATAAGCGGTAATAAAAGTAAGAGAAATGTAATGATCCAATATTTCATCAGTTTGGTTTTTTGTGGTTTGGGAGGGGGGGGGGGAGAAGGTTTTTTTTTCTGTTTTTACTTTTCACATATTTCGTGTATTAGGAGTACACATGGACATTGTAATTTCCCTTCATGGGAAGATTAAAGTGGTTTTGACTTGACTTGGCTTCTTGTGAACTTCCACGGAGCGAGACCAGAAACAATCAATCACGTCTACTTCATAGTTATTGTAGCCTTTGTAGAAAAGAGTATTCTCCCTTGTTGGGTTGTTCTTTCGTGCTAAAAAAACAAAAAAGTTCACGGGGAATAAACCATGGTGTCAGGATTGCGAAAACCAAAAAATCCAAAGTCAGATTGAATTCTTTTCTTCCTGAATATTTTTCTTTTGTTTTGTTTTATTTCGAGTAGACATCCGTGTGATACCCATTTACTCGAACTCATGTACATTGTAGAGATTTAAAAAAGTAATCATCATCCATGTGTTTTCTGACTGGAGGCCATTTACATTATGTTGTTATTATTTTTAATGATTAAATAAGTGAAACACATATACAGTGTATAATATGCATGTCCGTACGAACATGTCTGTCAAAGTCTGTTTCAGTTGTGTGATATTGTTTTGATGTTATTGCGAATATTGTAAGTATTATGTAAAAACGATGGAGTGTACATAAACAAAATCCGATTTTTGTGCGTGTGTCATTTGCTGTAAAATATATGTTCGTGTTTTGTTGGGGGTTTTTTCCTTCTTTTTTTTTTTTTGGGGGGGGGGTGGATATTCAAAATGTAATTGTGGCTATTTTGATTGTGTCTATTATGTACAAATCAGTGTTGTATATCATTTGAGAAAAAAATGTAATCCTTTGAATTATCAATCACACATCTCTACCAATATCACTATATGTCTTTATGGCAGATTGTTAAAACGATGTATACAAGAAAATCAAGAAAGCTGCAAACACGATGTATTGAGTTATATTGCCATACTGAATCATTATTTCAAACATATGACGTCATTGCTAGTTTTCGAGGATCTGGTGTTTGTACACATGAAATCATAGTTAATTGCTACATTGACAGCATGTTCAAACAGAACTGTGTGAGTGAAACCCAGTGTTTGTCGTTCACAGTCCTGTTTGTCAAAAGTTTGTTTGTTCACTAACTAACATGTTCACAGTCCTGTTTGTCAAAAGTTTGTTTGTTCACTAACATGTTCACAGTCCTGTTTGTCAAAAGTTTGTTTGTTCACTAACTAACATGTTCACAATCGCAAATTGGTTTGTACTCACAAAGTTTGTTCACTAACTAACATGTTCACAGTCCTGTTTGTCAAAAGTTTGTTTGTTCACTAACTAACATGTTCAAATCATGGTTGTCAAAGCGTTTTGCGTTTTGAATGATGCCAGTCATCCATCACTTTTGTGGCTTTTTTGTTGTTGTTGTTTTGGGGGTTTTGTGTGTGTGTGTGGTGGGGGGGGGGGGGGGGGAAGAGGGGTGTGATTTTGTCTTATAGGACTTTTGTCAGGGTTTGGGGTTTCTTTTATTGCGGGGAGGGGAGAGGGATGGGGGTGCCTAGGGTTTCGGTTTTTTTGGCTTTTTTTGCAGCTTCCCAAACCACTTCAAAATAAATTCTCTTAGAATCTTTTGTTGTTGTTTGTGATTACCGATTTAGATTTTGCGTATGATATGCTCCTGAATAGATCATTATTGCAAAGGATGCCTCGGACTTTGTTATATAATTATCTATATATATGAACACTTACACAATCATTTTCTTGTGTTATTTGCCCAAAGCAATGTAAAAAGTGGCCGCAAGTGGTTTGAATAATCATTATTGAACACAATTCTTTCATCTTCTAGAGCTGAGGGCGCGTGGCAAGCGTATTTCCTTCCCTCGATCAGAGCACATAGCTTCCATGAGAGAAAAAAAGACACGAGAATATTTCTTTTTCGTTTCCAATAATTTTTTGTTTTTTGTGATGGCTGTAAACAATTTTAAATGTTACGGGTTAACGCATGTGTGTGAGAGTGTTTACAAAATGAAGTAGAATCATTGTTATCATTTTTTGGTTTATTTTACTGCAGTCGGAGTCACATGAGTCGCTCTTTTCTGGCTCATTCGCTACTGCTTACTTACTTCCAAAGTTTTTTTGTTTTTACATAGTTTTGTTTTAACAACACTCACACGCTCTGAGGAATGGACAGAATTTGTCATTTTGTTGCTAGTTTGGTTTCCTTTGGATTTTTGCTGTTGGTGTTTTTTGATTGTTTGTTTTGTTGTTGTTTTGTTGTAAGTTGGGTTTTTTTTCTGGAGGGGGGGGGGGGGGGGGGGGATTGGGGTAGCTGTTCAGTTTTGTTCTTGTTTATGGTGGGCGCTATGGGGGGTTCAGTTTGGTTTGTTTTTGTTGTTGTTTTTTTTTCTTTACCTTCTTCTGGAGGGGTGGGTTGGATTTTCTCATAGCTGATGATATTTTTTTCTTACAGATCGTTTGCTTTTGTTTCGGGTTTTGTCATCAATCTATTATCTCGGCCTTTATTTCCTGTTTCTTGTTTGTTGGTTGTTGTTTTTTTTTTTTTTTTTTTTTTTTGGGGGGGTCTTTTTTCTTTTGTTACTGTTGTCCGGCTTTTGGTTGGGGTTTTTCACTTATGGGGGGGGGGGGGGGAGTAAAGGGGGCAAGGGGGAAGAGGATGGTGGATAGAGAGAGAGTGTTGAGGTACTAGCATCGTTTCATGGAAGAGTTACTTTTCTTTGTTTTTCTTTTCTGAGGAGGGAGGGAAAGATACATTACATACATGTTTGTTTTTGTTTTCATTATTGTGTTTTTCTCTACAGCGATAGCAGGCAACCAATGCAACGAGTCTACACTCTATTTTCACTGTACCGTAGTAAAAACAATACAAAAAAGTGTGTATCGCTTTATGCTTCAGAGTGGAGGGGGGAGGGCTGTTTTCCCCCCCCCCCCCCCCCCCCCCCCCCCCCCCAGGAACTGCTTCCCATGTTTACTGTGTAGATCAAGTCAGTGAATCTCCCTTCACCTTCATCCTTGTTGAACACTCACACAGCAACTTACTGTTTGTTGGCTGTCATTGACAGGAGCGAAAATGCGTTACGCTGCCGTTAAGCGCCTGACAAGTCAGGCCCAGCGCATCCGACTTCGGCGTGGGTCGGTGAATGTTCAAGATTTCTGGCGCTAGGGCTGTTTCATGTTTTACTCATCACGGGAATTTGTGAGGAGGGGGTGGTTTGTAAGTGGGGGAGGGGGGGGGGGAGCAGAGCGTTGTTGTTATTGTTTTTACAGCACGAAATACAACTCATTTGCTGTGAATGATTATTTCATGTTGCTATGCCTATGCCAAAACAAAGGTCGGTTTTGAGTGGTAGGCTATTTGCACTTGGTTTGGGTATTTATGGTGATTTGTTTTGTTTGTTAGGGTGGTGGGGGAGGGGGTACTTTTTTGTCTGTTTGCTTGTTTGTTTTGTATGAGGGAATACTATGTATTTGGTTGGCTTGATTGTTTTGAGAGAGAGAGAGAGAGAGAGAGAGAGAGAGAGAGAGAGAGAGAGAGAGAGAGAGAGAGAGAGAGAGAGAGACTGTTGTTCCATTTTACTCTACTCAGATAAGGGAAAAGTCAGTAAGAAATTTAAGGTGAGGAAGTAAAAGCATATCTCTGGGAGATCGAGAGAGGAGGGGGAATAATAAAATTCACGCTTCTTTCTGTATTTCTGATGGTGCTTTTTTTTTTTTTTTGGGGGGGGGGTGCTTTTTTTGGGGGGAGGGGTCGGAAGTGGAAGGTATAGTGAGGGTGGGGGAGTGTTTTTGAGGTGTTTTATTTGCTTAGTTGATGGTTAATTTTCTTTTTTTCAATTTTTCAGGGAAGCTCACTTTTAAGTCCCTTGAATCATGAATACGTCTGCCATACTGGTGTTTATAATGATTTAATTTTATGTCTGTGTATTAGCCCTTGCAGATACAAGCCTACAGTGGAGGTTAGATTATTACAACCTTTTTGAGCTGCTTTCCTGCAGTCTGTGTGAACGTGGTGTGGGGAAAGAACCGATACACAGCCATTAACTTCGCACTGCTAATAGCATTTTCTCTCTCTCTCTCTCTCTCTCTCTTCTCTCTCTCTTCTCTCTCTCTCTCTCTCTTCGTCTCTCTTCTCTCTCTCTCTTTTGACCATGAGTGGTTTTCAAACAACGCCCTTTTTTTTTTGACAAACTAAGCTGATTACACTGAAAAAGCTAAAGGTTTAGTACCGGATAACATTTTTTGGTGGTGATAATATATATATATATATATATATATTATTTTACATTATATTATATACATCTCGATATAGCATGCTCTGATGTTAAACATGTCATGATCCAGGTGTTTTCGTGTGTGTGATTTTTGTTTGTTTGCTTGTTATTGTGGTTTTCCTTTTTAACTAGAACATGCTTAGCAGTGCAGAAGATGCCATAATCAAAGTTGTTTTTGTTTTGTTTTGTTTTTGTTTGTTTTGTTTTTGTTTTCTTTTTTGGGGGTGTCTTTTATTTTCTTTGTTACTGTTTTTACCCCCCCCCCCCCCCCCCTAACAAAAACACGGCGAGCAGTACAGAACAGATCAAATTATGAGTAGGGAGATAATCGCTACATAATCATATGGTTGGCTCAAGTTATCGTTCCTGAACTAGCGCTATTCCCGCTTCTGGACTTAAAAATTAATGTAATGTTTCTTTTTTTTCTTTTTTTTTTTCTTTTTTTTTTTCTTTTTTTTTTTTGTTGGCGTCAGCATTACCTCAAAGAGAGGATTCGCGGTGTGACACTGTACACAGCTCTGAAAATGATCCGTTTTTTTGTTTTGTTTTCGATGATTGTTGTTCCGATGTTTGCTTTTTGTCTGGGTGTTTAGGTGATGTCGATATTTTGTCATTTCAGTTGTATGTAGCTAACTTGGGGATCTTGAATTCAGTCACACTTGGTAATGCCGCTTTTTTTTTAAACGGTTCTTCTCTTTGCTTAGTGTGTGTCTATTAGAGAGAGAGATTGATTTGATTTGATTTGATTTGATTTTTTTTCTTTTATATCGAGGATAATGGAATAATCACTCTTGTGCTTTTTTACATCCAGTCCCCGTGTATATGCAGTTTTGTAAATGTCACCTGTTCCCACCGGCACACAATGGCCTACTTTTACGAAAAGCGGAACAGGATTTAACGTGTGAGCAAGATGTTCTGCGTGCGTTCGCACATGGGGCCTCGGTTTTTAGTCTCATCCGAAGGACTTTTGGGGAGAGTGGAGTCAGCACTGATGTTAACTCCAGGAGAAAAATCTCCTCAACCGGAATCGAACCCGGGTCGTCAAGAGAAGAGAGAGAGAGAGAGAGAGAGAGAGAGAGAGAGAGAGAGAGAGAGAGAGAGAGAGAGAGAGAGAGAGAGAGAGAGAGAGAGAGAAGGAGAGAGAGAATGTGCATGTGTGTTTGTGCGCACACGCGCTTGCGCATTTATGTGTTCATATGTGTGTGTTGTTTTTGGTGTCATGGAACCTGCCTGGAAACAAGCTACTACTTGATCATTACTGCTTAATATTTTTTTTCTGGGGGGTAAATAACTATTATTTCAAATTCCTCTGGTTATTAAGATAAATGCTACCAAGCTTTTTATGTGCTAACTGTTTATTCAAGAACCCTTGCAAATATTTGGTTATTATCATAATATAACTTTTGTGATTATCACGAAACCAGGCTCCTGTATTGTCCCTTGATGTCTGAGTATCGGTTTGGTTTTAGAGCCATAATATAATGCTAACGTCTTCATCAAGAATTGTTTTGTCGCAAGTTTATATTTTAGTTATTACTATAAGTACTTTCATGTTTAACAAAAAAAGGAAGAAAGAAAAAGAACGCTCTTTATTTTTGAAAGAAAAAGAGCAGTATGTGTCGGTGTAGTGAATAGAAGACTTTACATTTCTGATTTTGTCTGGATATATGTTATGATTTGTCTTTTTCATTTCACGGCTAATGCTTCAAGGTTGACCAATAGTGAATATTTTGGGGTATGCAACTGTCCTTTTTATCTGTTTTGCTCACTGTATAAGGTAGCCGCACTCCAACTTGTAAACTGAGAGGGTCGTATAGCCTAGTGGTTAAAATTTCAAATTCGTGATCTGACGATTGAACCGAAGGTATGTTGTTGTTGTTGTTATTGTGTGTTCCCCAGCTGAACACTCTGGGGGTCACCCAGAACGTGCACTGTGACTCCCTCACTCATCCCATCTGGGAATCGCTGTGAGATTGAAATTGCGCACTGAATGAGAAGTGTGCGTGTATGACTGTTTTCAAAGTACCTCGCCATAACTTAGGCAGCCCTACTCCATAGTCAGAAAACTGAAGGTATGAAGTTTAGTCTTCGCTGAATTATCTGATCACAGTTGGGGGAGGGGGTCCCTATCAGTTTTTTTAATGAGACTGTAAACCGAGGTCGCACGTGCAAACACACACACACACACACACACACACACACACACACACACACACACACACACACCACACACACACACACACAAACACACACACACATACACACACATACATTAACATGCACACACACATACATTAACACACACACACACAAATACACACACACACACACACACACAAATACACACAAATACACATAACACACACACACACACATACACACAACACATCACACACACACACACACACATACACACAAATACACATAACACACACACACAACACACACACACACACACACACACACACACACACACACACACACACACACACACACACACACACACACACACAAAAAAAAAAACACTACATTATTGCACAGCAGGATTAATCTCCGACTACTTGTCAAAGAAGACAACCGGCCGCCATTGATGGTGTCTGGCATGGAAGACCAAAATACCCAGCATGCACTCCCTGTACGTGTGGAGAAATAGACTCCGCCAGGTTCAAACCTCGCCCTCAAGACACGACACGAAAACTCTCAGCGCTGTACCTCAATAACTTCTCTGGAAGTTAAAAGGAAGTCAAGTCAAACAGACATTTTACCATGAACTTTTCTGAGGGTTGGTTGGTTTGTTTTTATTAACTGTGGTTTTTGTTGTTTTTTTTGGGGGGTTGGGGTCGATTCTTATCTAGAGTTCCGCGAGGATCCCCAATGGTGATGTTTTGCCAATTCCATCGGGGTTATTTGTTTTAACCTACCCTGAAGGTATCTGCATTCCAACTGCGGGGATAGGTTACTTTATATTTACTTTCAGTTATTTGGCAACAGGTGACGGGATAGCTCAGTGGTCAGAGCGCTCCCTTCCCCCGAGCCAAGTTAAGCAGCGTCGGGCGTGGTTACCAATTGGATGGGTGACCGTTTGCACGCCTTGGTTTTAGTACAATCCCCCCAGTTCACCCAGCTGTAAATGGGTATCTACCCTCTTTAGTGTCAGGGAAGGTAAAGCAGCGAGGGAGAGGAGATGGGCGCCGCCCTCAACATGCTGGCCCCTAGAGAAGCTGAGGTCTCTGACGCATCACTCCACTACGACCACATAGATTATGGGACACCTTTCCCTTTTTATTTGGCCAATTGGCAACACTGCATACAATACTTCAGGTTTATAAAACAGAATGACTGGAGACCTACACAATCCGTTTTGTTTATCATAAACAGGCATTCGTAGTGACCTTGTCATGATAATCATGGCATTATGTGTGGTGAGTAAAAGAGAACGGGTGGTAGTCTACGTGTTCGGTCAAGTAATGCAAGATAAGGGTTTATGTCAACATTTATTTACCTCCATTGATCCTCAATTCTTTTTTTCTTATAAAAAGCTAACAGTATTACTTTTATCACTGTTTCAATCCCCTTGTACCAATGAAATACAAAGATCGACTGACAGATGAGAAAGGAAAAAAGACGAATAACAATTCAATGACTTTGTTTTAGTTGTTCTTTTTAATCGTGATGTTTGAAGTTATAAACATTGATCATTTTCATCAGTGTCCTGGTTGTATGCAAGGGTAGGGGAAGAGGGGGGGGGGGGCGCTCATGATTTGCTGACCCGGGTTCGAATTCCATTCAAGAGGAATTTTCCTCTTTTCATCAATGCCGACTCCACTCCCCCCAAAAGTTCTTCGGATGAGGCTATAAACCGAGGTCCCGTGTGCGAACACACGAAGAACATATTGCGCCACACGTTAATAAAACCTGTTCCGCTTTTCGGCAGGGTATAGGCCATTGTGTGCCCGTGGGAACGGATGACGACGTGTGCAAAACTGCATACTCACAGGGACCTGATGTAAACAACAACAACAAAAAGCAACAACAAACAAACCATGAGTGCTCATTTCATTATCCTGGCAATAAAAGAATACCATGAACAAAGAAACAAAAGGAGGAGAGTTATTTCTCAGCAAGAGAACAGCCCCTGTGTTGGCGTTGGGAGATAATGACTATGGTGAATACGTTACTGGACAAGGATTGGCCCTTCCCTAAAGCAACCTGCATTCTTTGGAATTCATTATTTGCCTGCAAATCTTATATCACTAGTCATTTGTTAGTGTATTTTTTTCTTTGAAAGCTTCATCGAGGAAAGACAGCTTTTATCTGAGTCAATTCAGCATTACATTATACAAAGCTAACTACCTCATTTGCTCATCATCATGTGTTCGGTTTTCACTTGGTAGAGTTTCATGCAGATCCAAATGTTTGCCTGCGGAATGTACAGGGCGAACGTAGGTATGACAACGCGTGTATGTTCATTGTGTGTGTGTGTGTGTGTTGTGTGTGTGTGGTGTGTGTGTGTGTGTGGTGTGTGTGTCTGTGTGTCTGTGTGTGTCTGTCTGTCTGTCTGTGTGTCTGTCTGTTTGTGTGTCTTTGTCTGTGTGTCTGTGTGTCTGTGTGTGTGTCTTTTGTGTGTGTGTGTGTGTGTGTGTGTGTGTGTGTGTGTGTGTGTGTGTGTGTGTGTGTGTGTGTGTGTGTGTGTGTGTGTGTGTGTTTGAGAGACAGACAGACATACAGACACTGAGAGACACAGAGACAGAGAAAGAGACAGACAGGCAGAGATTCAGTGAATGAATGAATGAATGAATGAATAAAAAGGATGAATGAATAGTCTTTATTTTTCAAGGGTTATAGAATAAGTATTCACATACTTTATCTTTCAGGTTGAGAAGCATAGACAGGAAGAGTGGGAGGGTTATTCGTTTTTTTAGCGCTACAAATGGTATCTTCTGTGACATGTCTACCCTGCTGTTCCCATGCTGATTATCCTAATCTTTCTCCCCCAGCCAAAGCTACACTCCTTATATCCTGTCCTCAGGGTCTCGAGTCTACAGAGAGAGTGTCAGTCTAGCGCTGCCTTCAGACAACCAGGCGGAAAGACCCAGCGCTGCTGTTGGGTCACTTCAGGGGTAACCTTTTTCAGATCCAACGTACGCAGGACACCACCTACTAAGCTCCCTTAGTGACGACAGTAACAGGTAGTTGCAGAGCCAGACAGAGTGAGACACCCACCTGGGATGATAGTGACGCCCATAACTTCACTTCAGCATTCTCCCATGATCTGAGTTCGCAGTCCCAAAAATACGTAACGGTTCATCCTAGGCATAGAAGTGTATTGGAAATCCGAAACCGATGTCACCCTGAGACCAGAGCAAGTGGGTCACCAATTCAGAGATATATTTTAGTAGTAGTAGTAGTAGTAGTAGTAGTAGTAGTAGTAGTAGTAGTAGTAGTAGTAGTAGTAGTGTTATTATCATTATTATTATTATTATTATTATATTATTATTATTTTATTATTATATTATTATTATTATTATTATTATTATTATTATTATATAGGATAGTTAATGGAGATGAGGATGACGTAATAATGATGCTATGAAGTACATGTTTTCAGACTGCTCAGTAAGGTTGAGGTAACGCGCCTGCCCAGAATGCGAAAAGACGGGTCGGAAGTGTGCGCTGGTTTGATCTCTGTTCGGGCCCGAAACTTTTTCCTATTAGACCATGAGTGGTGGTCAGGGTGCTAGTCTTTCGGGTGAGACAATAAACCGAGGTCTCGTGTATTACACATGATTATTTAGCGCACGTAAAAAACCCCAAGGCAACAAGAAAGTAGTCCCTGGCCAAACTCTGTAGGAAAAGTCGCTCTGATAGGGAAACAAATACAGCTGCAGACAGGAAAAGATAAAATTTACTGGGTGGCGCAGCTCTTGTGGTGACACGCTCTTTCCGGGTGAGCAGCCCGAATTTCACGCAGAGAAATCTTCTGTGACTCAAAGTGGTGTAAAGTGTAAAAAAAAAAAAACACGTGTAGTCTATGTTTCCTGTCATAATACATCCTGACGTCAACTGGACCCGAGAGATTGAGACAGGTGAATTTTGTTCCAGTAATGTGGGTAACACTGGAAAAGAAAAATGGCACCCATAACGGGGATGAGGTAGGACTGTGTGATGCAAGTTTTCCCATTGATCCCAAACTATATAGGCATATAGCAAACTTATGCTGGGAAGGAGTCGGCAGAATTCCGGGGAATAAAAACAAAACCAATGAGATTCAAACCACGATTTTGCTGTTAAGAGTACAATGTGCTAACCACTGCGCCACGGTAATCGATGCACCGGCGGTATTTTTGTTAACCTTGCAATAGCTACGCTCTGCATGAATATCTTTTTCCTGATTATCTAATATACTTATTATCTTATGAACATTATTATGATTAGTAGTAGTAGTAGTAGTAGTAGTAGTAGTAGTAGTAGTAGTAGTAGTAGTAGTAGTAGTAGTAGTAGTAGTAGTAGTAGTAGTAGTGTCTCTCCTCCATTTTAGTTTTCCAAACTTCGATGCTGTGCAAAAGTTGTTCACCTTACCTTATCTTACACAACTTGCCTCCCTTGGGATTATTTGTTTTGTGTTTTGTTGTTGTTTCAGTGGAAACAGAAGCAAACCCCCCTCCCTCCTTTTCCTTTTAAA